>CM034149.1:227802154-228377154 GCA_019776745.2 Taxus chinensis
TTTGTCGATGATGTTGTCCTCTCACACTCTGTCGAGGGCTTACAGTGACAGCTTGATGCCCCTGCTCATTTCTAAGTTCTTTGACAGCTTATGATCAGCCTTAGTAAATTTAAGGTCATGATTTTCATTATTTCCAAGCGCGCTCCCTCTAAATTCCAATTTTTCTACAAAGGGGACCTTCTAAAGATCGCATCAGCCTACACATACTTGGAGTCCAATTTTCCGGTCAATCCTTTAGCATGAAATTTTCCTCACTCGTGCCCTTGCAAGAGGTATGCCTCTCATTCCATCATGGAATGTCAATGTTTCCAAATCCACTTCCAAGAAATCCCTTCCAAGTTATGCCTTTTTGACACAATCAGCCTACAGTTTTATAAGGTTTAGAGATTTGGGGAACTAGCTTAAAAGTTGCTCAATAGGTCCATATTGAGAGGGTTAGAACTCTCATGCTATAGCACATGATCTATTGAAAGTGGACAGTTCCTCAATGCATCGTTCAACCTGAATTTGATTCCCAACCACTACGCATTGAAACTATCTTCAGGACCTCAACTCCAAGTCATGAGAGATATCCATACTTAGCACTTAGCTCCTCTGATTGGATTGCTTCACTGGTCCCCACCAAACATGTAATAATGTTGGTATTTTAAAACTAGGTTGCTCGTTCTTTCTATTGACATCTCCTTCTAATAGGCTAGATCCCCTCTCATGTACCCTAGACACCCCATTGGGCTCCTTCCCACAAAGGATGTCATTGCCAAAACTGCCTGAGAGGGCATCTACAAACAATATTCTTAGGCCACCTGGATTTTCTCCCCTTGAGCCGCTCAAACCCCAAGCTTGCGTGTTATGTCGAACCTGTTTCTTACAAGTGGTGGAATGTATTATTCGTCGCCCTCACCATCTCCAGATGCACCACTGATTCCGATGGCTTGAGATTTCGCCTTGGCCTAGATGAGAGTGTGCTCTCACTCAATTATAGGGTTGAAACTGATCATCACAATTTCTCCATAGAATCGTTAAATTTATGCCATCTTTGCAACCTCCAAGAGATGGAGATCGCAAGGAACACTTCATTTTTACATTACCACATTTTCTATGAGCTGTCAAGGAAAGATATCACTACCACTATAGGAACTCAACTGACATTTTATCTACTTCTTTAGATATCTAGATTGGTAGTGCGTAGCTCTTTATCTTCGCCAGGCCCCATGCTTATCACCTCTTTTTTCCAACCCACCAAGGTGATTGGAAACAATAAGCGCCCTTTGGACACCGACAGTTCACGTATAAGAGTTGATAGACGAGTTAGGGGCCACTTCTCTCAGTGCACCATTATTACTCCGATTACTCATATCCCCCTGCTTGCTCTCCCTCCCGTTGGCATGGCTCTACCCCTTCTCGAGGACATGGATCTACTACATATCGGCCACCCCCAAACCACAAGTTCAAACTCATCTCATGAGTTTCTTTTCTAATACAAGAGCTACACTGGCCTTGGATGTTAGGGGATATTCTAGAAAAATCACTTTGCTTCCTCCTAGGATCTCCCAACCTTGGATACTCCCCAACCAACATTATCAAATCTTCCACAACAATGGATGATGGCCCAGACGATTGCTCAACTTTAGGTATAGACAAAGATAGTCAATGAGATTTCCTTCCAGTCTTCATCATCACATGCATTAAGGGCTCTTATTCGCCCTTGATTGCTTCATCATCACATGCATTAAGGGCTCTTAATGTTAGTGGCACACTCTGTCTTATGTGCTTTTATTATTTTGCTTCTAGATTCTCTCTTCCTAAAACTTTCTATTGGTATATGTTGTATCCTCGAGTATGATTGACCTACTTTTGGTCAATTGTGGACATCAACGTGATTTCTTTCTTTCTTCTTGAATAGTAATGATTGGCATTTAGGCACGAGTGCTCAATTGGAAAAAATATATATGTTATGCACTATGAGATAGGAATTTTAACATATGAAGCTTGTATTGTGATGGGTCAATGAGGTTTGCAGAGAGTTGTTAATCTAATGTAGCATGGAGATTAGACAAACACAAAGGGTGTAAAATCAAAGTGGATGGGGGAGCAAAACAAGAGAAACCAAACACTTTGTCATTCAAATTCAATTGATGCTAGGTTACATCAACAAAAAGTTAAAATATGGGCAAATAGCAAGCGATCTGTGTGGAGGCAATTTAGTGACATAATTCAAATAATTGCCCCTATTCTCCCTTTTCATATTATATTTACATATTATAAATGCAAGGTAGAATGGGCCTCACTCTTTCCCTCCCTCCCTTTCTATCTCCAAATTATTGCTATCTTCTTTCGTTGGCGAGTTGTTCATCCTAAGAAAAACAAGCAAGAGCAAACGAAATTCATGAATCCAACTACAGAGTTGAATCCATAAGCACCCTTTATACTATATGAGTTGTGGAAAAAAAATTGCCCTTAAAACAATTATTGTTGAATCTAGATCTATTACCCTTGCTCTTTATATTTTGGCTTCCAATTATTAAAGCATAATGTCCCTAATTGGGACTTCAACTGAAAAAGAAGGAAATCACACAAATCCCAATATTATTAAATTATGATTTTAGACCAGCAAACTCAATTTTATGACAGCTGGAAATCAGCAGTCTGGTTTTTATAACAGCTATCCAAAAATGAAGGAAAATCACTTGAAACTAATCAAATAATCCAACCAAGTTATAGATAAGCATTTTAGGAAGTATTTAAGCCACTTTCCAATATGAAACTTGATTGAAAACACAGCCGGAAAATTAATTAAATGCAGCAGAAGTACAGCTCAAAGAAATTATGAAATGAAGGGTTTCCAAATCCCAAATTCCCCAAAATATGATTGTTTCCAGCCTTATAAATTATGAGTCCAAATATGAAAGAAAATCTGAATTTCGTGTCCTAGAAGGGTACCCAACACCCACTCAACCCAAGTCGTTCCATCTAGGAAGAGCTCCAAATTGAATGCAAACCCTTGAATATGTCTTCATTGATCTTCTAATGTCCAAATCTACAAGAGGTTTTCAAAGTTGTTTTCACTTCACCCAAAATTGGAGGGTTTTCGGCCTCCAACCAGCCACAAGGAAGGTTTTTGTCTTCCTTGGAAAAAGCCACCCTAATGGATTGTCGCCCAAAAGTGGAATGACAATGAGCAATCAGCCCAAAGATCAAGTGTATAGTAAATGCACCAAGATTGATGACCAAAATGAAGTCATTGATCCCCTTTTATATCCCTCCTTTGGCTCCAAAGCCAAAATAGAAAGACCGGCCTCATAAAGCTTCTTTGTGGCTTCTAATTTGCTTCTAAAACTCCTCCAACCCAGCCGACTTGCCTAAATAAAGAAAACACTAAAGAAAACATTAAAAATTAGCAAAATAAAAATGACATAGGAATGTAATTCCTTCCCTAGCTCATTCAAATTCATTGCCACGGAAAGGGAATGGCAAGAAGTCCATAATTAGGCTCTTAAGTAGAAAAGGGGGACATTACATAAAGCCTTTCCATTGTTGAGTTGCCAAATAGAAGCATCGTATATTGTTCGAATCAGATGCTTCATTTCTATGAATAAAATTCCATTGCTAGCATGCTTATGGTTTGTTGGCTAGATTTTCTGCATAGCATCAAACCTAGGCAGTCATGAGATAAATCTCCCTCATTTAACCCGTGAGGCTCCTGTGTCAGATTTGTCAATAAAAACGTGTTATTATCTATCAGGGGTTTTACTTTAACCACTTAGTTCATGAACCATAACTAAGAAGTTCTGCAGCAAGTAAGCGGCTGTTTAAGAAAGGAAAGTTATAGAAGAATGAAGTAAAGGAAATACAGAGAAGAAATGGGGAAGATGTGCATCCCAATTAGTAGATAGCAGAGCTAATTGCATGCACATAGAAGAAACTTAATAGATATGAACACATAGAATTATAAAACAAAGGCAGCTCTAGATCCAGATCTATAATAACACAAAGTTTACTTAAGAGATCTAAGATTTAAAAGCAAGAAACACAGTACACCGTAACACAAAGTTCTCCGGAAACCTACTCCTTTGTATTCCTTTGCTCCAAGTTGCTCTCAAGGGTTCAGCACAAAGTCTAGAACACAAGATTACTGCTTACAAATTCTGATCGATTATTAACCCGGAGGTCCTTCTCCTACTTATAGAATGTAGGAGGGAAAGTACAAATGGGAAGTTTAACTGAACTAAAGCATGAACAACAAGTAAAGATGCCATTTGGCAATCATCCTCAACTAACTTCTTAAGTGACACATATATCACTTAACTAATAGAATAGTTCCACATAACTTCAAGTAATGGTTACAAAACCAATAACTTAGAAGTTTTACAATTTCATCCGGGAACATAGAAAATAGAAGAAGAAAGAATAGAAGAAGTCATGCCAGCTGTAATGTCTACATCTTCTTCTTGTTCTGATATCGGATATACTTGTCGAACATGTAATTCAGCATCCCTCCATCTGTTTTAGCCACTGCTTTTTTCTCTGTCCTGAATTGTAGCAACCCTTCATTCAACACTTTGATGCACGATTCCACATCTTCCAAGCTCGGCCCAAACCTTGCAATGTCCGCTTGCAGCGCCACCAGTCTACTGATAGAATTCATCGTAAAAGGCTTGGTAGCTTTATCAATTCTCTTTTGTACCATCAGAAGAGAACCTTCCAGGGAATTAGGCACCTTAGTTGAGACGATCCGCACGTATGAAGTGACATTCCCGTCCATTAGCTCTTTAGTGAAAGAAATGACACTGTCTGGTAAATCTGATGTTCTACTCTCAAGTGCCTGCATCCTCTTCAGCAAAACTTTGCAGATTTCCAAACGGAAAGATACTGCAAACTCTAGCTACTTCCCCTTCTCGACTGATCCGTCCGGTACAATCTGTTCCGCAATCAATACATCTCTCGGTAGCTTGTTGATTTCGGCCAAAATACTCAAGTTACTCTCTGCAACTGTATTCATACCTTCTATGTTAGCCATCAGTTGCTTCAGCTGATCTGCTGCATCCTCCATAACCTTTAGGCGGGCTGGCACTTCTCCAAGTTGTACAGAAGCTTGACGAATAATCAAATCCTTCCTTTCGTCAATAGCCTTTACTTGATTGCTTGCGTCCTCCATTTCCTACATAAGATGATCACTCACCTGTTCTGAAATGGGCTGAATGGAAGGTTTAGCAACCTTGGCCATGATCTCACATAATTGAGATACTTGCTTCTGCAGCTCTTCTTTCTCCGCCTTTTCACTGTCAAGCCTAAGGAATAAAGCATCCATCAATGTCTGCGTGTCCTGCTTCAATCCTTCAGTGGTGGCTTGACTGAGGGGTACTTTGGTCACTGTCACATCTTCCGTAGTGAGCTCCTCTATCTTTCCTTCTGCCGGAATTGATATCTCAGCAAACTTCTCTCCCGAATCCTTGATGATCAACCTAGAAGTTGCTTTGACAACTTTAGGCCTTCTGTCTCTTCCGCCCAGATTCTGGAGTAGCTGCAAGTCGTGCTCCTCTAAGTTCATCTCCATTCTTGCTTCTGGAACCAACTGCGAAGCCAACCATTCCGAGAAATTACTTCTCGGAGAATGAGAAGTCACTGAGTGCACTACCATCTTCCACTTTGCATCCTCTCCGTCAGAAAGTGCCACAGTGTTATGGCTGCCATCTTCTGAGTCATCCAAGGACAAAGCCCTTTCGAATTCCGCCTTCTGCAGCTTCAACGTATCCTCTGGAACAGGCACTGAACGAAGTGGCTGAGGGGAGAAGATGAATGTCGTTGGATTCAGTGGACGCATGGAAGCATCCTGCTGCTGCGGTACAATAGTTGGTGAAGCATTGGGTACTGGGGAAACCGGAGTTAAAGTCATGGTCATAGAAGTGATCCTCTCCTTGGATTGAGATCTTCTATGCACTTTCAACTTCTCGACTTTCCTGCTGCTTTCTCCTCCATGCTTTCGCTTGAGGGAATCTCCTGCGCCGAAGTTGCCCGTGACATGACTCATCAATGCTTCATCAAGGCAATATCCCTTCGTCAGCAACCAATTTGAAGTATTCACCAACACAACTCTCGACCTTTCTTCAATTGTGTTGCAGCCTTCTATGTTATTCTGCAGTATGGCTTTATCTCCTCCCATTTGATGGTAAGTGTCAAGTACCACATTCCCATCATCTTTAAGATCCGCAGGTATCCGCACTAGTCCAAAGTCGAACACTTGCTTTGCTGATAGCCTGCTGAAATCTTTCTTTCTAACCTCGTACTCACTTTTGCACTTCATCCAGAAATCTTCTAATGAAGGCACATGTGCGTACTGCTGGGAGATTGTCTTCCTGGCTACTCCAAGTGGATCGAAGTTCAGCCGTGCAGGGAAGAACTCTTGCTCATACTTAGATAACATTTGCGCCTCCATCCCCCGAGCTCTATGAATGCTAATGCAGTTGTAATATCCCACAGTGATTGGGAAGAAGCCCGTAGACTTGTGCCGCTTTGACTAAAGGTTGTGTAACTCCACAAGTTGTCTGCTTAGCTCCATGGCGATCAATCTATCATTCGGATACCTGGGCATCTTTATTGGTTCTCCAGAAAAGCCCGTAACCCTGAGGTATGTGAAATCTATAAATTGAATGAATAGACTGCCAATCTTGGACACAGCCTCCCACGTTTCCTTGCTTACCCTGTTGGCCTTCAAGTCTTTGTCTAACCTGCAGATGAAATCGTAGAAGTTATCATTGATCACTTTGAAGTCTTTCCCGCATGCAGGTGCAGTAAGCTGCGGGTAGCACTCGAAAATGGGGTCCTTGGAAAGAACACCACATCTATCCAGCGTGGAAAAGACGCCTTGTGAAGCTGCAGCATACACCAAGTATGAAGTCATCTTGAAGCTGAAAGTACGCTTCACGTTCCGGAGTTGCTCACCGATGTTGTTGCTAATAATTTCCGACCAATTGATTATAAAATCAACCTTGTTGATTTCAATGGTCCTGATGAAAGCATACATCCATGTACGGAAAGTGTAAGCATTCGCTTCGCCATTCATTCTGCATAGCAATTTGACGACATCATCTACCTCCTGCACCAAATTGGACCGTGGAAGAGTTCTCGGGAACTTTGAAGGAGATCTAGGCTTCTTCATGTATCGGCTATTAATTATGCTCACACAATCAGCTCTATGCTTCTCCCATCTACTGTCAGCATCATGAATGCTTATAGAAGTCACCACCTTTCGCACTGGAATCTTCAAACAATAATTGATGAACTCTGCGTCCAAACGAATTATTGTCTTTCCCGAAGCATCACGCACTGATCTGGATGAAGGATGATAAGATCTAGCACACTCCATCACGAACTCTGGCAATTGGGTTGTACATAGAAAAGCTGCATCTCGGATAATTCCACTGCTTTTGACCGCACGCATGAGTAAAGTCTTTCCCGTTCTAGATCTATCTATCAAATCGGCAAGAGGTTCCGGGCCTAGATCTATGTCTCTTATGTCTGCAAGTTTGGAAGCAATGCATGACTCCATCGTGCTTTCTTTTTCATCTCCCTTCGCCATGGCTTTGTCTGTCTGAATAATTCTTTTTCTTCTTACTTGGCCGGATTTCTTCAAAATTGGTGCAGATCTGGACAATTCTTCAGATTCAGAAGATATATGCAATGTATTGGACATTGATAAAAGCTCTTTTTCCTTTGTAAAGCCCCTGTACTGAATTCCTGCAATTTATTCAGACAAAAATGGCCACCGGAGCATAAATAGTGAATTTAAATTGTAAAAATCTGCACTTTTCAAGCCTGCTGCCCCAAAAATTGGTGTTTAATTTGCACATAAAGAGAGCATGAATCCTTTAAATCAACACCTGAGCTCCTGTAACCCCTGTGGAAACAATTATGCAAACAAAGATCAACCTCCTTCAAAGCATGCGCCAAATCTGGAAGCTTTTAGCCTTGTTGTCACCTTGTCTAAGCAAAATCCTTCCTCTAATGGGGGCGCATTTTTCCACTTGGCTGCAATTCTTTACCTGTGATTTGAATAATTCACCCATATGGCTGCCCATTCTTATATAACCTTCACAATTCTATAATTAATAATTGCCCTAACAATTAAAGGCAATTAATTAATTAAAAATCATGTTTTTCTCTTTTAAAAATAACATGTTTAAGGACAACCATCCAATAAATTAAATTAATCCAATTTAATCCCTCACACATCACTTCACTTAAGCTTCACAGTGTGCTTTGACCATAGCCACTGAAAATAGAAATTAATTTAATGTTTTAATGCCTTAAAAAACATTAAATAATTCCCAAATGGGGCGCACTTTTTGAGAGGAAGAGGGCAGCCATTAAATAAATTAAATTTAATACTTTTAAATCCTTTCTTTTATTTCAACTTTGACTTGATGACTTCCTCCAAGCTTGGGTGCACTTTTAGAGAGAATAGATTAATTAAAATAATCATTTCAAGGCTGCCATTCTCTCACCAAAGGGGGCGCACTTTTTTGCACATGTAATTCTATTTTTAAGAATTTTTCACAATGGGATTCTTTACCCTGCAAGGCAGGCACCAAAATCCCATGATCCACTTAAGTGATTTGACTTCGACAATGGGATTATTTATCCTGCAAGGCAGGTACTAAAATCCCATGATTTCACTTAAGTCACTTTCCTTTTATTTTATCAAGGGAATTTTCACCCTGCAAGGCAGTTAATAAATTCCTGCCTGCCTGCGGCCTCTAACTTTCCCATTGGAGCTTAAGTGATTTTTATAACACGGGAAAAAGTATCCTGCCAGGCAGGTATAAAATTCCCACCCTGCCTGCGGCTTCTATTTTTCCCATTGCAGCTTAAATCCTTTGTTTTCCAAAAATGCGCCCATCCCTGCAGGGGCTTTTCCGTGCACGACTTCGCTTTTTCCCAGTGATCCAGACCTCCGATGGCGACTTCCTCCGGGCATAATGTGCGTATATGTTTTCCAGCTGCTCCAGACCAAAAATCGGGCTTACCCGGCACAGGAATTGCTCTAGAGAAATTTCACAGAAAACGAAACGGGACACCACAAAAACACAAAAAATTGCCAAAAGTTACAAATAAAGCCCAAAACTTATTACAAGTTAAAACCCTTCTGGTACATAAGAATAATAACATATTCGCTCATAATAGAGTTAAAACAGAGCGCAAATGGCCTCATACGGGGCTCAAAATAATTAAATACAAATTTCCCGCAGACAAATCCCGACGACAGAATAAAACAATTTTGGGCATCTGGGTATTTGGCGAAAAAGGCTAATATGGCTCTTTGGGATTATCTTGACGCAATATAAGAACTTTCAGGCAATAAAAACACAAAACGACCCATTATTTTAAAAGTACGAAAAAAATTCAGATAGGGTAATCGCAGATTTCAGGGTGAAATCTGGGTGACACCATGGTTATCATTGTCTAAAAGAAGTTGGAGGAAGTTGTAGTATCCAAAATTTCAACCTAAGGCACTTGGCAATAATCATTTGCCATTTATTCCAACATTAGCCCATTTACACATTTAGTGACTTAATGCAAAGGCATCCTACTCAACCCCTGCACTCTGAGAAGTTGGAGGAAGTTGCAATACCCAAAATTTCAACCTAGGGCACTTGGAAATAATCATTTGGCATTTATTCCAACATTAGCCCATTTACACATTTATCGACTTAATGCAAAGCCATCCTATTCAACCCCTGCACTCTGATTCCACTAGGTCGTGACTTCGTCTTAGCACCTCTAGAACCAAAGCACCCTATACAGAACACATCTTCAGACTCTCAACTATTTGCATCATGTCTCTAATCATGTTCCATCATAAGCATGGAAAGGATCACCAACTTGTAGTGTTACGCGGGGACATGTCCCCTATATTTTGGTGACGCCTCAGACGTTTCATAGACTTGGGGACTTGGAGGGGACGTCCCCAATTTTTTTAAAATTTTTCAGAAGTTTTATGATGTTTTTACTTTTAAAAAGATGTTATTTTTACCAAGAACATCAAATTATAATCTTGAAAGTACCTAAAATACATTAAATACAGTGTAAATCCCTAAATGTCATTTTAAAAAATTAAAATATTGAAATATTAGTTTTTATGTATTAATTTAAAAGTCATCCCCAAAATTTGAGAAAAAAAAATCCGTCCTAGAAACCTTGTCCCTCCGTACCCCCGTCCCCGAGACTTAGGTAACTATGCCAACTTGGGATAGTATTCGTCGACGGTTTTGTTTAAGGCTAATGATACTGTCCATTGTTCTTGCAACGGCCAAATTTTCAAATGTACAAGTTACCTTAATCAGCTTAGGGTTGGTTGAGTGGAAACTCATTTGCACAAGTCACAGATATAAGTACATACACCCTAACCCATAGTAAGAAAACTCGGCGAGTACTCGTCATTCGTTTGCCCAATCGAATACTTGCCATTAAAACTCACCACAGTTAACTCATCGAGTATTCACGAGTATTGGTCGAGCATTGCCAAGTATTCCCGATTATTAGCCGAGTATTCCCGAGTATTGGCCAAGTAGCTATGCATTGCTTAAAATATATGTTTTTAAAAAAAACGCATTTTTTACGTTGTCGAGTATTGCCGAGTTTTTGCCGAGTCAATTTTTTTTTGGTTTGCCTAGTACAAGTATGCAAACTATGCCCTAACCTATTAGAGGCACCTAGGGATCTCATATCAAGGCACACTCTAAGGACTCTTGGACCCTTATCATTAAAGTATCAATTCCTTAGAGCACACTTCAACAAGATATAAATCTGATTACATTATAGTTATTGCTTTGGATCATTCTCATTCGCAAAAAGTGAAGCCTAAGTTCATTTCTGAGTGTTGAAGGCCTCATTAGGGCTTTGCCAATTTACATTGTTTATGCACATTCTCACACATCCACCTGGAGAGAACTACATGGGTCTTAGGCCTCTTCGGAGTAATGCTATGTAGGCAGCACTAATCACAGGGGGTGTTAAGGCGGCTCAACTCAAATTTGGATCAACCCCTTTTTCGGTCACAAGAGGGGAGTGAGGGTTTAAAGACAAGGAGAAGCCATTTATAAGTACAAAAGTGTGATTCACGAGATTTCAAGCACATATCCCAAATCCAAAGACACAAGCACACCAAATACCAAAGTTTTGTTTCAGGTCATAGTAGCAAAGGACATAATCGTCCGCCCTAGGATGAAATTGTTGGGTGATCCTATCCAACACAAGCGATTATGTCCAAAACTCATCTTTAGGTCTCGAAAATTTACATACATATCTACGACACTCTACACAACTCATTTGCACAGTTTCAGATCACTGTCACACCTCATGACCTCATAGAACGGTGACATTTTTCTAAAGCCTAACCATAGTCTTTCTAAATTATATTTTTAGAAGTGTTGATCGAATTGTAACTCATGACATGATTTTGGACTGTGTATTCGTCATGAGAGTTTTATGCTCATGTAAATTTGAGCATAAACCAAGCACCAAAGGATTGAATGGGTATTACCCCTCTCGTTTTAGGAACGCCAAAATGGCAAACTAGGTCACAAGTCGCAGTTTTTAAATCTACTATATAATCTATTGTGAATAGACTCATAAAAGCAATGCGAAAGTCACCACAATAGAAGGAATCATCTACATTTACCTAGCCAATTAAAATGGTTGCATCACCTCAATCGACTTGCATTTTCAATGAAGCTCAAAGAACTTAAAAATGGGAGAGTAACATAATAAACTAAAAAGGAGAAAGAGGAGACAACAGAAAAGGGATTTCCATAATTTATTACAATGCTATACCAAAAATGATCTCACATGGACTCTGTTGCGGATTTTTACCATTACCAAAATCAATTTAGCAAATGCTCAGACTAAAATGGACAAGGCATAGAGTCTAAGGAACAATTCTATGTGAACCTTAAATTTTCAAAAAATTGCAACCATTTGGTTTACAGCTATGGCAGATTACTAAAGTAATTCTATAAACAACAATGTGTTTGGTTACAAGAACTATGACAATCAACTATACTAGCATGAGCTCACTCTAACTTAATCCTCTAAAACAGCTTAGTTCATTTGAAATCAAAACAAGAAAGCATTAACAATGAAGTTACTAAAAATGTGAGAGAAATAAGTTACTAAAAATGTGAGAGAAATAAAGCATGAATTTCATTTTCGTAGAAAGCTTGGATTTAATATTATTTCCAACCTCATTAGAATGTTTTCAAAGATACTTATAGCCATTCGGCTTCACTAGATTTCATGATGAGGACCTTTGAGAGGGCCAAAAGCACTACACCAAAAACTAGGGCAAAAAGGGATATTCCCCAAATTCGTTACAAACATGAGCCACATGGCAGGTAGGCATTGGCAACTCAAAGCGGTCCCGACTAATTTTGTAGTCCCAACTGATTTTGTTGATTCTCCGTCTTCTGATTCTCGTGTTCTCCACAAGCCTTGAAAGCTTCAGGTGATGACTTGTCATTCTTCTTGAAAATTGGGCCCAACTTGTTGTTTGTGTGGCGTCAAATTGACCTATAGCTTGAATCCTTTACCGCCCACTCATTAGACGGTAACTGATAACTATGTTTATACAGCGGAATAAAGAGTTTCAAATTGTTTTGGGTGTAAGGGGTTCAAGGCCGAAATCCACCAAGGATGGCCACTTGTCACAAATCCATGGGATTGGCCATTAGGAGACCCTGCAAAACTCCAGGACGCTCCAAAAACATTGTGGGAACACGGGATAGTGACATGCAGCGAGGATCCTGCATTTCTACCCTCCACAATCCCGAATGCTTAAGCTCCAACTTTCTTATATGCACGGAAGCACGAAGGGATGCCATCTGTCAACATTTCGGAAAGTCGAGTTCTACAGTGTGAAGGACTCCCTTTCCTCTCTTTGCAATTATGAGTGGGATGCAGGAATACGTGATGATGACGCATGTCAATAATTTGTGAAAGGCCTCCATGGGGTCTTTCCTGTCTCACCTAGCCAACATTGCAATCAGCCCCAAGCTCTGAATATCCACGATCATGCCACGCAACGTAATCTAGTGCTTGCAGGCCGCAGGCTACTTTGGATCATGGCAGTGAGTTCTCAATTTCTTCTCGACTGTGGCGTCACTAGATCATGCCGCTTTGCATGAATTAGGAGCCTTAACACAAAATCATGTCACTAAGAATCTTCCACACATCCTTTGGAACTTAAACTATCGGGCCCCAAAATAAATGAAGTCCCACAAAGCTTTATCACTTGTTCCACTATAATGAGCAACCACTTTGTTAGATAAGCACCCCGTGTGTTTTCCTCTTGATGGATATGGGATTAATCCCAAGGCAAAAGTGTTTACAAACACTTTTCCATTGTAAATGTGAATGCATTTGCAACTTCAAGATGAATGGAAGGGTGTCTTCAATGGTTTTGATCATTCAAGACTGACTGTGGGTGTGTAGGTCCAATCTATCTCCAAGGCGGCAAAGCACAGCCAAGATTCCAAATAATGTTCAGTGCTATGCACGTATTCTGCACAAAGCCGAGTAAAACTAAAACAAATTGCACATAGTTAAATTGAAACCGCACATTGATAATTCAAACTGCACAAAGCTGCAAAGTCTTTAGGAATGGAAACTCGAAGGAGAATTTGGCACAACAGATAAACAAAATGAAGATTGTAATCCAAGGGCTCTACAAATTCGCAATCTTGCACACACTGAAATCACTGAACACACGTGTGAAAGAACTGTTATAGAAAGAAAACCTCTAAAAGAGTGAAACATGAAATTAGACATTGATCTTCAACGCCGTAAAAGGCATTCAACTAAACAAATTTAATTTTTCAGAGGGTCCACATTCAGTGAAGGGAATGGGGTGTGTTGCTACACAACAAATGGCAACTTCTGTGGGGAAAATATTACAAAGTGTTTAGAACTCCAAGATCTCTAGTTTTATCTCAAAAATAAGATCCAATAAGCATAAAAGAGAGCTTGATGTAACTAATAAGCGGGTGATAAAGAGTTTCTCTATCGTCACCTCACATAGTACTTACACCTTTAGAATGTTAGCATATGTGAAAGAAGTGATTTATTTCCTATACCTCTGAGATTTTCTGATTTACCACAAAGCAGACACCAATGTTAACATTTTGATGGGCATTTATTCTACATATTTTTTGTTTACCTTGATTTTTAGGGGATGTGTGGGGGGAAGGCTTAGGCATTGCTCTGCTACTAGCCAAGCATTCATAGCCCCAACAAATATACCTTTGGTTTCACTCGTGGCCTTGCTCCACAACCAGTGAGCCATCCATAGCCCCAATGGAGATTACCAGAATCACCTTATTATGATGAGAAATCTTTTGACACACTAAGTGCGAATTCTCTCTTTTCTCTTCAATTATGAAGGTTGGGAGCCAGATTAGCTAGGATGAAGGGATGATCAGACAAGTTAAATAGAAGTGAACTTTGGCTAGCTCATACCCTCAAGGCAATTTAATGTGTGCAAAGTGCATTCAACTTCTTTAATGTAAGGAAACTTTCTTTAATTCAGATGATAGCTTAGAAACAAACATTCAACACTCATTAGAAGTATAAAGCAATCACATGTGATTTTCAAAACTTATTGAAGGATTCAATTTTTGACAATGAAATCCAAACATCTCACATTGCAACCCAGCAGTATCACTCTTACCAGATGTAACAACAGCCTCCACAAAGCTTTGGTTGACTGAGATGGTAGAATCTCACTTTCTACTTTTCAAAACACCAAACACACTCGAAAAAAACAACACAAAAGCAAGAAAGCAAACTAAACTACTCTATTTTATTGGATGAAATCATCCTTATTATTCTACACACAAAGCAAACAAAACAAAAAAAACATGAAATAAACTAATCAAATCCTAAGCCAAACCTAAACTAAAATCTCAATCATTGTCCAAGGGTAGAGGCAGTGGGACAATAGAGAAGTAATGCTTCATGCACTGCCCATTCATTCGTAACACCGGATCTTTTCCTTGTGTCCTTGAGTTTGAATATATTGGGTTCCGGGATTTCTGAAATTTGTGGGGATCAGTCCAGAGGGGAGTCAATCTGGAATGTTTCCATTTATCCTTGTGTGCCTTGTCCCAAAGTAGGACATATGAGATCCAAAAGGATTTGACTTTTGCTCTCTTGTCACAGTCAAACCAATGTTTAACAATATCTTGATGCTTACTGAAGTTCTTGATGGCCTCCTCTCTCTCATCTTCCATCTGAAGGATGTTCAACAACCTTGAAGTTAACTGCAACAGCCATCTTCTTCCCTGTACTCTTGCGTGAATTTGTACGTGGGAATCTGCAAAGTAATGGGAAACACTGGCTCTTGTCCATATATAAGGAGAAATGGCGAAGTCCTCAAGGCCTACTTAAGTTTTGTTCGATCAGCCCATAAAGCATACTTCAGCAATAAATGTCAACTCCCTGGCTTGTCTGCCACAAACTTCTTTACGGCATCAATGAGGTTCTTGTTCATAGATTCTTCCAGACCGTTTCCTTGTGGTTAGTAGTTTGAGGAGAACTTCAATGCGGTCTTATTGTCATAGGCCCATTCAGTGAATTTAATTGATTGAAATGCAGATCCATTATCAGAAACAAGTGAAAATGGGGTACCAAACCTTGTGACAATGTTTCCTTCTAGGAAACCGATGACTTCCTTGGTGGTGTTTTTGGTGGTTACAACTTTGGTCCACCTTGTTCAATAATCAGTAGCAGTGAGGACGAGTTTATGTTCATCGCTAGAGTTGGAATACAAACTTCAATAATGTCAAATCCCTATGTTCCACGGGGACGCGTCCCCTACATTTTTTAGTTCGTCCTGGTACTGGGGACATTTCGGAACCTCGGGGACGGGTAGAAAACGCCCCTTCTCGTCCCCCAACTCTACGAAAAATCCGAAACGTCTCGGGGACGTCAAAAAAAGCACAGGGGACGGCTGGATGTCCCCGGTATGGTTAGGGAACTTCTAGAAGTCCCTCGACCGTGCTAGGGACGTCCAGCCGTCCCCTGCGCATTTCAACTTAAAAAACGTTTTTTTTTAAAACAAACTTTTAAATAAAACTAAAGCAATGTGGGGGCCCACAAGGACCCCCACTTGCATTTCTAAGTGCCCTAAACCTAAAACAAACATCAAAATAAAAAAAATAAACTCTTTTGACTCATTTCTAATTTTGTGAAGGAGAAGACAAAGAAAGAAAAGAGCACATAGAAGAATAGAGAGCAGCAGTGAGAAGAAGGCAAGAAAGCAATATTCTACTCCATTAGAGGTATGTTTATCATCCTTTGTTCATTTTACAAATTTGCACAAACTATTCTTCATTGTTTCATTTTTTTTTTATCATAGTTTCAAGCTTTACAAACTTAGCAAGTTTATTTATTTTTTTGTTTTTTGTTTTCACTTACAGTTGCAGGGTTGTTGCATTTTGAATACAAAACAATGAGCAGCAGTGAGGGTGAAGAGATTCAATTGGCAATGCAACATAGAGGTAGAGCTAGAAATAGGGTTTCTTCAGGGAGTGAGAGTGTTGCATCAACAATGGGTTCAAATAATCCGTTTGATTGCCCTTCACAACTCAAAATCTATGCAAAGGGGCCATTCAATGCTAAAAAGCCTCTTTCACAATTTGTAACAACCATTGACAAAGAAAAAAAAAGAATTCAGGGGGGAGTAGAGTGGTTATGCCATATGTGCAACAAAGAATTTAGGGGCAGCTACACGCGGGTTTATTAACATCTTTTGGGCATAAATGAACAAGGGGTAAAAGGTTGTGAAAGAATATCATTAGCAGAGAAGAACGAGGTGATTAGGTTGCACATGGAGGGTGAGACAACGAAAAAAGGGATGTCATTGGAGACTACACAAGTGCCTACCCAATGTGTGGATGTGGAAAGTCAAAGAGGAGGGGATTATGCCAAGGGAAAGAGAAAGACTTCTACTATTACAAGTGTGTTTAATGTGCAATCAAGGGAAGGAGTTGACTCTTTTGCTGTCAAATTCTTCTTTGCCAATGCTATACCATTTCATGTGTCACGTTCCCCTTTCTTCAAACAAATGTTCAAAGATGTAATTGTTGCTGGTTCCTCATATGTCCCTCCTGGAGAACACAAACTACGAACCAACCTCCTTGATAAAGAATAGTCTAAGGTGAGTGTGGTGATGGAGAAGATGAGGCAAACTTGGATACGGGTGGGTTGCTCTATCATCATGGATGGGTGGACCGATATTAAACATCGGCCACTCATCAATATCATTGTCACATGTCCTGCTGGCTCTTATTTTCTTAGAGCTATTGATTGTACAGGGAAGAGGAAGGATGCAACCTTCCAATTTCAAATTTTGAAGGATGCCATAGAGGAGATTGGGCGCTTTAATGTTGTACAAGTAGTGACCGATTCAACCCTCGTATGTAAGTTAGCTGACATGATGGTTGAGGGTGCTTACAAGTACATTTCATGGACTCCATGTTGTGTTCATGCGTTGAACAACGCATTGAAAGACATTGAAAAGATAGATTGGGTGAAGGCAGTGGTGGCAGAGGTTAGACACATACAGATGTTCATTTGCAACAATCACACCTCACTTTCTCTTTTCAGGTCTTTTTCGAGGAAGGAATTCCTCAAGCCCGTGGACACTAGATATGCGAGCTATTTCATTTTGTTAGAGAGGATGCTTGAGGTGCAGGAGGCTTTGCAATTAATGATGGTTAATCAGGAGTGGGGTAGATGGCCAGAGGCAAACACTTCTGAAGGAAAATGTGTGAAACAAAAGATCCTCGACGATGATTGGTGGACCACAGTCAGGTAAGCTATTGCTGATTTTATATATGTAAGTTTAGTTTTTAATTTTTAAATATTTTTATTTATGTTTATAACTTGCAAATTAGTTTAGTTTTTCATTCTTGAATCTTAACGTTTTCTAATTTTTTTGTAAATTGTTTGTAGATATGTTTGCTCCTTCATCTCACCTGTAGTGGGGGTCATAAGATATGCTGATACAGACTCTCCTAGTCTTGGAGAGATTCATGAGACATTTGATAGCATGCTTGGACAGATGAAGCAAGCCATTCATAGCAGGGATCCTACTTTGGGATTTTATGAGGAGCATATTAGGCCCATTGTGACACGGCGGTGGAACACAATGAACACCCCGCTTTATATGGCAGCCTATGCTCTAAATCCCAAATGGTATGTAGCACGACTTGGGAGAGTGCCTCCATCTGATGATGAAGAGGTGAAAGAAGGGCTCATGAAGGCCTTTCAAAAGATGTACATTGACGAGGAGTCCACTTTATTGCGAACCCAATGGCTATCCTTTGTCAATCTCTGTGGACCAACATTTAGCAAGCCAGAGGCGAGGACAGATAGAGTTACATTAGCTCAAGTAGACCCTATTGGATGGTGGACATGGCATGGCAACGATGCACCAGACTTGAGGATTCTTGCCACTCGCCTCCTTTCATAGGTTGCTAGTTCCTCTACTGCAGAGAGGAATTGGTCCACATATGGCCTCATCCACACAGTTAAGAGAAACCATCTTACCTCTCGACGAGCAAAGAAGTTAGTAGCCGTGCATAGTGCCTTGAGACTTCAGGATCGACAAACTCTTGAGTATCGTTAGGCTCCAGCTACACGTTGGGATGTTGATCCTGAAGATGCTTCACAAATTTATGAGGAGGATGCACAGGTGGGATTGGTTGGGGTTCCATTGGATGAGGCAGCCCCTCATAGTTCCAGTGACTCAGACTTAGAGTCTGATTTTGATGCCTCTTTAGCGGAGTTTGATTAGGGGCAACTATATATTTTCATTTTGATTTTCTATGTTTCAGACATTTTGTTGCCCTTGGGCATTTCTTTGTAATTGAAACTTGAATCTTATGTGCAATCTCAATTTAACTCCAGTTTTATGTATTAAAGTTTTATGATGTGTGTGATGAATGCTTTATTAAGTTCATCAATGTGTTACAGTTATACTTATCATTATTCATATGAATATTTGAAATTTGAAATTTCCAATATTTTTAAGGTTAAATCTTATGTGAAATCTCAATTCAACTCTAATTTTATTTATTAAGGTTCTATAATGTGTGTGATGAATGCTTTAGCAATGTTATCATATGAATATTTGAAATTTCCTATATTTTTTAAATTTTCCCTTATTTTTTAATAGCCGTCCCCTGCCCTCCCCTAAAAAAAGGCCTAAAAAAAAATCCGTCCCTGAAAAGCATCCCCCCGTCCCGGAAACTTGGTGGAACATAGCAAAAAACTGATCATGATTCTATCGTCTAAAAGCTTTCTGCTGCTCTTGCCAAGTAAGTTTAGGATGCCATTTCTAAATCATCGTATTTGGAGGTAAGGGATGATTTTTGTTAGGTATTTTTTTGGGATCCTGTAGGCAGCTACTAGCTTTATGTCCTATTATTCTGCATTTATAACATATGTAAGTAAGACATTCATAGACCAAATCTTGCTTCCAGAAATCTGAGGAAAAACACAGCTGCACAGCTTGTAGGATAGAATTAGCCAAATTAACATTTGGGGTCTAAACAAAGAAATTCCAGAGATACCATTTGGGGTGTTTGTCCTTTCACACCTGAAATTGAAACATTTCTCCAAAGCCTTGGCGACTAATTGTGCCGTGTATTATTGGCTTAAGCAATTCTGAAAATTTTGGCCTTCAACTCCAGCAATTGAGAATTTTGTTTGCACCCTTGTTGGTTTCCTTGGCACTTAACCTGGATCATGTTAGAACAAAATATTGGATCTAGTTGGCCCCAGTAGAGTGTCATCTCTTGAAGCATGGCCTACAATAACTACTACATTCCAATCATGCAAATGATAGTCAACAATTAACTTGTAAATGGAAAGAATAGAGCCAAGGAAGAGGATAGAAGTTGTTCAAGATTTGGTGGTGTTAAAGACCCCAAAGCAATTGTTCAATAGTTGGTGATGTAATATAAGAAGACACGAGGCCATATATTTGTAGACCTTGTTAGTTACATGCACGATTAGCATAATGTTATGACCCATACCTAAGACAAGGGTGTAAATGCACCTTAACTGCAGTATAAGGTACAAGTGTCATGCCTCCACTAAGGCATTTGAAGCGTTTTGAGGTACCTAGGAATGTGACATTGATGTTTGGTCAGCACCGGTAAGCATTTTGCCCCTAGATTACTAGGACTGTTCCGAGGTACATGGGATGATGATGTACCTTACCATACATATATTCCTAAGCATTGATAAACATGTCTTCTATTGTGGCATGATTTCCAAGAGGGCCCTTAGACAATACACCTGATTACATAAGCAAATAGCATTTTTGATCCAACCACCACTTAATATTGACTTGTAGCGGCGTATAGTGCCACGAAATATCATTGCCTCACCGAATTGTCACTTCTTGTCACTCAATAGATATACTTCTTTGCTTGCGGAAGAATGTGGTGAATTGGTTAGGCATCGCTCAATCTCAGAAATGTATAAATGTAGACTGTCACCCCGATCTAGAAATCTGATATAGGATCCTAGGAGCTTTTGCTCATATCTCAAAATATGATAAGGGTGTCATTCTGTCACCTAATCTGAAAATTGGTACAAGGGCTGTTGCCTGATATGAAACCCAAGCGAGGGTTGTTACTCAATATGAAATCTGAATAGAAGCTTATTGCTTGTCCTCGAGACTAATAAATGTTTGTTGCCTGATCTAAATCTAAATATGAGCTTTCTCTCAGCCTCAAACCTAAACAATGATTGTCATCCAATTTGAAATGGTGAATATGAGCTCTGGCTCAACCTAAAAACCTGAATAAGTACTGTCACCCATTTTGAAATTGAACACAGGCTCTCACCTGAATTGAAAATATAAGGGTCGTCACTGAATCTGACTCAATGTGAGATCTCGCTTGACCTAAAAACCTGAATAAGGGTGTTGTCCAGTTTAAAAAATGAAAAATGAACTCTTGCTCTTCCTGAAGCCTGAATAAAGAAGAGCTCTTGCTCAACTTGATGGTCTGCATCCCAGTCCTTGGTCCCAATGGTGGAGCAAGGGTGTCACTCAATCATACCAATGCTAAAACATATTGTCATCCAGGCTGTCATTCAATCATACTAATGTTGAAAGACTTGAAACAATGTTGTAGGTAGTCACACAATCATTCAATCCAGCCTGAAACAATGTCTCAAAACTGAGTACCGTACCTTTATTTGAATTGTAACCATCGTCAAGACAAGAAAAGGGAGAATTATCCCAACTCAATCCCCCATCAAGCCATGCTTTCCTTAGAGAATACCGAAGAAGCATATGAATTAGGTCCATCAGGTACACACAAGCTGTAGATGTAGAGGAAAATGAACCTCTCTTGAAGCCTCTCAACATTGATAGCAAATCATTGTAGATCACCATTGTCGTGGTATTCCACTGAATCTGATAATGATGAAAATGAACACTTGGTTGCAGTGAATCATAAATATTGTACTAGCAACTCAATATCATCTAATAATGAGTAAAATACGGAGCAAATGAACAATCAGAAATAAGAATCAAGCCTGTAGGCTATGGAAACACCGATTATAAGAACAATCCCAATAATTCCAGTCTCAACTATCCATAAAAAGACACTCCACTGTTAACATATTTAGGAACACAACATCATTAAGTGTGGACAAATGGATCCATAAGATGTCCTAGTCAAAGAACAAGATCCCCCCCCTAGAACATGAGAGCATAAAAATATCTACTGCGACAGACTTCTTTTGAAGATATCATCTACAAGGATAAGCCCAATAGAATAGGTGTGACTATCCTTAATAGATGAGATGATAGATCAATGCAATTTATATGTTTTATAAACAATTAATATTTCCAATCATTAATTCATATCAACCATTTGCCAAAACGCATTTAAATTTCCAATCAATGTTCATATCAACCATTTCCAACACAATTAATCTTCCCAATCCCTGTTCTTATGAAAAATCATTTTTCCTAGCAATTGATTAGTCCAATCAATCAATTCCTTCCAAATCATCACTATTTGATTATTCCAATCAATAAAGAAGTATTACTCATAGAGTCATTCATTAGCAGGTTCACAAATTCATCAATGGCCCAACAGATAGGACATACCAAGTTTAAGAGACTTTCAAATAGTTTCAGTAGTGAAATTGTTTTCGAAGAATCTCCACTCTTATCAACGATGTTGGCCCCAAACGTATGTATTAAACTAGGTGTAGGATAGCCATGTGTATGATAATGATTACCCATGCAAAAAGAATACTAGTTGAGGCACCAAAATCTCCCCATTCATTCATAATGCAAGGATGAAAGGACACTAGAATAGAGCACCAAAATTTCCCCATTCCTCGTCATGCGAAAAGGACACTAGTAGGCACCAAAATTTCCCCATTCCTTGTCACACAAAAACTGACAACTAGTAGGCACCAAAATGATTTCCCCATTCCTTGTCACGATAAAAAGGACACTAGTAGGCACCAAAATCTCCCCATTACTCATCTTCTGGCATAGTTTCTTATTGAAAGATCTGTATGATTTGGAGGAATGAAAGAAAAATGACTTGTTTTATTGCTCTTCAAGTTCCTGTCTTCATTTTGATTTATGGAATCATTTGATTCCTTAGGCCTGATTGCATTTTGTCTTACTTGAGTACACAATATATTGATATCCAATCCTTCTTTCAAGTTCATTGATCATGTGCTAAAGTCAATGTGATTTCCTCCATTAAATGTTGATGGTGATATCATGCCTTTCATACTTGGCATTTCAACATACCATAAGCTCTAGGAATGTCAATCACTTGATCCCTTTGAAGCATGTCTCCCATCCTAGTGCTCTATTTTGCCACTACATTTAAATTCAACAATTCTGGCTTATTTGGCTTGATGCAAGTAAACATATTACCTAATTGGACCACAAGCTCGAGAAGCTGATTTTAATGGTTTTGGGCGTGATACCTTTTCTCTTCAAATTTATGTTGGCATTACGTAGTTAAAGCGTCAAGTCCACCATAACATTTATGTTGCAGACTTCTGTAGCAAAATGGTTCCTTTGATTGGAACGGCTTTACCACTGTTGTGCTCAACTATAGGTCACCATCTTCAATAAAACAATCATCTTTTGTTTGCTCTTACATAATTTTCAGTCCAATGCTCTCAAGAAGCAGAGATCACATTGTTATGTGATTTCAATAATTCATTCAGAATTAGTTGACAATGATAACTGGTACTTTGATCTTCTCAAACCTATCCTTTCACCTAGAGATCTATATCCAAGCTTCTGTTGGTGAAGGGATTTATTATAAAAACTGACATCAATGCTCAAGTTAGGCTGTAAAGAAGATTGCCTTTATCAAGAGGAGTACCTGATATTAGGGGGGGAAGATATGAACCTGAGAGGTTATTATGTCTGGGATCTGATTGCAACTAATTGACGCATAATTATTTCTGCTTTGAATTTTCTGATTTGCATGTTGATTTACATCTTTTATACCAATTTTCTAAATTTCGTTTACCCCTTGGCCAGGGAATCCTAACTAGGAATCCACATGCATGCTTGTTTTAGTTAATTTGGCTGTGTTCAAAATTTCTACGATTTATCCATATGACCCAGTGAGAATTGGTACATGTACACTGTTTAATGATGTAAAGAGGCCCTTTTGAAAGTCATTTAACCTCACCAAGATGCTCAGGTACTTTGGTAGGGGACCCCAGCTTGGCTAAGCAAACTTACAAATATTTGGGGCAGGCAGCCTTTTACTGAAGTGCCATCAAACCTTTTAAAAATCGTGTTCGCAGTTGGGCAGATCATGAAAGGCCTCGGTGGTAGGTTAGCTCTGATATGTGAAATACCAACTTGGACCTTCTTCATTGGTGTTTCCTATTTGCTTTTGAAGGCTTAGGAAATCATTGCTAAGCTTTTGGACATTCTTTGTATCACATCAAGCTCAGTCTTAGTAGACTCTTGGTGCATAATTTGGGCATGGTTGACAGCAGGGACCAAGGCTTCGCTCTGAACTTGCGTTAGCACTTCAATAGCAGGCAGTTCAAGGAATCCTAATTGTTGGTTAGGGACGACCTGCCTCAACAGTACTGCGACTACGACAGGTGTGTTATTCAACAGGAGTACGGCAATTTTCAAAAAACCTTGAATACGAAACGTTACTGGAAACATCCGTACAATATATTATAAAAAAATAAAATATATATATATATATATATATATATATGCATAATACTCATTTTATAATTGTAGACCATAAGAGATAATTGATAAAGCACTCAAAATATTTTGTATTCATTGAAATTTGAACTTCTAAAGAGTCATGACTCATCATTCAACATGGTTACAATTTCAATGATTCACATATACATGATAATAATCTAGATTCTAGATTCTAGAATATATCATCCATATTTTCCTCATAATCATCTCCATGAACAAAATTGGCAGCTCCACTCCCACTAGCTCCACTTTCCATCCCTTGTGCAGTGGATCCCGATTCTTCTTCATCAATACCAAGCAATGAAAGTTGGCTAAGAGTAGCCGTAGAAGCATCAAAGTCACTACTCTCAGGATCAATATCCCAAAGTTTGTTGGGACCTCTAATATAGCCTTCAGCCTTGCGTGAGAGGATGTGCAAATTGGAGTGTACATACACTAAATCCTCAGCCTTCTTGGATCCTAACTTGTTCCATTTGGCTGAGTGAATGAAGCTATATGTACTCCAATTCCGCTCTGCTGAGAATTGCTAGCCACCTGTTACAAAAAATTAATAAACTAGTAATAAAATTAATTTACTAAGTAAGAACATACATTTTTAATTGTTAATTAATAAACAAACTTTTGATTTCATTTTAAATATTAATATTTTATAACTGTGAGAGGACTTTAATGGCAATAGTTCATAGGTGCCTGCAATCATGGCCATGTACATGCCACCACATGAATGGCTTCAGGTTGTACTTGTCACTTAATGCATCTGCTTCACCCATGCTACTATTAGATGAAGAGACAAAGCATGCCATTTCATAGCGGACCGCAATAGCTACAGCTGGATTAGGAAAAAGCCTCTGGAATGTTGCCTTAGTTCCAGTTGCAACTTCATGGTCATTGTAGGGTGTTTGCCTACCAGGTAGCCCAAGTATTTCATTGCTATAATATTTGGGATTCAGGGCATAGGCTAGAAGATGCAATGGGGTGGTCATTTTATTCCACCTTCTCATGATCACAGTCTTAACTTCAATGTAGAATTTTTCTTCAGGATCTTGCTCTTTTTTTTGTATGATGTCTCTAATTTTTTCAAGCATAGAGTCAATGCCATCATAGATCTGCCCTATGCAAGCATCATCTGTGTCTGCATATCTAATCATAGATAAAATAGGCTCATTAAAATTGAGCAAGTATCCAACCTTTTCCCACCAATCATCATCAAGTATCAATGTTTTTATTTTGATGGCTCGTTTTGTGCTTGTTTGTCTCCACATGGACCAAACATCAACAATCACCATAAGCCTCAAGGCTTGTCTTACGTTCACAAGTGAGAGCATGTGAGAGGCAAATCTTGTTTCAGCAACCTATTAAAATAAATTAAAACAAGTTAATAAAACATAAAATTAAATTTAAAAGAAATTCAAATGATAATTTGATTTTTCATAGAAAATTAGCAAATAAAAAATAGAAACTAGCAAAAAAAATTGTTACCTTCAGCAACTCCAACTTTGAGAACCTCCTAAAGATAGTCTCGGACATATGATGATTTGTGACAAACATTTGAATCTCATTTGCCTCTGTATACACTTCCTCTATCCATGGTATTTTTCCAATCTTCTGTAGCATCAAATTCAAGGAGTGTACTGCACAAGGTGTCCAAAAAATGTGATCATATCTCCCTTCAACAATCAGCCTTGCCCCTCTACAATTTTTGGCATTGTCCGTGATGACTTGGACAACGTTTTGAGGGCCCACTGACTCAATGGCCTCAATCAAAATATTCGCAATAAATTGAGCATCTTTCACTTCACCCTCACAATCAACAACCCTTAAGAACATTGCCCCTTTAGCGCATATTGCAACAATGTTGATTCGGGGTCTATTTCGGGCATCTTTCCATCTATCTGAAATGATAGATACCCCTAATTCCTTCCATGAATCTTTAATTGGCTGCAAAAAAGTATGTACACGGGCCACTTCTTTCGTCAACAATGATGTTCTCACCTTCTCATAACTAGGGCTTTTATACTCTTGTGGTGCATCATTAATTCCTCTCACCATTTGTTGCCAATATGGTGACCGCAACACATTGAAAGGCAACCCACATGAATAAACACATTGAGCAATCAACTCATTAGCTACTTCCCTCTTCTCATTTGTAAATGCTTTCTCTAATGGACCTTTGGAGGTTCTCTTTCGTGACAAGCTCTCTTCCTCTATAGGAGTTTCAAGTTCAATTTGAATAAAAGGATGGTTTGATGAGGTGAGTGGTTTTTGTAAACCCTTATTTTGCAAAGGAGTAGTTTTAAATCTAGCTTTTGAAACTTGCAAATCAGCCTCCTCTTGCTCTTTCATATATGCCAAAATATGTTTCCTTTCAACTTTGGCACATTTTCTAATCCCCGTTCCTGATTGCCCCATTAAATGAGCTTGGAGTCAGGTATATGAGGCTTTGCATTCAATATTGCAATGATTGCATACCCAAACATGAGAGCCACCGCCAGCAAGGTTCTCCAATACTTGCACATGTCTCCAAAGAGGAGCTCTAGGATCCACAATTTGCACACCCCCACCTTGGCTTCCTTCCCCATGCCCTCCCACTAAAGTTGAACTGGATGCCATTTATCTCAAATAATCAAACCTACATTGAAAAATATTTAAAATAAAAACATAAACTTAGATAACAATAAATATTAAATATAACTACAGTTACTACACCCTACATATTCCATTCTGCTTTTGATCACCAAGTTCACCGTTTAGGTGCGAGGTGAGAGCATACACGGATTTCGAATTTTTTAGTTTTAAAAAATAGGAAAAAGAATTAAATTATTAAACCCTGTATCACATTCTGCTTTTGATCACCAAGTTCACTGTATAGGCACGAAGTGAGAGCATACACAAAGTTCGGATTTTTTAATTTAAAAATACAAAAAAACTCTTAAAATAGCAACAACAAAAAAACCCTATGCATCCTATTCTGCTTTTGATAACCAAGTTCACCGTATAGGTGCAAGGTGAGAGCATACACAGAGTTTGGATGATATTTATAATTTAAAAAAAACAATAAATGATTTTTATTTTAAAACCGCAAAGGAAATGTTACATTTTTTTTACGCATAGAGTTTAAAAATTACTACATTAAATTTGCATATTGATATCATGATCAATGATCATGAATGATGTGTGCATTATGCACACATCATTCGTGATCATTGATCACATTAACATTTTCTTTTTGAAAAAAAATTGAAAAATATCTGGTTTTTCCTCCTTAAAGCTTCCAAATCTGCTTTAAAATTCCTCCTTGATGCTCTTAGCTCTTACTAGCACCTTCTAAACTCTTCCTTCAAGTTGCTCCTTGATGTCTCTTTGCTCTTCACAATGCTAAATGTTAGTTTAGTGAAAAACTGAATTTAGCAAGAGAAAATGAGAGTGATTTAAAATGGACCCAAGATGTCATTATATAGCTTTTAGGAAGTGTCTTTAGCAAGTCTAGGTAGGTAGATTAGGTTTAGGTTCATTAAATGCATTTATTTTTTATTTTTTAAAAAAAAAATTGGCTTTAAAATTTGAAAAAACGTTGGAAACGTGGCAGACGTTTCCAAAAACATCTGCCATGTTTCCCCTGTGTTTCCCCCCACATTTCCGTTTCTGAAACGTTTCTAGGGAGAAACGTTGCCTTGGGTGGCGTTTCCTGGCATCATAGTTTTCCAGGCCTGCACTCTAACATAATGATGTATTGGCAAACACCAAGCACGGCTCCCTGAACCATCATGCAAATCACATAGATATCTGTCAAGCCAGTAGGTGCAACAGTTGACTTAATGATCACTGTCAGGAACTACCCCTAGACAAAATTTTGGTACTCTAATCAACATTTCCTAGTGATGTGCATGAATCCTCAAATTGCTCCAGGGACAAGTAACAGAGATTAAATGTCCTCAACCCTTTACCAAAACAATAGGGATGTTGGGGTGTCCCAGATCTGTCCCTTGTTGAGCAGGGGCATTCCAAAAGCATCACTTAACTTTTGAGGACAAGAGTGGGTCCTCAAGGATCCTAAATGGCTCATGTGACACACAAACATCCACTGCACATCAGATATTGATCTGGCATCAAACACAAACATTAAAAAACACAGAATAAAAGATGAGAAAAGCACGAGGAAACTGCAGAGGGGGGCACCCTAATATGATACCACAAATACTTGGAGCTAATATTTCCATCTGCATTTTAAGTTTGAAAATATTTTTTTAGTTATCAGTATGCATCATCAAAAAAAATGTTCCAAAACAAAATTCCAGAAACAATAAGACCACTAGCACTTCAAGCTCTGGTCGTGAATCTCAAGTACCAACCAGCCGATGGGATAAACAGATTGTGGGAGGCATGTTGACGAAGGAAATGGAATGGGAAGAGGGGCCTTACAATGTAGAAAACCCCAATTTCAACAAGTTAAAAACATTGAACCGATACAAGCCAAATAAAAATTGTTGAATCATAACATTGGCTATATCTTACACAAAATACTGATTTTGAAGGAAGCTACACTCAGGTAAGAGATTTCCCCACACACAAAAGCAGAGGTGAAGCGAGAAATTGTTAGAAGAAATAGAGAAAAAACAAAAAACTTCAAAGAAAAGGTTGACTGCAACTAGCTGCAAGTGGAAGCAAAAGCTAAACAAGGAATACTTTCTAATGAGAACTCAAAGCACTTCAGTGTCTAGTCATCATCACCACAAAATAAACTATTACACTCAAAATTGACAAAACAAATCAGCTCGACAAATGTTACCTTCACTTGGCTAAATGTAAAAAAAGGTTATCATAGCGAAGGAAAATCAACAAGATGCCATAGTGAGGTAAGTAATTTACTTGAGTGAAATGCCCGGGCCCAGCTTCTGTAGATATACGGGCGCATCCAAACAGGAAGTTCCTACAGATATACCATGATGGATCAAAATATCAGCACTGATGTGCCTCATTGAATCAATTAAGCATAAAAAGTACCAAAAAGAAAAGAAAAGGAATTGTTCTTTCACTAAGCTACCAGCCTTACAACATAGGCATACCAGAACACTAAGCTACTAGGAAACGGAAATGGATCTGAAACGTGCTAATGCCAAATTTCCAATAACCCTTGAAAACAAAATGCCACGGAAGCGTCTGTACTATAAATAATCAAAAGATAGAAAATTATATTAAAAAACAACACTTAAACAATATGTACTCTTTTCTACTTTTTAACTTTTTAATTTACTTTTCAAGTTCTTTTTTAAGGCAACAGAAACGCCTAGAAACACCCAGGAAAGACTGTCGTTTTGGGTGCATTTCACCTTGGAAACATTTCTAGCAGGAAATGCCATGTGCAGGAGGCGTTTCCTGCAACTTGGCCAGAACAAAGGCCAACAGGTGCATAATGCTCATGAAAAGAGCTTTTGGCCTAAACTACTTAAGATATCTTTAAAGCCTAATAACAACGGGAACGCCTAGAAACATCCCAGAAAGACTGCCGTTTTAGGAACATTTTGGATGGATTTCACCTCGGGAACATTTCTAGCAGGAAATGCCATCTGCAGGAGGCGTTTCCTGCAACTTTGCCCGATCAAAGACCAACAGGTGCATAATGCTCATGAAAAGAGCTTTTAGCCTAAACTGCTTAAGATATCTTTAAAGCCTAATAACAAAAAATGCCTTGTCAGATATAGACACAAAGCAAACTTTTAAGATAAATATTGAAAATATAGATGGCAATGGTAAAAGGCAAATCCTCGCTACTACAGCATCAGAGCACATTTATGTAGTAAACAGAACCAGACCAATAAACTCAACATTCAAGAAGAAATTAGGAAGGCACTCCTTCAGTAAACCAACCTGACAAAGAATGGAGCATAGCCAGCACATCCGACACTGACAAGAACATTGTGTCCTCAGGCCGTGCCACTACATGCAAAAACATTGTGTCCTCAGGCAGTGCCACTACATGCAAAAACATTGTGTCCTCAGACAGTGCCACTACATGCAAAAACGTACCTCCAAGAAATATCTTTTGAGCACTAGACTCGTACTAAAAGATGGTGATATGGAGTAACAAAAAATGTGAGGTTGTACGGTTTGAAATCATGGGAATCAGAGTCATAATCTTGCATATGTTGTAGTTACATAGTTTGTATAAATTGTTAGTTTGGTGTAAACTTGTCTTATCAAGGCCCTTGGTCACCAGCTATGGGCATGCCTTGGGATGCTCAAGGATATAGATTCAGCTACCCCAATGAGGAACTAGAGTGTGGCTTCCTTGGAATTATTGCTCACCGGAGCCATAGGAATTGAGGTAGCTTGAGATACGGATTATTTTGGGTCTACATTAGTGTCACAGTCACAATGGCCTACCTTTTGTATAATCAAGGTTGGCTTCTGCCAAAACCGCCAAAACATAGGGATCATCACTTGCATGCATAGATGAGGGATGTACATAGATGCGGATCATGGGGTGACTTGTGTTATGGTGATAAAGTGATAATTTGGAACGTGGTGTTTACCATTTTTATCTCTATCATATGTTACCCTATGTTCCCGTTTTTATCTCTGCCATTTATGTTCCCCTATGTTATACTATTTCCCTCTATCATATCTTTGCTGCATAGCTTTGTGAAGCTAAGAGATTCCAATGAAATATAGGAACCCATTCTTAGATGTTACAAGAGCTTAGAGTTTGAGCCACCTAGCATTTAGAGATCATTAAAGATTGATCAAAGTTGAAAATTAGAAGACTTGCAGACTGTAGAAGAGAATTGATGATGGATTTGGAGAATGGAAGTACCCCAATTGGTTGTTGAAATTTTATTACCAAAAAACATCAAGCCTTTCAAAGGGCATAACTTTTGGTGAAAGTGTACGATTGAAATGATTCCTGCGCCACTGAAAAGTTACATTTAAAATTGAGCATTTGTTTGGATAATCCATGGAGTGTTGAGGGTAATATAGCCTTTGAAATCGTCTCTAGATTTGATGATTTTCTAGTTATGCATGATTTTCAAAAGTTGCAAAAATCATCATAACTTTCCATCTATGTAAATAAATTTTTACGACATTCGATTCATTGGAAAAGAAATCTTCTGTACTATTGTTCTTCATGGTTTCCATTCAGAAGTTACAAGAATTAAAGATATATTGAATAAAAGTATTCTTGACAACCTAGTTTTGCTTGATTGTATTTGAGGACAAAAACAATATCACAGGAGTTTGCTTCACTTTGTAAAGAGTTAAAAAATAAGGTCGAGGAATTACAATAAACGGCTAAGACTATCAAGAAACAGGTGCAATAAACTGATTATTGGAATGAGAAACTTCAATCCTTGCATAACAAATTTATATTTTGCAAAATCTATGATGATGATGATAAATAACATGATGAAAACTTTTGGATACTTTATTTGATTCTATTTATCCTCCACACAATGACTTTGCTAACCCAAAATGGGGTGGTAACACAATTGTGTGTATTGCTTGGTTTGGTTAATGGATGGCATGGATGCTTTGTTGACAAAAATTCTATAGATTAGTTCGCTTGTTGCTTCTACATGATATCTGCATTTTAATCTCTTCATGATGTGCAATGAGTTCACTGATATGCTCAAGTTGGCTGAAATTTTGGGACTCTTCATTACATGAGAAAGGCATTATATGGCGATTGAAATTTCCTTTCATAGCAAGGAAGAAAATTTTATTACATAAATCCCCAACGAGATCTTGGATGATGAAACTCGATAAGGCACAAAACCCCATAGACCGCCATGATACGATGATTGAAATTTCCTTTCACTGCCAGATCCCCACTGAGATCTTGGATTGATGAAACTAGATAAGGCACAAAACCCTATATACATATGAAATAATGACATATATGGTTCGCCAGTTATGACATAGAATGACCTCCACCATACAAAAGATAGCCCATCGCAAATTTATGACACCAGCATAGGCCCAATATAACCCAAATCCCAAGATACTTCAATTTATATCTTGTGACGACATCGCATACCACAAACAAACCAATTTGGATAAGATTAAAATATAATGAAACATGAAAGACCGGATGGAGTGTCGCACTAGCGAAAACTGCGAATTATGCGAAAATCGTGAAATCTGCGAAAAAGGCAAAAAAGGCAAAAAGCTTGTTCTTTCAAATATAACAAAGGTCGTGGCGGGAGATGGGTTTCCCACGCCGGGTGTCGAGGTCCTCACTGGTGCGAACAAGGTCCCACTGGGAAATGGCTGGCGAGGCGGCGCCCGTGGATCAGCCCGTGAACTTGAAGCGGAAAAGGCTGTACTTGAATTGATAGGACAATTCAGCACTAGCTTGGTTGTCAAAACCCTAGTTTCTTTGTTCGGGGAGTCGGTACTGGAAAAAATGGCAGCGGAAAAAAGTCTGGTGCAGGCTAAGCTGACCGTTGAGGCGATACACGAGGTCCCTTTCAATCCATCCCCGGTTGGGTCTGATAGGCTGAAGAGCTCGGAAGACTTCAAGGTTGACGGAATCGATTTCAAAATCACTGCAGAAAAGTGTACATCTCTTAGTGCCTCCTCCCAAAGCTGATTTTTTTGATTCGCATGTGAAAAGGGCGATTTTTTGCAAGTTTGTAGGCACCCGTTTCTCTTGGAGGAGGATTTCAAGCTGGGTCGCGTGCTTTTGGGGCTCAAATGCTAAACCAAAAGTCAGTTTCCATGCCAACGGCTTTTTCCAGGTATGTTTCCCCTCCCCTGATTTGTTGAATTTGGTGCTTAAAGAAGGACCCTGGTTCATGAACTCTTCCAACCTATACTTTCTTCCTTGGTCACCAAATTTCGACCCCTGGAAGGAAAAAATTTCCAAGGCCCCGTTTTGGTTAAGCATTCATGATCTGCCTGTGGATCTCCACAAATGGTCTGTTCTGAAGCCAATTGCGAACTCCCTCGGGAACCTCGTGCCCATCCGTAACCCTGCCCTGAATTTTTGGTGCAAAAGCTCGGTGCGTCTCTGTGTGGCGATGGACCTGACTACCCCTTTGCCACCGTCTTTGACTCTCCAAACAAATTCCGGCCCCAAGTACTTTACCTATGAGGGTCTAAATGCAAAGTGTTTTTATTACGGGCAGTTGGGTCATCTGAGTAAGGCCTGCTCTTTGAAACTGGCCAAGGCTTCTAAGGAGTTGGATTCTCAGAAGGTTGGCTCTATGATGAAAGGGCTGGAGGAGAGCGAAATGGCATCACCCTTGGTGGGTGATATTTCACCTCTTTCTCTTCTAAAAGAAACTGAAGAAGTGCATAAAAACTTCGGGGAATTAATTTCCGTTATTAAGGAAGGTTTCGATCAAGGGCAAGCGGCTTCCCTGAACTCGCTACAATCTTGGCTCCTGGATAAAAGTTGAGACAAATAAGCTTCAGTCCCTTTTAGGTGATGGCGTCTTGGAGGAAGGAGAATTTGAGCCAGATCTGTTGGTACCAGCTTTAGCTTCCTCAAAATTGGCTTCGGTTCAAGCAGGGTTGAAGGTGGCCATATGCGGCTCAACCGGCAAAAAAGGCAGAAAATCCAAACAAGAACTAGCACTGTTGGAAGTGGATGTTGGCAAACAAAGTGTCCTGAACTTTGCAAAGCTATGTCCGGGAAGGCGAATGTTCTTCCCTCTCCTAAATGATAATACTTTCTTGGAATATCAGGGGTCTCAACACCCCTTATAAACAAAGCTTGTTTAAGCGTTATCTCTTCTCCTCGAAGGCGAGTGTGGTGTTGCTTCAAGAAACAAACATGGCCGCGGCGGAAGCTGCTACGCTCTGGAAAAATTCAGTTAAGGGCTGGAATTTCTTCTTCTCCGATGCTACCGGGGCCTCAAGGGGCTTGGGATTCTAGTGGAAGGAATGTCAGGTTCAGGTTGATCTTATCCACCAGAATCATAGTTGGCAGTTGGGTTGGGTTTTCCCGAAACGTTCTCATTTGGTCTTCTACCTTCTTAATGTGTATGGTCCGAATAGCATAATTGGCAAAAGAGAGGTTTGGCAAGACATCTCCAGGTCTTTGCTCCCCCTCGAGGATCAATTGTTTCTTCTTGGTGGTGATTTCAATGCTATCACCTCTGAGAAAGATAAAAAAGGCAGTATTTCTAGAAATCGGCAATCCCAGGCAGATTTTTGTTCCTTTATCTCTGACAACTCTCTTTTAGATATCGAGCCCAAGCAAGGTTGGTTCACCTGGAGCAATCGTAGGAAGGGCTTCAGTAATATTGTTGAAAGGCTCGACAGGTTCTTAGCCAGCCCTAAGTAGTCTCTGAATAATGTTGTCTTAGAATGCTCAATTCTGCCCTGGTCTGGCTCTGATCACTTCTCGGTTTCCCTATCAGTCAATATCGACTTTGCCCCTCGCAAATCCCCTTTTAAGTTTGAGCTTATGTGGCTGAGGGATGCCTCTCTAGAAAACAACATTTCACATAGTGGCACTCCTATCAGGTTGAAGGTTCAAAAATGTTGGTGCTTGCACAAAAACTAAAACTTCTCAAAAAGGATCTAAGATCTTGGAACAAATCTTGTTTTAAGAATATCTTCCAAGAAAAGGCTAGAGTGGAAGCTGAGTTGAAAGCTCTAAATGAGTTAATTTTTGTCTCTGGCATGGGGGAGGCGGAGTTTCTTCTGGAGAAGTCTTTACTAGCCGAACTTGGTGAATTGCTTCTGCACAAGGAGGTCTTCTGGAAACAAAAATCGCGGGAATTATGGCTCAAGGATGGGGACAGGAACACAGTTTTTTCATTCATCCGTAAAAGCAAGGTGGAGCTCGTCTTTCATCTCCGAGATAAAGAGTCATGATGTTATTGTCCTCTCTAATCAAAAACAAATTTCTGATGAAGGGGTCCGGTTCTTTACTTCCCTCCTTCAAGGTGACATCGCATCCTTTGATTCAAAGCAATCCTCTTTCCTTCACAATATCCCGACGTTGGTCACTGATGCTCAAAATGTGGCCCTTCTTAAGCCCTTCACTATGAGTGAAGTGGAGAAAGTGGTTTTCTCTATGGCCAAGAACAAAGCTCCGGGTCCGGATGGTTTTCAGGCTGATTTCTTTCAGAAATTTTGGAACATCGTTGGCTATGATGTTTGGGCGGCTATGAAAGAATCTCGTAGATCCCATTCAGTGCTTAAATCACTAAATTGTACCTTTATAAGTCTCTTCCCAAAGATCCCTCTTCCCTCTTCATTCGCGGACTTCAGGCCGGTTTCTCTATGCAATACCTCCTACAAAATCATCTCGAAAGCCATTGCTTCAAGACTCAAAGGGCTGCTGGAACCTATGATCTCTCCGGAGCAATCCGGTATCTTGTCGGGGAGGTCGTTTTTTGATGGTATTTTTCTCTCTCATGAACTCATTCATTCTCTCTCCTACAATAAATCCCTAGGTATGTTACTAAAACTGGATATTAGCAAGGCCTTTGACAAGATCAACTGGCGTTTTCTAATCAGAATCCTTAGAAAGTTTGGTTTTTCAGTTCAGTTTTGTAATTGGGTGTTCAGTTGCATAGCTGGGCCTTCTTTCTCTATGTTAATTAATGGTAATGCTGAAGGTTTCTTTGCCGGTAATCGGGGTATAAGACAGGGCGACCCTCTCTCCTCCTTTCTCTACATTTTAGTGGTTGACTCGCTAAGTAGGGCCATCAGCAATAAAGTTCGGTAAGGCAAATTGCAAGGATTAAGAATTACGGAGGGGCTGGATCCTATTTCTCACCAGCAATTTGCGGATGACACTTTCTTGTTTCGCAAAGCCAGCATTTAGGAGGCCAGAGAACTGAAGGGGTTGCTCGATGCTTATGCAATCGCTGCTGGACAAGAGGTTAGCCATGTCAAATCCTTCATCTTCTTTTTTAACGTCCCCCCTTCTCTAGAAGCTAGAATTCTTGGCATCTTCAGTTTCAAAAAAGGCTCCCTTCCAGTCAAATATCTTGGTGTGCCTTTGTTTGGTGGCTCAGGTCGGACCTCGATGTGGAACGATCTCCTCTCTTTGGTTAATTCGAAACTCAACTCCTGGAAAGGAAAATGGCTATCACTAGCTGGAAGACTGCTCCTCATCAAATATGTTCTCAGTGCCTCCCCCTTATTCATGCTTTCGATACTAAAAATCCCCAAAAATGTTCTATCAAAGTTTATCAGATTATGCGAAAGTTCCTATGGCAAGGTCCCTCTATGGAAAGGAAAATCCCATTGATCAGCTGGGATACTTTCTCCAAACCCAAAGATCTAGGCGGGGTTGGCATTCTCAACTTGGGTATTCAAAACTTGGCCCTGGGCGCCAGGCTTGTCTAGAATCTCCTCACAAAACCTGTGTCTTTGCAACCAAGTGGTGGAAAAAAAATATCTGGGGGCCCATCTTCTGGAATCAATTCTCCGCATTGCTAATCCCCCTCGTGGTTCTCATATATGGAACTTCTTAGTTGCATGTCGAGAGCTCTTCTTATTCAATGCGACCTAGAAAATCGAAAAAGGTGACACGGTGTCATTCTGGGACGATCCTTGGAATGGTTTTCCCGTGCTTGGGGAAAACCTGAGTTTGGGGAAATCAAGAGGCTCTTAGTTGAAGAATGGGGACCATATGTTTCCAACTATGGGCTGATTCCAGAAAATTTCCCTGCTCTATTGGAATGGAAAAGTATTGATCACCTAAATCTCTCTTTGGAAACTAAGGATAGTTTTCGCTCGGCTCTGTAGGAACGACAGATAGTGCTTTCTGGGGGTAATGATGAAATTGTCTAGACTGCGGCCTCTTCTGGGAAATACTCCCCGTGCTGTGGCTATAAATTATTGCATGTTGAGCAGGAAGTTGAGGCTCTAATCTAGAAGGCATGCTGGTCCCCCTCATGTCCCCCTAAAGCTGGCCTTTTTGCTTGGATGGCTTTCAAAGGCAAAATTCTCACTCAAGAAAGGAGGAAGAGATTTGGTTTTCATGGTCCCTCAATGTGCTTTCTGTGTGAGAAGCATGAGGAAGATCGTGATCATCTTCTGCTTCATTGCCCATTCACAGTTGAATGCTAGAGTTGGTTGTGTGTCAGGCTCAATCTCCCGTGGGTCCAGCCCTCTACACTCCCGGCAACCATTTTGGCTTGGCCTGTAAACCTCCACTTTGGCGCTCTCTCCTCGATTTGGTTGTGTGGTATTGTGCTACTTCTCTAGCACATCTGGTGGGAGCACAACAAAAGAATCTTTAGGGAGGAGTAGAACTTGAAGGACAAGGTCATTCTCAGGTTGGAATGGGCTATCTCTGAGGTGGTTTCTACTAATTGGTCTTGCTTTCATCACTTCTCCAACATTGACAAGGAAATCGAGCAACGCTGGCCTAGAATCGTCAAGCCCAGAGCAGGTGCTCAGCGCCCTTCAATCTCCTCAGCCTCGCTCCATCGGTTAGCCCGTTGGCTCCCCCCCACCCCAGGTTTCCTCAAACTAAATTTTGATGGAGCGGCCAGAGGTAACCCAGGCATCTCCAGTGTTGGATGCATTATAAGAAATGAAAAGGGATTATTGGTCGGTGTCACCTCCTACAAGCTCAGGGATGGCACTTGTAATTCTGAACTACAAGCTCTGAGCAAAGGTCTAGATGCCTCCTTAAAGATAGATAATTCTGGAAATCGAAGGGGATTCGCTAGTAATTAGAATGCCATAACTAAAAAGAAAGCTCTGTCTTGGAAACTGGACCTAGGAGTTAAAAAGGTCCATTGGCAAACACAGAACAAGCTGGAAACTAGAAATCAAAGGGGATTTGCTAGTTTGGAAAGCCATAATTAAAAAGAAAAAAATTAGAAACTAAACCTAGGAGTTAAAAAGGCTTTGGCAACTGCGGGAAGTTCAGTGATCGAGCAAGCACAAGATGAGATAGTGGCATTCAATTCCAAAGCGTGGGAAGGATTGGGGATATTGATCTCGTGCGAGGTGGATTTCAGAGCACACACCGTCTAATGATACACTTGCGGGATGTGAAGGGTCTATTTAATGCTTTGGACAAGGGCTTCTCCTTATATTTTTTTCTCCCTCCTTTTGCTAGCTATGGTTGTCCCTCGTCTGCCGCGAATTGCCTTGAGTTGTGATCTGCGTGAAATGGTGTTCCGTTCCAGGATAACAGACAACCGGCTGAAAAGAATTTTTCGTCTCTCCTGCGTCGAAGAGTTGGATGCCATTAAAGGAATCCTGGGCGAAGACTATCTATCTGTTGTTGGTTGGCCACGCGTCAACAGTGGCGTTGCCTCTGTATTCGTTGAGAACCTGCTGATAATCCATCCCTCTAAAGTGGATGTCATGAGTCTGGCTCTGCACTGGCTTCGACCGGCATACTGTGGTAACCTGGCCTCCGAAGTGGCGAATTGTTGTCTGGCATTCTGGGTTGTGCATGAGTCTTTGCTGAGCGCGTCGGGGGTGGTTGTGGGTGTCTTCAGCGAACTTGAAAAATGGTTCGGCATTCTCCTGGCCTTCACTAAGCAAGCTGGTGGTGTATGCCTGGGACTGGGCTGCCAACCGTGCCCGCCTGGTGCTTCCTAATATGAAGACCCTCTACGCTCCGTTGGACCCTATCCCACCTGGATGTACCGAGCTACGGCTGTCTGCGGCAAGGGCCTATGACTTTCTCTGCTTGAACTGGGCGAATTCTGAAGTGAAAGTTGAAATGGAAGATGATACCAGCCTTGGTCGGGTGTCTCAGGCTGCTAGTGTTGTTATCACCTTGGGGTCTGGAGAGTAATCCCTCTCTTGCCTAGTACTATAGTTATAGTATATCTCGGATAATGCTAGCCTATGTTCGTGTATATCTAGCTGCATTTTTGCTCTTATGATTTTGTTGTTTTGCTTTGAAATCTTGAGGTCGGGCCTCTATTTATGTAAATAGGGAACGGGTCCCTTCAACCCGCTTTATCTATCAAAAAAAAAATTTATATCCTGTATTTTGTAAACAATAATCCCAAGGACACAACACTTTGATGCCTCATTGGGCTAGATGAAACCCTATCCTCAAGCATCCCAAGGTACATACACAACCAAGGGCCCCATAAGGCAGGGTTTACACTAAAAAAGCAAATACATATTGACATCCACCCTTCAACCAAACTGGATGTACAAGGAAGATAGCATCATGCAAACATCCTCCCTTGCAAAGTTACAAAGAAGTCTGCACCCATCCAGGAGGGAAAAAACATCTAAAAATCCAGGATTCTCGAAAAAAAATTGAAAATGTAGATCGGAAAAAAAAATATACATATATATAGATAAATATAAATACACCTATGGCATAAATGAGCATAAGTTAAACCTGACAAATAAAAACATTAAAAGACATTACCCTATTGAATTAAAAATTGCATATTATAGAATTTATGATAAAATATATATTGCAGATCTGAATTTTACTAAGGAAAATGCAACTAGGGTAGGAGATGAAACTCATGAAATTCAGAAGCTAAATCATGATATTTCCACTCCAAACTGATCCATCAAACTTATAAAGCCAAAGCATGAAGAAAACTCCAGATTTGAGACACCAAAAGAAGCTGAAATAATTTATTAAAATTATGTAGAACTTGCCTTCAGATAAAGTTGGAAAACTAATAATTTGGAGTCAAAATTCCCTTCACAAAAGCTGATTCAGATCTCTAAAAATCTGCAATGAGAACAATGATCAAATCTGGATTTTTAGCAGTTCCAAACACATGCAAATCATCCACTAGGCAAGTCGCACCACCATGAAAAACGCTGAAAATAAAGGAAGAACACAGCTCCAAACTTTCTCTTCCAACCCTCATGAAAATTTGCAAAATTACAGCCTTCACACTGTTGGAAAATGATAGAAAACACAGCTAACTCTTTGATTTCCAATGGAAACCCCTGGATGGAGAATCCTCACAAACTAGAGGAACGGTTTTTGTCCTTCAACTAGGACTCTTAGAGGGTTTTCGTCCTCTAGAGTGAATCTCTAAGGGTTTTTCGTCCTTAGAAGATTGAAGATGCAAGTTAAAATGCTTCACCATACAAATATGAATTTAGAAGATAAACTAGTGATCTCCTCCTTAAGCAAGTCGATTTTCTTATATAGAGAATATGAGCCAAATGGCCACCTCCAACAACCTATCAACTCACTTGCCTCATTTAATGTTTTCCACTTACTTTATTTAATATTTTCCCTTGCTTTCATTTAGTATTTTCTCTTGCTTTATTCCATCTCTACATGGGTCGAATTTCTCCTCTAGGGAAAATAAAACATAAAACAACTTTTCCTTTTCTATTTTTATTTTATTTTGATATTAGGTCTATAATACTTTATTATAAGTGCCTTTATAATATATTTTTTAATTTGCACTTTATAATAAATCATTATGACTTAAGTTCCCCTTGGCTTTATTCCTTAGTCATTGGGGAGACAAAATGGGCTAAGGGTCTCCGATCAAGAAGGGGATATTACAATTCTCCTCTCCCAAAATTGCTTGCCCTCAAGCAATTGTAACTCATCAGTTCAAGTGTCAAGTGCATGAGACAAAACATGCTAAAGTGCTTCAAAATCCTGGCTCCTGTACCCGTCAACTGAGCTAAATCTTGCCACCTTCTACCACACTCAAGATAATCATATATACAAGGTTGCATCAAAGGTATCACATACTTGAGATTGCAGATTTCCTCTTCTGATTCATCATTTTTCTCGAGAGGAAAATAAATATGAATATGTTGCAAAATATATGACATATTGTCATTCTTATTCCATACCTTTGTAATGTCATCACAGATCTATAATGGGCTGAATATCCTTCATGATAGACATAATTGAGCTGCAATAAACACCGTTGGATGTGCCTTAAATTATCCATAGGGCTCTTGTTTTGGAATCCTGTTCACAAGTGTGGTACTTGTGATAACCACTTCTCCTTCTTTAGCTTGGTCTTCAATCATCTTTGGATCATCATTATCTCCATCAACTCTATCATCTGAAATTACCTCATGTGGTGTTGTTATTGGTTGTTCAAATGAGTTCTTTTGTAATTTAGGTACTGACATATGATGATCTCGCTTGGGCTTGCTACCAATCTTCATCATGCAATAATCTGGAAATGACATATTATCTCTGAAACCCTTACTCAAAGATTGGTATTTCCTCCAACAAGAGTCCTCATCAATCACCTCTATTGGCTTCCCTTTATCACTGTTTTCACCTTTTTCTTTATTGTCCCTAGATCTGCTTTGATTCAAATTCTGAGTGAGTTGACTCAAATAAAGGTTAGTGGTTTCCTGTTATTTTACCATGTTGATGAACATTTGCTTCATAAAACCCACATTTGGATCTTTCCGATATGCCATATTTTGATCTTTTCACTACCCAACAAGCTAGAGGAAAGTTGGTTTGATACCACTGTAATGTCCCAAAATGGACACTTTTTATCCCTAATTGAATTTTGGGCAAATCCCAACTAAAAATTGCATATTATATAATTTATGATAAAATATATATTGCAGATTTGAATTTTACTAAGGAAAATCCGACTAGGGTAGGAGATGAAGCTCATGAAATTCAGAAGCTAAATCATGATATTTCCACTCCAAATTGATCCATCAAACTTATAAAGCCAAAGCATGAAAAAACTCAAGATTTGAGACACCAAAAGAGGCTGAAATAATTTATTAAAATTATGCAGAACTTGCCTTCAGACAAAGCTGGAAACCTGATAATTTGGAGTCAAAATTCCCTCCACAAAAGCTGATTCAGATCTCTACAAATTTGCAATGACAACAACGATCAAATCTGGATTTTTAGCAGTTCCAAACACATGCAAATCATCCACTAGGCAAGTCGCACCACCATGAAAAAGGCTGAAAATAAGGGAAGAACACAACTCCGAACTTTCTCTTCTACCCCTCATGAAAATTTGCAAAATTACAGCCTTCACACTGTTGGAAGATGATAGAAAACACAGCTTACTCCTTGATTTCCAATGGAAACCCCTGGATGGATAATCCTCACAAACTAGAGGAAGGGTTTTCGTCCTTCAAGAAGGGCTCTTAGAGGGTTTTCATCCTCTAGAGTGAATCTCTAAGGGTTTTGTCTTTAGAAGATTGAAGATGCAAGTTAAAATGCTCCACCATACAAATATGAATTTAGAAGATAAACAAGTGATCTCTTCCTTAAGCAAGTCGATTTGCTTATATAGAGAATATGAGCCAAATGGCCACCTCCAACAACCAATTAGCTCACTTGCCTCGTTTAATGTTTTCCACTTACTTTATTTAATATTTTCTCTTGCTTTCATTTAATATTTTCTCTTGCTTTATCCCATCTCTACATGGGTCGAATTTCTCCTCTAGGGAAAATAAAACATAAAATAACTTTTCCTTTTCTATTTTTTATTTATTTTGATATGAAGTCTATAATAATTTATTATAAGTGCCTTTATAATATTTTCTTTTTTAATTTGTACTTTATAATAAATCATTATGACTTAAGTTCCCCTTGTGTTTATTCCTTAGCCGTCGGGGAGACAAAATGGGCTAAGTAGTGAAAAAGGTTTACTTTGTAGGTTCAAAGGATTTTGGACCATTCTTCGTATACTATGGGTATGGATAGGCCAAAATTGGTCTCCTCTCAAACCTTATGAGGTGGAGAATACACCTTGTGCCTAAGGGGTTTTCATGGTTCATTTTTTGGAACTGACAGACCAGGATCTGATTTACAGTAACGGGTCTTGGTTTAATAAGAAGGCCGGTCTTTTACGAATCCCTAGTTCTCATATTTTGACCCCATGGTTGAACCCCTTGCTTTTGTTCCTCTATAGGTCAGGCTGCCACATTTTCCTTTACATTTTTTGATGCCTTCAACCCTGGTTCACATTTGGAAATACTATCGATAAATTCATTATCCCGGATCCGTTACCAAGGGGTAAGTTCTACATGTGTGTCTGTATTTGCGTAGAGGTGGATCTTAGGAAAGGCCTATCGATTGATTTTTCCCTAGTTTGGGGGATACATCTAGAACCCGAAAGGTTGATTATGAAAACATTCCCTTTAGATGCAAACAATGCTTTGAATATGGCCATCTGGCTATTTCCTGCCCAAGCATACAAAAGCCAGTCACATGTCAAAAGAAAATTGCATCTCTTATGACAAGGATTTTTAGGTGGTGAAGCGTAAACGAAAGAAAAATGCCACCCAATGAAAGGGTGCTTCGACAAAGCATCTTTGTGTTGCAACTCATGGTCAAGAGAAGGTAAAATCTGATGAAGTTTGACTCTTCCCTTCCTCGAAAGAATCCTGGGAAGCTCATAGCATGCATGATCTAAAGATTATTGTTGCTGAAAAAAAGATGCCGCTTTTCAAGGGGCACAAAAAATGCAGTAAAAACAAAACATAAAATCCAACTACAGATCTTCCACTTGTAAGTGTGGAAAGTGGAAAATAACTTCAACTACAAATTATTCGAATATGCTCAGCCAAAAAACAAATTCACATTGTAAAGTTATGGCTTTTTTAGTCTATTAGCTTAAGAAAGGCATAAATGTTAAAAAGGTAAATGCGTGCATGTATGTTTGTTAGTAGATAAACTTGTGTGATAAAAGTAAGATCGCCCAAAAACTGTGTGTTCTTTTGAATGAATGCATGGATGTTTGTTAGTGTATAAACATGCATGACAAAAGCATGCATGTTATTTTTAGAATGCATGTAAAGGTGGGACTAGAAAAGTAACGAAAACAAAAAGATGAACTATTTAGAAAATCTAGAATCTTGGTCTAAAAGCAAGATGCAATTTGGTAGTTCTTGATACTAATATGTTTTGTAGCTAAGTTCTAAATAAATAAATAAATCGTATTATTTTAAATATTTAAACTGTAAACTAACAATTTCATATTATATATCACATAATACTAGAGATCGTTTATAAAGCTTAAGCTTGTATAATATATTACGTTGAAACTTTGATTAAGCTTATGCTTTAAAGTATCCAACATTTTAAAAATTAGAAAACTCGTGATCGAGAGGATGTAACCTCACGCAACCACACTTTCCTCCTCGAGGCGAGATCTTAAAAGTGGCCACACATTGATCAATCACAAATACACATATTTATACCCCAAACATAGACATGCTTACAGATTAATACCCCAAACAAAGGCGCACTAGCACACTCGCGGACCCATACCCAAAACAAAGACACACAAGCACACTTGCAGATTCATACCCCAAAGAAGAGGCACACGGGCACACTCTAGGATCCATACCCCAAGCAAAGGCACACAAGTATACTCACAGATTCTTACCCCAAACAAAGGCACACATGCACACTCACGAATCCATAATGAAGGCACATAAGCACATAGTGATCGATGAATAGCACACTTACAAATTCAAACCCCAAACACAAGTGCACAAGCACACAAGATGCAAAAAAGCAAACTTCAAAGATGGTCAAGCATAAAAATGCAAAACAAATGTGATTTAGCGTTGTTTTTTCTTATCATTTCATTGTTTTAGGTTTTAATTTCTCATAATGTTTTTTTTACTAAAAAAGTATGAAAAATAAACAAGTCCAAACTAGATCCTACTAATTTGGGTCTTGTTGGCCCTAAAAATCTAGTCCAAACCCAATTCAATTCAAATCCAGTCAAATATGGTAACTATGGAGAGCAGCTTGTTAAAGCAAATTGCAACACAACCTCCTCCACATTCCATAGTTGCAAAAATACTCTCTTGACATTGGTATTGCATCATGGTCTTTGAAGCCAACTCATTCATTGCAATCACCTAGAGCCAACTAGCATCAACACTTCCAAAGAACAAAGACAAAAATAATAACTAAAACTCAATCTGCTTACGGCTTGCCCACAACACCACAACAAGAAAGATGAAATCGACATGAAATGGGCAGGAAAAGCACTCACAATCTTATGAAGCTGACGAAATCAACAACAAATCTTTAGAGCTTCCTCAAGACCATAGTTACGCAGGGACGCGTCCCCCCCATTTTTGACACGTCCAAGACGTCCTGGGGACGTGGGGGAAACGTTTCCCCCATGTTTCCCACTGTACATGCTTGATGGCAAATGTCCCGGGGACGTCTAAAGAGGCTGGGAAACGTCCTGGGGAGGTGGGGGACGTGGGGGGCGTGGGGGGGGACGTCTGTGTCCACTGTTCTGAAAAACAGTCATTTTCTTGCATTTCCAGAACTGTATGGTGGCACTTGTAACAGATGTAAGTTGGTTGAATCGTGGCTCATTTCTCCTAGTTCGTGACTTCTTCCTTCCGATTCATGGCTCGCTTTTGTTGTTCGTGACTTGAGTTTGTGACTACAATTTTTGGTCAAGCATTTTGCTTCACGGTTTTTGCTCGTTCATGGCCCATGATCTTCACAGGGCTTTCTCTGTTGAAGGAGCTCTCGATTCCTACAATCGAGGCCCTAAAATTCGTGATCTACAGTCGAAGTCACGGCTCGTATTCATCTGACCACATCTTTCACAGGTTTAGCTTAGTAACCTCCACAAATTCGTGGGCTCCTGTTTCGTGGTTCACGTAAACTCGTGTCTGGTCATGGTCATGGCCTTGTACTGTGGTCGTGGTCCAGACTGCACTGTATTGTACTGTACCGTGGCTCTGGCTCCCTGGGAGTGATTTGTGGCTCTGCACCTTGCACAGAACACGTCTTCCGCCTGTATTTCCCTTCATTTCGTGAATGCCCTTCATGGAATTTTGTGTTTACTTCTGGTTTGTTGCATAGACTCCTTGCTCGTGTTTCCTTCTGGTTAATTTGCAAAGGCTTTGTAGCTTCGTGGCTCTACTATGTTGAACACTAGAGGGCACAGTCAAACACCACCTGCTAAAAAATCGTGGCTCATCCTCTCACTCTTGGGCTCAAAGTTTGCCTCGATCTCTCATCGTGACTCTGTCAAATAACTTGCTAAGAGACTTGTTAAATAAAGGCAACACATGGATATATTTCAGCTTATTTATATAATTTAGTCACTACATCTTTATATTTTAAATATTTATATATTTTTTAATTAGCCGTCCCCCCGCCATCCCCAAAATTTAGAAATTTTTTGCCGTCCCGAAAACCCCGTCCCGTCGTCCCCCCATCTCAGGTAACTATGCTCAAGACCTGCTCACCAAAGATCCATCCTGAACCAAAAGGGCCTCATAAAGGATCCAACTAGAACCAAAAAGGGCTCATAAAAGATGATTGAAGCATAGTCACACCAATTGGGCTCACTTGGCAGCTTTGTTATCAAATGTTATGTTGTACACCAAGCCACTTGGCATTGTGTTACATAAGACTCGGCATCAAACTCCACGGCACCACACTATCACGCCATCACTCTGCATGTTGGCGCACATCTCTTAACAATGCCCTACTTGATTAGAGTACCCTCACTTGGCGCACACAAGCCAAAAACATGTCGCACATGTTAGGCTCAAGGTCAAACTCGCATGCCACGTCAAATGTTTCTGCCATGTTAAACCGCGCTTCCAAGTTTCGTGCCATGTCACCAAACTTTCCAACACCATGCCTACTTGGAAGTCAAACCAACACATCAATAGGTAGGTGAACCGTCATCCATTACTAAAGTTGAATTGTTTCACAACCACTCCCACTTGTAACTACTTCCTTGTGATTGTTTAAATGCAACCATTTGATCCCAAGGGTTGACAATCATGTTTTTTATGCATTACGCATTCAAGTTAGGGAAATTAAATAAGAAGTGATTTCCCCCTTTGATCACGAGAACTCTCATTCTCATCCTTTTGGGCCTTTGTATGCATTTGTACCATGTATGTTCATTTTATTTTAATAGAAGAGCATTATTGCACTACCTCTGCAACTTCTGAATGGGTGATGGCTTACTGCATTTATTTGTTATTGCATGTTGAATCTATAATTCAATAGATTACTACCTATTTTGTCAGGTTGTCCTCCACACACCATCTAGGGCCACACAGTGTGGAACATTGGTATCAGAGCAGCAACCAGGCTCTCCACATTCATATGCATATAAACACATGCACAACAAAAGGAAGGAGCACAACCCAATTCTTTATCTGAACATTGAGACAAATGCTGACACAAGAGCAAGATGCTTGATTCCTATAAGGAACCTTTTGATCATTCCCCAGAAATCTAGCAACTCATTCAAGATGCTCTCAAGAAGCTAAGCACAAGACTCTTTGGCCAGTTCTACAACCTCAAGACGCAATTGGGTCCCCCAACCAAAACAACCACTACCATGCATGCTACATATGGCTTCCACATCATGGCCCTTTCATAGTACGATTCAATATAGACATTTCAGTGTTTCAAGGGAAGATCAACACCACAACATTGGATGATTGAACCTGACAATTGGAAGCCTACCTCTCACTTCAGGAGATCGAAACGGAGGAACACTTTATCTTCAGGTGCCCCATCTACTACGAGATCAGAGGGAGGTTCCACTATTTGCTCAAAGAGCATCCTACCTTTGTCGAGTTCTTCAGATACTATGACCAGAGGTGCCTTGCTCTTAATCTGCATGAAGCTTTTAAGCTTGGGAAGGAGACCCTTCAACCTCCCTCTAGGCAAACGACTACGCCACGGATCGCTTCCTTTTTTATAGCGCTCTCTCCTAGGAGGGATACTAAAAGGCAAGGTGGTGCCATTCCTAACTACCCTACACGACCAGTTCGGGCCCACAGCACCATTTCACAGACTAGAGACATCCAATCACCCACAAGATCGAGGTCAGGCAAATGGTTGTTGAGATCCACTAGACAAGCACAAAGTGTTCATCCTTCTTCCAGACGTGGACATCGGTACTCCAGACCATAGTAGGAAAACTCGACGAGTACTAGCTGAGTTGGTGAGTACTTGCCACTCGTTCTGCCAAACGAGTAATCGCTACAAAAACTCGCCATTTTTTACTCGCCAAGTTTTGGCGAGTACTCGTTGAGTTAACTTGGCGAGTACTCGCCAAAACTCAGCGAGTCCAAGTTTTTAACTCGTCAACGGTGCTCATACGAGGAACCACGGTTTGACACTCAAAAAATGCTGAAAATACATGGATTTTTCCCTTTTTAAGGCCCTAAACTACATCATTTTCTTTCACACAACCATTTGAGCTTGCATTGTTTGTGTTGAACGGATTTTGGAGCGAATTCAAAGAGAGAATTTGGATAATTGCATTTGGAGGTAAGTTTTTTTTTAATTCTTTTAATTTTTTTCAAATTTTGTGTATATTATTTATGTTTTATAGATTCATATTGTAATTCTAAATACATGTAATGTAAATTGAATGCTCGTAAATTTTTTATAGTCATTTGCAGCCAAAGGTATGTATTTTGTTTTTACAAAAATTCGTAGTCATTTGCAGCCAGAGGTATGTATTTTGTTTTTACACAAATTTGTTCTAAACTATTTAAATTTTATGTATGCTTATTGTAATCAATTCATATTGTAATTCTAAATACATGTAATGTAAAATCGAATGCTTGTAATTTTTTATAATCATTTGCAGCCAAAGGTATGTATTTTTTTAATGCAAATTCGTTCTAAACTATTTAAATTTTATGTATGCATATTGTAATCAATTCATTGAATATGGTTTGTAATTTTAAATACGTTCAATGTGATTGCGAACCATTTTAAATTTATAATACTCATTTGCAACAGTAGGTATATCATATTTATTAAATTACGGTGAAATATGGTTATTCAGACACATTTTTTTTTAATTTAATTAAGCTTACGTCTTTTTAATTTTTAAAATGTGCATTTTGTTGCAAATTAGAGCTTTACAATGGCATTAAGCTCGGTATTTGGATCAGCATTACTAGCAAGAACCGTTCCTGCGAATGCCTATACCCGCGCTTGGAAGCATGGTGTACGTGGAGCAGCTGCAGGAATAGTTATTTGCAATTTTTGTGGCAAAACAATTTCTAGAGGCATCAATCATTTTAAGTGTCACCTTGCATCTATTGTTTGTCGGGATGTTGTGGTTTGCCCCAATGAAACGGAAGAGGCAAAGTGAGAGATGAGAGCAAAGCTCACAAAGCGAGAGGAGAAGAAACTAAAGAGGGAAAGGGTGCAAGTAGCCATAGCACAAGCTATTAGACTAAGGGCTGCAATGACAGAGGATTCAGAGGATGATGTGGCAACAATTATGGGCTCTACTCGTGGTGCACTCATACGAACTGGAAGAGCCGAAAGAGGCACATCTTCATCGAGTTCGAGCAAACGAATACAGAGTTTTTTTGTGGCAAGGTACAGGGTGGAACAAGGATATGCACGAGGAAGCGGATAACATGTGCAAATTTCTGGTACTACAACAACCTTCCATTCAATGTGGCAAAGAACCCATACTGGGAGTACTTGGAGACAATGTTGACAGTTGCAAGGAAAGGGTACAAGGCACCCTCTCCAAAATATTTGAGTGGGAAATTGCTACAGGGTGTAGTTGCAGATGCCACTACAATTCTAGAAGAGCAAAAGAAACAATGGAACAAATACGGATGCACCATTCTTTCAGATGGGTGGAAGGATGGAAGGAACCACACCCTCATTAATTTTTTAGCGGCTTCAAATGATGAGATGGTGTTTTTGAAGTCTATTGATGCCTCTAATTGAAGAGAATTTGAGTGTTATGTTAGAGACGGTTGTATTAGAGGTTGCTATACAAAATGTTGTGCAAGTTGTCACAGACAATGCAGCAGCATATGTGGTAGTTGGGAGACTACTGCAAGAGAGACATCCATCACTCTTTTGGACTCCCTATGCAGCTCATTGCCTTGACTTTCTTTTGGAGGACATAGGAAAAAATGATTGGGTGAGGCCGGTTGTAGAAGATGCAAGAAACTTGACAAAGTACATATATAATCACCCTTGGGTTTTGAGCTTAATGAGAGAACACACAAAGGGGAAAGAGCTTGTTCGAGCCAGTGCCACAAAGTTTGCAGCTAACTTCTTGACGTTGCAAAGTATTTCTAGTTTATTGACATCTTTGAAGCAAATGTTTGTGAATCCAACATGGCTAGACTCGAAATATTCAAAGAAAGCGGATGGAGAGAGGATTACAAAGATAGTTTTGATGATATCTTTGCAAAGAGAACTATAGAGGTTATCAAGGTAAATTTCAAACTTTGATTTATATTTCATTCCTTTATTTTAATTTGTTAAATTATATATATGTTGTTTTTACTTTTTTACTTTATTTGTAAGTTTGTAACCTTACATTTTAATTTGTGTAGGTGTCAAAGCCGTTGGTGAGGGTTTTGCGTTTGGTTGATGGGGAGCAAAACCCTATGGGATGTATTTATGAGGCCATGGATAGGGCCAAAGAGTCTATCCAAAACCATTACAAGGGGGGTATCATCAGATATGGTCCCTTTTGGGACATTATTGATCAGAGGTGGAACAATCAACTCCACCAACCTATTCATGCAGCGGGATACTACCTCAACCCCAAGTATTTCTTCTCCAACGGCTTCACAGATGTGAACGGAGAGGTTATGAAGGGCCTTTCAACATTTATTGAGAGGATGATACCAGATGTTGAGACGAGGGACCTCGTCATTTTAGAGCTATAAAGTTACAAACGTGCTACAGGGAGGCTCTTTTCTTCGGTGTTAGCTATCCAAGGGAGAACCACACAGACACCAGGTAATAAAAATTAGAATGTTTACTAAGTTACTTATTAGTTACAGATTTGATTTTATATAAACTTTTGATTATCTTGTTTGTAGGTTCTTGGTGGGAGGATTGGGAAGGAAATACCACGCATCTTCAAAAGCTAGCCCTCAGAATTCTCTCTCGACCTTGTAGCGCTTCAGGATGTGAATGCAACTGGACTTTGTTTGAGGCCATTCACACGAAGAAGCGCAACAAAGTGAGTCAAAAACGGCTCAACTTCGTTTTCGTGCAATACAATCTCCAGCTTCGCACAAAAAAAGTGGAGGCCACATCAAAGGAGCTTATTGATTTGGATGAGATAGATCCATATAGCGAGTGGACTAGGCGACAAGAGGAAATCCCTGCGTTCACAGAAGACAAGATTGCTTCTTTTGAGAGGGAAGCTATGGAGGGAGAAGCACTAGCAACTGGAGGAGATATTGGATTGGATGACATTTTTGGAGGTGATCTCCAACATGCAGCAAAGAAGCCTAAGCCACCACCATCTACTTCCAGGTTGGAGCCAGAGTTGTAGTCTTCTAGGATAAGCTAGGAGACGCAGCCGAGTGTGGGGACTAGTAGAGGCACTAGACCCTCTCTCCAATATTTCTCTAGAACGGGGAAGAGGAAAATGTAACTTATTGTATATTGTAACTTGCATAGATATGAAATTTATGATGATATTTTTCAATGTCAATCATCATAAATTCATGTTACTTATCATTCAGCTGTTGCATTCGGATGATGATGCGATTTTGTATTGTATTTGTATTCAAATCTAATAGAAAACACTTCTCCAATATTTTATGGACTCATTTGATACATTTTGTGGCTGTGTTGTTTAAAATTTAGGTTTTTTAAAACAAATTGCATATTTTTTAAGTTGCCCAATATTCGTCGAGTATTGCCGAGTTAAAAAAATTTTGGTCTGCCAAGTATTTGCCGAGTATGAGTATGCGAACTATGCTCCAGACCCTCCACAGGTCCAGTTACCTGTCTCCAGCACATCACTAGCTTCTTCCCGGCTGTTGTGGGTTCCGGTTGAGGAGTTGTTTTGCCTCCTCTCCCTCCCCTTTCCCTCCCTCCTCTGTCTCGGGTTCACCATGCCTCTACAAGCTTTCTTCGGGCTTCTCTCCCTGCCTATTCTTCTCTTCTTTATGTTCTTTCTTCTTGTTTGCAGGGACCTTTTGGTCCTCTGGCTGGAGTTTTACTCACCTTCGTTATATGGTTACAGTTCCATTGACCTACTTTTGTGGTCATTCATTGGACATTTAATATATTTATCTTATCTTATCTAACACTAAAACAATTATTTTTGTTGCGCTAAAAATGAACACATTGGTCTTACATTAGTGGGAACATGAGCAAGATCATGAACCTGTTGACACATGGGCTAAGTTTATTGATAGTGTACATGGAGAATACTAACCCCTAAAACATTGTGAGGATGAGAACATGAAATTCCTAATTAATACAAGACTACACAAATGAAAAACTTCTTGTTCTCGATCAATACAAGACTACACGAACAAGTTCCATGACTAATTTCTTGTTCCCAATCAATACAAGACTACACAAACAAGTTTCATGACTAACTTCTTGTTCCCAACCAATACAAGACTACACGAACATGTTTCATGACTTAGTGTCACACTTGTGAAAAAAACATGACACAACAACATTGGGTGTTGAAGTACATCAATGGATTTTCCCCCTATATTAGTGCCAAGATAGAAATCTGACCTCCTATGATATGCAGCAGAAAATTTCCTCTTCGTCTAGCTCCGCACATAAGAACAAACTAATGCTTGGTGCACCAAACACTCCAACACCAAAACAGAAGCCTCCACATCAAGGAGGCCAATCGAAGGAACCATGGCAAAGCAAAAAGTGATGCAAGAGCGCCCAAGGGGTTCAAGCAATTTTGCATCAACCAAATACATTTAGAGTAGGAATAAGAAAGCTTTTCATGCTTTTGTTGTCTGGGTTGGTTTTGGTAATTGCAAGTCAGTTCATTATCCTCCGCATCATCTCTTCAAGCCATCTCTCGAATTTCTTGCTTCCACTTCCTTGTAGAAATCTCTGCTTCAAAAGGAATAAGGTTACCTTCACCGCTTTCTTTTCCCTTTCGGGTAAGGGGCATCTAACTGCAATCTCAAAACAAGTTAAACCACACAAAAGACTGAAATCTAACTGCTCTGGTACAAATCTGATCTATAAACTGCTCTTTCTTAAAGATACAGATCATTATGCTCATGAAAAAGAATGAAATTCAAAGTTCTTTGTTTACCAATTTAATGTGCAATACCATTCACACAATTAAGTCAAACATAACAGAGAAAATAGAGACAGGATTTATCCTGAAGAAACCCAATGTGGGAAAACTCTAGTGGGTGAGCGAATTGCTCCCCTTTACTATGTTATTCTCGAAAAATTACAACTCACTGCCCAAATGGGCCTTTAAGAAAGATTATTACTCTCTCTTATTGTAATCACTTGCTCACAATCTCTCAACAACCAAAGAACTCCCCTTTAATGAACAAACAAGCAAGAATACTTCTTCAACTTCATTCACCATAGAATTCACTCAATCTCACTTGCTAGAATCATTCTACAGACTTGTATTTATAGCTGCACGACTCAATACATGGAAAGCCGAAACGAACCGTCTTGGAAGCTCAAACATTTGCAACTGTTGAGATCCCGTGTTTTTGTTCCGTCAGTTACAGGACCACCGCTTTATGCAGACCGGCGGTTGCGTAATCGTCGTGGCGGTTGCACAACCGCCGCTTTGCACAAGGCAACAGTTATGTAACCGTCGAGGCGGTCGTGTAACCGATAGTAGAAAATTCCCTAAGATAGAACATAAATGGCCCAAAACATCATTCAGAGGTGTACGGATCACCCCCAGCCTAACTAGACCATCTTGTGAATGTATAGAGAGCTGAGAACCTGTAGAGCAAGTATCAAATATGGAGAATACATAGAATTGGGCTATTCCTAATCCATTTTCGGATCATACCTCCCCAATTTGAGGCTTTTAGGTCCCTAAAAGCTTCAAGGACTGATGAGGTGAGGAAATTTCTTCCCCACATCTTCTCTGGAATACCACTTGGCCTTGGATGGCAGCTGGCCTTTCAACCCAATCAACCACTTGTCCTACACTCCTCTCTATGTTGTCCTTTCTTTCCATTGTAAAACCACATCTTCCTCCAATTCCAGCTGACTGACTAGAGCAAGATCCTCAATACACAGAAGCAATACTCCCCTTTCTTCATCATCCAACATGAAGGGTTGAAAAAGACGTAAGTTCTCAACATTACCAACTGAATAAATCTTCATATAAGGAGGTAAATCCAGCGAAATGCATTCTTATCCACTTGTTCCAGAATTTCAAATGGGCCATAACGAAGAGGTTTGAGTTTCTTAGCTTTTCCCTGTAGCCTATCCGGGCTCAAATACAACCATACCTTGTCTCCAACAAGGAAGGAATGCTCAGTCCTATGTTGATCATGTCGTGCTTTGTAACTGGCCTGTGACTCTGTCAACCTCTTATATACCTGAAGGTGTATTTCCTGAATCTTCTCAATGAACTTCTCAACTTTGTGGACCTTCAGGTCCACTTTCCCATTGTTTTTGCATGGTAATCTCAAAACAACATCAAAAGCACTCTTAGGAAAATAACCAAAACATGTTTCAAAAGGAGTGCTATTAGTCGAAGCATGAACTTCCCTATTATAAGAATGTTGGATATACACCAAGTTCTCATCCCAGGTCCTCGGATGTTTCCTGTTATACCCTCTTAAGAGTTGGACAAAGGTACGGTTCACCACCTCCGTTTGCACATCTATCTGTGGATGAAAGGCTGTAGACCTTTTCAGCTTCGTATCCATATTTTCCCACAAAGTAGACCAAAACTTCCCTATGAACCATGAGTCCCTGTCTGACACAATAGAGCTAGGCAAACCAAAGTGAACCCACACATTAGAAAAAATTAATTCACCTACATGACTGGCCTTAATGGTCTTTTTGCATGGAATAATAATACACATTTTACTAAATCGGTCTACAATCACAAATATATAATCATGACCTTTTTTGGTGGTAGGCAAACCGCCCACAAAATCCATGGAGATACTTTCCCATGGTCGGGAAGGAACTGGCAACGGCATATATAACCCCAACTTCCTATTATTAGGCTTGCTTGTACTGCATAAAACACAACCCCTGATGAATTTAGCAACTTCATCTTGCATGTTTGGCCAATACACATACCTCTGCAAGTGCACTACAGTCTTTGTCACACCAAAGTGACCTGATACCATGGAAGTGTGCACTTCTCTCATCAACTGTCACTCTTTCCCTCCTAGGCACACAAAGTTTCCCATTCTTGTAGAGCAAACCATCCTAGAAATGGTATTCCCCTATAGGTGCAAATCCCTCGCTTGGAGGTTTCTACTGAAATATCTCTACAAAGTATGGATCCTGCTCATAGCCTTCTTGATATGCTTCACACACAAAAGGCTCAAGAAGAGTTAACGTGCCCACAACTGAAATCAAAGGAGGTCTAAATAACATGTCAACTAATTTGTTAGTCACACCTTTTTTATATTTAATAACCAAATGAAACTGTTGTAAGAAACCCATCCATTTATAGTGCCTAGCTTGCTGAAGTTTACTTTGAGCCTGCAGATATTGGAGAGGTTGATGATCCGTATGAATGATAGTTTCCTTACCCATCAAATAATGTTTCCATTTCTTGACTGCTTGAACAAGAGCATACAATTCCTTGTCATAAGTACAATAATTCATAATTGCACCGTGAAACAACTCAAAGTGATAACATATCGGCCTACCTCCCTGAAGTAGGACAACCCCCATAACATAGTCACTAGCATCGGTTTCCACTTCAAAAGGTAGGTGTAGGTTAGGTAAGGCTAAAAATGGAGCATGACTAATTTTATATTTAAATGAATCAAAAGCAATATGTTGTTTCTTACCCCAATCAAATGTATTACCCCCCATGTCACTGAATGTAGTGGCGCTGCTATGGAAGAGAAGTTCTTAATGAACTTCCGCGAATACTAAATTGCTCCAACAAAATTCTTGGTTTCTTTCAAAATGGAAGGAGTAGGCCAATTCTAAATGGCCTCTATCTTAGCCGGATCAATTCTTAACTCCCCATCTCCAATCACATGTCCCAAAAAGACAAGCGATTGTTGTGCAAACTCACATTTCTTCTCATTCAACACAATCTAGTTCTCCTTAAGAATTTACAAAACTTGACGTAAATGATGAGTATGCTCTTTAAAATTTCTACTACAAACCAAAATGTCATCCAAGTATACAATAAAAAAGGAATCAATAAATGGCCTTATTACCTCATTCATCAATCTCATGAAAGTAGTTGGTGCATACCCAAACGGTAATACCAACCATTCATATAATCCATGTTTGGTCTTGAATGTTATCTTCCAGATGTCCTCTTCCTTGATCCGCACTTGATGATACCCAAACTTCAAATCAAGCTTAGTAAAATATCTAGCATGTTGTAACTGATCTAACAAATCATCAATGCAAGGAAGAGGGTACCAATTCTTAATGGTTATTTTATTTAAAGCCCTATAATCAACACACATTCTCCATGAACCATCTTTCTTAGGTACTAAAACAATAGGAGAACCACATGGAGAAGTGCTAGGACAGATTATACCTTGTTCAATCAAAGATTGTAACTGTTGTTTTACCTCATTGGAATCTTTCAAAGATTTCATGTACAATCCCAAGTTCGGAAGTGGACTATCGGATATCATGTGAATCTCATGTTCAATTTCCCTTAATGGGGGCAGCCCTATAGGTTCCTGAAAGACCTCTCTAAACTATTGAACTAAATTTGTTATTTGTGCCTACTCTTTGTTAAAAAAACATGCTACAAGTGGTTTTAGATGTCACAATATCATCATCTGGCATATCCCTTACATGAGTAATGCAAACTTACCACTAGCATTAATAAGTTTTCAGGCTTCACTGCACTTACCAAAGATATCTTGGAATCTCCTAAATATGCAGAAATTATGTAGCTTTTACCATACTTTACCAAACGGTATTGGTTAGCTCTTTTTATGAAGATAACATCCCTAACATAAAAATATGGGCTGTCAAAAACTACACCACACACATCAATGGGAACAACATCCACAGTAACCTCATCAATAAATATTTTATCAATACCAAAAGTGATCTTACACTGCTTCATTACCCTGATTTCTATATCTTTCTTCACCCAACCTAAAGAACACGGACTTGGGTGATTGTAAGTTTCCAACTTCAACCTGTCCACTAACTCTTTACTGATTAAATTATCTTGAGAACATGTATCAAAAAGAGCATCCACCTTAGTTTTCTTTACTTGAATTTTTAAATGAAAAAGCTTTATTAGTTCATTATCCTAAAAAACATTATTGCTACCCAAACATACCTCCCTACGGACAGAGGCACAACACATAGTCTTGTCCACCTCATCATTACAAAATACTTCCTCTCCTTGGAGGAAATTCATGGCCTTCTTCTTGTTCTTCTTGTTTTTGAAGGGATGCAATTCCGGGTGGAGCTTCCAACACTTTTCCTCAAAATGAGTGTCAACGTCACAGTACCCATTGTCTATTTTAGTATCTTTTTAGAAATAGAAGTAGCATTTTTCTTACCCTTTCCTTTTCCTTTCTCCTTTTGCTTGGCGTCACCTTGTTTTCTCGAAGCATGCTGAGAGGTAGATGAACTCTTTTTCTTGTCCATCTCCAAGTAGTGAGCTTGCGTACAAGCCTCATCTACATCTCTGTCGGCTTGGCGAAGAGGATGGGTCTCCTCAAGTGGCTATGGAGTCCACCAATATACTTCATCAACAGATCCCGGTCTAATACATCTTTTCCCATTTGAATAGCTTTCTTCCGAAACTCACTGGTATACTCCTGCATAGTCTGGCCTTGTTTTTGCCTAAGATATTGCCAATACATGGATCTCTCTTCCTCATAACAAATAGGATAAAATTTCTTTTTGAGTAGCTTCTTAAAAACCTCCCACTTAGTAATTGGAGGAATATACTTAACAATCAATGTATGAACATAACTTTCAAATGAATTCAAATCATGTTTTGTTAATTTTAACTGAGCAAATGAAATCTGACTTTTATTAATGTGATGCAAACTGAAATATACCTCCAGTTGAGCTAGCCAATGGTCTAGCTTATTAGCGTTCACGTCTCCATCGTAAGGCTCAATCTCGATCTTGGCCTCCGCTTTGAATGGAGGAGGTATGGGAATGGCATGGGATGGTTCTTCTTCATGAACCTCTTCTTCACGTTCTTCCCGTGTCTCATGTGAAACACCAAGTTTCTCCATGAGTAGTCCCATGATGGACTCCAATTTCCTGATGGACAAGGAAATATTGCCCACATCTTTGGACAGACTTGCCACATTAGCCTCCAACTTGTAGAAACATTCTTCACCATTATCCTCCGCATCATCTCTTCGAGCCATCTCTCGAATTCCTTGCTTCCACTTCCTTGTAGAAATGTATTCTTCAAAAGGAATAAGGCTACCTTCATTGTTTTCTTTTCCCTTTCGGGTAAGGGGCATCTAACTACATTCTCAACACAAGTTAAACCACACAAAAGACTGAAATCTAACTGCTCTAATACCAATCTGATCCGTAAACTGCTCTTTCTTAAAGCTACAGATCACTATGCTCATGAAAAAGAATGAAATTCAGAGTTCTTTGTTTACCAATTTAATGTGCAATACCATTCACACAATTAAGTTGAACAAAACAGAGAAAATAGAGACAAGAGGAGACAAGATTTATCCTGGAGAAACCCAATGTGGGAAAACTCTAGTGGGTGAGCAAATTGCTCCCCTTTACTATGTTATTCTCCAAAAATTACAACTCACTACCCAAATGGGCCTTTAAGAAAGATTATTACTCTCTCTTATTGTAATCACTTGCTCACAATCTCTCAACAACCAAAGAACTCCCCTTTAATGAACAAACAAGCAAGAACTACTTCAACTTCATTCACCATAGAATTCACTCAATCTCACTTGCTAGAATCATTCTACAGACTTGTATTTATAGTTGCACAACTCAGGGATGCGTGGAAAGCCGAAACGAACCATCTTGGAAGCTCAAACATTTACAACTGTTGAGATCACGTGTTTTTGTTTCGTCAGTTACAGGACCGTCGCTTTATGCAGACCGGTGGTTGCGTAATCGCCGCAGCAGTTGCACAACCGCCGCTCTGCACAGAGGCAGCGGTTACGTAACCGTCAGGGTGATCATGTAACCAACAGTAGAAAATCCCCTGAGATAGAACATAAATGGCCCAAAACATCATTCAAAGGTGTCCAGATCACCCCCAGCCTGACTAGACCATCTTGTGAATGCATAGAGAGTTGAGAACCTATAGAGCAAGTATCAAATATGGAGAATACATAGAATTGGGCTATTCCTGATCCATTTTTGGATCATTAGAGGGCATGAAGGTGTAGGTGAATGAACATGAAAATTTGGAGGGAGCATTGGATGGAGAAGAGAATAGTGTTGAAGCAGAGATGTCATTGGAGGAGATGCATATGGGAATGTTTGATTCCTGTGATACTACATATGAAGAGTTTATTGCAACAGTTGGAGAGATGTTGACCATGCAAAGGGTAATTGCAGCAGAAAAGAAGTTGTAAAGAAGTGATTGTTGAAGAAGCAAGTGCGCATGGTTATTGTTAATTCACATAATGGTTGGTTTGCTAATTTTGTTGCACATATGGGTGGATGTGCAACAAAAGACGAAGAGTGCTATGAAGAAGAATTCAAATGAATGGACCTTTCAAGTCTAAGCATGGGAAGTGACTTTAGATGCAAAGAGGAGATAGGATGAGCTAGAGGAGGAAGGAAAGCATGAGTTGCATGATTCTGTAGGAGGGATTTTAGAGATGGGAAAGATGTTGAATGTAGAATAAGGTGGTTCGTTCAAATCCAATGAAGGCTTAAGAAATAATGGTGTTGAATACACTTAGTGGTGGTGGATGGGTAGAGGTGGGTCAAAGCCCACAAGAAGATCTATGGTTCAACATCTAGCTAGAAAAGGAGGAATAAACAAAAAAGCAAACTCCAAAGGTACCTAACAAGGTGGAAGGGAACACTGTGGTCAGGCAAATTGGCCAAAAGAGTGGTTCTACTTCTACCACTCACCCTAACTTTGTGAATAGGAGCTCATAATTTTTCTACCTCAGATGTCTGGTGCAAAAAGCATCCAAGGCATACATGCAATTTTGAATCAACCAAAAACAATTAGAGTAGGAATAAGCAAATATTGCATGTTTTTGTTGTTTGGCTTGGTTGTGGTACTCAACATAGGTTGGCGTAAATGTATGTTCAATGATGCAACAACTGAAAAATATGGTGCGAGCTGTAATTCGTTATCTAGCTATAAAAAATGCTACAGTGCATCAGAAAGTGATGAATTTCTAAAACTAGTTTTACAATTAAAAAAAATCCATTGGATAATTTGACATTATCAACAGCGCTTGTTCTTGCTCGATAAAAACCTAAGTAGCCAGTTCGGGTGCAGTACAAGTACGGGTACGAAGTACATGGTACGTGGGTACCACAGTTTTTTTTGCCTTGGGTACATCCATACAAATATAATATTAAAAAATTTAAATTATAAAAAATTATAGCCTAATAAATCATAAATTAGAGGGATTTGTCATTAATCATATAGTATGCATATCAAAAACAAAATAATCACAAAAATGAAAATATTATCTGAATGCCAAATGTCATAATAATCAAATATCTCAAGTGTCATGTGCTGATCATAGTATGCTAAACATAGATCTATGGTTATTTTTTGTGTTTTTATGTTGTTTTTCAACTGAACAAAGTAAAAAATAAATTAAAAACTTGTTTTTTGCTATGGGTACCCCTTAGGTATCTCCTAGGCGTATGGGTACACCCGTTTATGTCTACCCAGATTTACCCGTACACCCAAGAGGTACCCAAGGGCCCCAAGGGGTATTGTACCAGTACCACATCCCAGGTACGTACCCGTACCACGTCCCGGGTACGTACCCGGTCTGGGCATGAGGGTTTTAGGGGAGGAACCGGTAACATAGATAAAAACTAAGCAACTAAATTCCTCTTGATGCTAAAGCAATGAGAACAAATCTAGATAGTTTTTCTCCCAACATGATGAGCTGTCTACAGAAAATCCCTCTTGATACCACACACTAAGAACAATAAAAACTAAGCAGCTTACTTAATAGTAATGCCTTGACCACCAATAGATCCAATTAGAGCTAATCGTGGTCTACAAGATGATCTTTTGTTTCTTTTTAAGCAGCCAGAATACATATTAGCTTATGAATTTGGAAGGTACGTCCTTATCAAAAGATTTTTATTTTCTCTCCTTATGTATCAGATATGATTGTATCTTAGAATTAAATGGTATTTAATTTATAGACATTCAAATTTTATTGAAACACGCATTGTTAAGTATATTCCCTTGTCAAGCAAAGGAAAACTCAGAAAACATAAATGCCTTCTAATAAAACAGCTTAGAGCATACAAAAATTAAGACAATTGAGCAAATGTGCTGAAACAACTTACCACAGCTGTGATGAGACCCCAGGCACGTGAAATGAAGCGCAATGGTAACATCTTAAAGAATGCTGCCTATTCAGAAAAAAGTCAAAAAATATAACTATACACAGTAATTGCATGTTTTATCAGTTCCCAATGCTGGGAAAGGATTTAAATTCACGGCAGCCAAAATCCAAAAAAAAATAATTTACAACAATAAGCATTGAAAATAATCAATGATTCTACCACCCAGCATCAAATACTCACTTTTAAATCAGGGGAGAACTCTGACTCTATTCCTTTTGCTCTGGCCTCTTCCATCTGTAAAAAACCAGATCAAAAAATGCATTTTAACATAAGAACATTGAATGATATATCCCTATGGGCACATAGGAGAAAAATCAAAGAAAGTTCAAACACCTATCCAAGTTCCACTCGGATGTTGAAGTAACTATGATTAATGTCATCATCATCATGTCTACATAGATTATATAAAAGGGTAGCATATGCTCTTTATGTCAGTTTAGTGGTTGTATTTACTTTACCTGCAACTTTTTGGAATACCAAATATCAAATCTCTCCTTCTCAAATAAGAGAAAAAAAAATCAGGCTGAATAAATACAAAGATTACAAATACAAAAAAGATTCTTATTTTTTCCTATTAATACTAGTCACTTACATTTCAGATATTCACAAGCGATAAATGCAGTCTTGTTACACACAGTAATATTAAGAGAACTCTACTTGAAGTTTCTCACTAGATTAGAAGAATATGAAGAAAGGGATAGAAATAAATAACCATGTATATAAGATAATATCAGAGTTGCATGGATACAGATATGGTTTCAGATACGGATATGACTGGTTTTTAATACCCCCTGATATGAATACAGTTGGATACAGCATAATATTAAATATTTAAATACTATAATAATCTAGATTATAAATTAAGAATATATTAATTATAATTATCAAATTTAAATTATTAACAAAAATATACATTATATTAAAATTGCACGCTTCCAGCCCATATTCAATGAATTAAAAAAATCGCAGGTTTTTGTACGCCAGTGGAAAATAGACGAAATGAAAGAAAAAAAGTAGCGTAGGCCAAAAGAAACAGGTCAAAAGAATTGCAGGTTGATCAGAGCCAATGTGAAAGCTTGAAGTAAAAGAGTGAATTAACACTCTCACCTCCATGTCCTTAATTGTTGCTACTAAAATGTATTATAGAAGATCATTTGCAGTTTTTAGCATCTTTTTAGCCTTTTGAAGGGGTTTTTGTATATTTTTTCAACTGTTAAATCAGATACAGCTATATCTGGCCGTATCTGATACGGCACAATTACGGGTTTGTATTTGGATACAGCTTGTTATGATATTTTAGTTGATAGATTGGGCTTGTTAAACCTGCATGGCTATTGTATTTGTTTTTGTCATGTTTTCTAGGCCTTGTAATTGGTTGTTCAATGCCTATAAGTATTGCAGCCTTCGTTACTCAATGTAATGACTAGTATTGGAAATAATAATATATTGTTGAATTATTTTTGCCTGGTTAATATTTGGTATCAAAGAAAGACTCTGGGAGGGAAAGATTAAGTTAGGATGAGGAGAGAGTTCGAGAAGGGAAAAAACGGGGAGCCCAAGGCACTCCATTATCTTCCATGCAAGCTCCAAAGCGCCATATTTCTCTTATCCTATTTCTTGTAAAAAAATATTTTCTATTGAAGCGCTTGTTTTTGCTTTTTCTTTTGGCTGGGTGCTGCTTCTCCTGCAGCCCACACTTACTACCTCTACGCTATGTCCTTTCGACTTTGATATGATTCTCCTTCTTTACTTTGCAAGTGCATCTTTCTTGATGCGGTGGAGCAAGCTTCCAAAAATTTGCACTTCAAGGCCTCCTTCCATTGGCCAATTATTCAATTCGCCTTTTTATCCTAAGTTTTAATTACTTATGAAATATTAAGGCTGCATATTCATAAACATAAATTTATTAAACTTTTGAAAAATTGAAAAAATTGCCTTCTAAGGTTCCCCTACACGACAGGACCAATGACTGGCTCTGTACTTTTGAGGTGAACCCTATTTTAGTTGGTTTTCAGCGGGTCTCAGAGGATATGGCAGGACCTTTGACATCATATGGCAGACACCTCCTACAGCTGGAGGAATCTCATGATTTTCTGATCTTGAATGGCATTCCGTATTTTCCTAACTCTCGCTTCTTCACATGCAGACCTCATGGTGGGGGAGCTAGCGTGGTGCACTACATCATGACTACTTCCAAATTCCAATTATATCCCCTATATCCACCATTTGTGTGTATCCCCCATCCCCCTTGCTGAACATGCGACCCTTTCCTTTTCCCTACAAGTTACCCCACCTCAATCCTTGACCCCATCCCCCACCCCTTCCCATACCATCTAGAAGTTCGATAAAGGTGATCCCATTGATTTCTCACTTCACCTTCGCCAGCTTCTCCCCCCTTTTTCCCATTTTGCATCCCTCCCCTCTGACTAGGTGTTTGACACTCTTTCCTCCGCCATTTGCGAGGTTGCTTTGCATTCCTTCCCCCACATCACTCCCACCCTCCCTTATAGGCGAACCTGTCCCATCAACTAGTGGTATGACGAAGACTACAAAGCCCTTCATCGCCAACTTCACTTCGCTTTCACACATGCTCTTCCCTCCTTCACCTCTATCAAATCCAATTATCGTCGTCTTCTTCGTCACAAGAAACACACCTTTATCTCTCGCCGTCGATTGGAGCTTCGTGCATCCCCTATTCACTCTCCTAAACATTTTTGGCATACCATTCTTCCCAATCATTTCTCCTTACCCCAAGACCTGCATCCCAACTCCATGTTTACTCATATCTCCACCCTTTATGACATCCTCGGCCAGCCCCAGATCCAGCATACGCCCCCTCCCTCCACCTGTCATATTTTTACCTACACGAAGGTGAAGAAAGCCATTTCTGCCATGAATAGCAACAGAGTTGCAGATGAGGAGGGCCTACATGCGGAATTCTTCAATCACGGTTTGGACACTCTAAACACCTATCTTGTGGACCTCTTTAATCAAGTGGTTGTACGGGGTTTCTGAAGTCGTGGTCCCACCATATCATTCACCCTATCCACAAGTAGGGCCCACTTCCGACTTGAACAACTATAGGATGATCATGGTGGACCACACGTTCTCTAAGCTTTATGCCACAATTCTCCACATGCAGCTTTCTCAGTTTCTGGAGCAGTACCAATACAAAGTTAACGGGCAAGTAGGGTTCCGACCTACTTACTAGAACATTGATCATATCCTAACCCTTTGTACCACTATCGAGGAAGCTCGCCACCACTCCTCCAAGGTTTTATGTTGCTTCGTTTCAGAAAGCCTTTGACACAGTGACACGAGAAGCTCTTTTCCATAGGCTTAGAGACATCAGTATTTATGAAACCCTTCTTGCCGCCATTATGCGTCTGTACGAGGAGGTTTTAGGCCACCTTCACATTGTTGTTGGTTTCTCGGATTTAATCAAGAGCACCATGGGGTTATACAGGGCTGCCCCCTCTCAACTACTTTGTTTGGTATTTACATTGACGAATTAGAGGAATTTCTCAAGGATCATATTCAGGTGGGGGGTGGTTGCCTTCTTCACCAGGTGTTGATCTACATTCTCTTTTTCGCGGATGATGTTGTCCTCCTTGCCTCTTCCACAGAGGGACTCCAAAGACAGCTGGACGCCTTAGCCCTCTTTTGTGACCATAGACAGTTGACCATTAACCTTGGTAAAACCAAGGTCATGATCTTCAATGGGCTGAAGACTTCGAATTTCCACTTCTTCTATAGAGGGGAAGAGATTGAAATCACCAGTTCGTACACTTACTTGGGAGTTTTATTCACCGAGCCCTGCTTCAATCTTCGTCCTGCCCTTCGGCCCCGTGTCAACAAGGGGTATGGTTCTTTGGCAATCTTGGAGAGACAATGTTTCTGCCACCACTTCCAAGACATATTGTCGAGGATGTCTCTCTCGGATTCTCTTGTGAGACCCACAGTTCTCTATGGCTTTGAAGTTTGGGGGCCATGCCTGCTTGACTCTGATTGGGCCACTGTTGAGCGTGTCCAAATTCTCATGCTCAAATGCATCATCAAGTTCATAGAGACAGTTCCACACAATATCTTTAGCCTTGTTTCACTTTTGCATCGCGTTCTCCACAGGCAGGTATAGGTATCTCTACCTTGCTTGCCGTTCCTCAGAAGCTATTGCTCTTTCTGACCACATTGGCCACTCTCGTTGCTGGTACGCCGGAGTCTCTCGTCTTCTTGGTTTGTTTGGGATTCAGTTGGACCGCCTCACACCATATAGATATTCCATAAATACTCCTACCCTCCTACCGAGTAAACATGATCTACACAGAATTATTAGAGACGACATCTACAAGCAATTCATCCAGCACACTTGGATCAGCCCTCCAGGGGGCTTACGCCCCAAGATGGCCTTCTATGTTGCACATTTCCTTAAGGTCAATGATAGACTTACTAGCCGGCCCACGTATATATCTTGACACTGGTTGCATGCACTCCGCATACCCCTTGGCTAGTTCAAAGTGGGTTCTCATAGACTTCAGGTTAAGGACCACTGGCTGGACCGCTCAGAAAGGATTTAACAGCTTTGTTCTCTTCAGGAGGTCGAGACAAAGGAACACTTCATTTTCAGGTGCCCCATCTACTACGATCATAGGGAGATTCCATTTCCTTTTCCGAGAGCATTTGTCTTTTGCCGCATTTTTTAGGTATCGTGATCAACAATGTCTTGCCCTCTATCTACATGAGGCTCTCAGAATTCAAAATGAGTCCCTTCAGCCCCCTCCCAGGCAGGTTTCTACTCGACAAGTCACATCTTTCTTTATGGTGCTCTCACTCAAGAGGGGCACCAAGAGGCACCTCGACATTAATATGGACTCTCAGACTAGATCTGTCAGGACCCGTGATGCTACCTCCCAATCCAGGGGCTTTCATGTTCACACTCGGTTAATGCCACCCCCATGTACCACGATCAGCCAAGAAAGTATAGAGGACTCGTCCGGCACGTCCTTCTCCCAGACACCGACATTCGAGACTCTCCACGAGTTCAGCTACAAGACTCAGGCATATCGCCAGCTACTTCCACTCGATCTTGGCTGCTAGGTGACAGCATCAAAGTTGGGGCTTTTCTTCAGCCTTGCCCTTCTGCACTCTTGTTTCCGTTGCAGCCCTTTCTTCTCATTCTTCTTTCTTTTCTCTTCTCTCTCTTTTCTTGTTGTTCGGGGGACCCTTTTTGGTCTTCTTGTTGGCTCTTTTACATTGTACTGTACAGTCCCATTGACCTAGTTTCGTGGTCATTTGTTGGACATTAATATTATTATCTTATCTTATCTTATATTATCTTAAGTACCCAAAAAGCCAATTCATTGATTTCTTGCAAAACAAAGAGGATTCAAGAGCTGAAGCTTGGCCACATTGTTTGTTTAATGCTCATTTTCTACACAAAAAAAAATTGAAAAAGACCTCCTAGAACTCCTATTTTTAATGTTTCCATAAATTACCCTGAAAGTTATGGTTAATCTTGTACCATGCAAATGTGTAAGAGTTTGGTCCTAAAAATTTGCAAGCATCAAGCATACATAAAAGCACAACCTAAAAAAACCCTTTTGAGAATTTTTGTAAAGCCCCATACTAAATAAAATAAAATTTTGCCTCAAAAAGCCTTTGAAACCTCAAATAATAAATTTCTCGCAAACCGTGCATGCCAAAAGCTGAAATTTTGACATATTTTTTGAAGTAGCATTAAAAAATTGTCTAATTTTTTGTGTTTTAACTCATCATTAAATATTATTTTTTATGTTTTTGTGTGTTTTATAAGTATAAAACAATCAAATCAAAAAACTTCAACAATACAAATCCATGCATTTTGCACATTCACAGCATTCAGTATTAGCAATGCCTTTATTTCATGTTTACGAGTAAAGCCATTACGCTTGAACTACTGCGTCCATTTCCTAAAATAGCTACAACAACATCTGGGCATCGTCCCTATAAATCTTCAAGGAGAAATACGGAACATAAAGTTTGTTCACAAACCATTCCTTCCATTACCCATTCACCACTATCGCAAGACAAATCCTAACAGTTAGAAAATACAAGAATATAGAGGAGTTATGCTCACAAACAAAGATATCCATCTAAGCAGGTGTCAAGAGAGGATAAATCTCTTTCACATACTATCTAAGTACCACATATCACTCTGCTCTCACATGTGTTAACATTGCTATCACATATAGTCGGGTATATCAAAAGGACAATCTTCTTCCAAGTACCCTCAAGTATATCGACAAGACAAGCTTCTTTAACATATAGTGAGTATATACAAGAGGCAAGTATGTAGAGAGGTTTGGTATATCAAATTCATAATATATAGAAAGGGAAACCTTTGGAGTGATAAGGAGCCAATCCATCTCCTAGAAAGCAATTTTCGGATATGGGTACAGCTTGACCAAAAAAAATTCTACAACACCATTATGCAAAGGAGTATGTGGTGAAGTCAACTAATGGTGAATACCATGCTCTTTTAAAAACATTGAGAATGCATTACTGGTGTATTACCCCTCGATCTAGGTGGAGAGTTTAAATTTTACTTGTTTCAGTTTCCACACACACTTTGAATTGACACAAAGTTTGGAAGGTCTGGTCCTTTCATCCTAATGCAATAGACCCACATTTTGTGTTAGTCATCAATAAAGAGCATAAAATATTGAAACCCAACATGACTAGGTCTCATGGCTCTGCAAGGATTTGTGTGCACCATATCTAATTTTTATGAAGCTTTAAAGGTGTTTTACCAAACGATGCTCGATGTTGTTTTCATGTTAGACAATTAGGGCATAAATTTGTATTCTTCTTGAGTGGAAGTCATCCTCTCATCATATTATAGCGGCTTAGTGCAACCAAGTATCCAAAAATCGCATGTCTGTATCTTTTGTGCTACAATTGTGTTGAGTCTCAATCCTTTGCAAGAAGTTCTTGATCATTCTTCGAAACAAAATCAAGTTGGAACTCTCGCAACGCGCAATGCTTGTGCAAAAAAAAATTGAGGTTTTGAACTTTATCTCTTATGAGGCAACATCATTTTACCACCTTTGCAATCAAAATCAACTTTCACGTTGTGCTCCAGTAATTGACTGGTCGAGAATAGATTTTTGGTTAGTGCTAGGACATTTGTGATTTACAATCATGTGTTCCAAGAGGTAACGAGTTGTTTATTCCTTGGACACTGTAGGAGGCATTATCACCCAAAGAAACATGATTTTTGTTGGGTGTATTTTTCAAACTGAAGAACCAATACTTTCTTCCAGTAATGTGTCAAGTTACACCCATGTCAACATACCAAATAGAACTCCGTGAAGTTGATTCCTCAAGAGATTGTGCAGCATATAGGAAGTCCTCGTCAAAGGGTTCGTCTTCATGGTCACAATGTTGTTGTGTTGTTTCTTTTCCGAATTGCCGCTTCTTACCACTAGACGATCCTTGTTGGAATGCATTGTACCAACAATCTTTCAACTCATGGTCTCTTTTACCACATATCTGACATTGTTTTTGTTACTCGTTTCCTTGATCCTGTTGATTACTTTGCTTCTAAGGTTGTTGTGAAGGCTTCATGGGTCTCTTCCCTTTCTAATACGAAGCAAGATCACGTGCCTCTTCCACTTTTGCGGTGTGCATTGATTCTTCTTATTGCAACATGTTAACCAACTTCTCAAAGGTTGGTGTATGTACGTGACATTCAAAGTGGTCACAAGGGTTGCAACATATTAATCAACTTCTTAAACATTGGTGTATGTACGTGACATTCAAAGTGGTCACAAAGATCCAATAAAAGGGGGGCAGAGCTCTCAAGGAAATGGGTACAAGAGAGGCATTTGTCACTTCTAATGCTTGGAGTGATGCCCTCAAAGTTGCAACACACCTTAAAAAAGCTTCAATTTTCTCACTTGTCTTCAACTTAAGATAGTGGAATTGGCTTTGTAGGTGGAGGATTGTATTCTAATTCTTAGCCTCATAGGCTATTTGGAGCTTATCGCAAGTTTTTTTGGTGAATTTCAATTCATGTTAAAGCAAAAATATACCAATTTTGATCTTCCCTAAGCAAGCTAAATTAATTATCCTGCTTCTGGAGTAAATATAGTAAAGATCATTTACTTCTCATGTTCAAAATATGAGCTTCTGTACGATGTTTTGTTTCATTTGAACACTCTTTTTACCATTGTCATCTACACTCTTTACACTCATGTCTTTGCCAAAGTTTGTGTCAATTGTGAACTCTCTAAGGTTGAGTCCCTATTGAGGCCAGCTCAGGTTTCTTTGGCCCTTATTTAAATGCTCTAGGGAATTTACTCGAGTTACTCATATTCAAGGCCAAATTATAGGTATAGATTATTTAAATGCTCTAGGAAATTTACTTAAGCTACTCATATTTAGGGCCAAATTATAGGTCCTTATCTACTAGAATGATGGCAATGCTAATTTACCTAATTCAAAAACCCAAAACCTAGCGAGTGGTCAAACTAGTGTGGCATTTATATATTGGTGTTGATCAACTTTAGAGTTGGGCAATTCAAGCTATATACTTAGGCTCCCCAAAGAAAGAACGCATTTTCTCAACTAGTTTTTCCCCCTAGATCACATATGTTGGAAGCACAAAGGACTAAGAGGGGGGTGAATCAGTCCTTACAAACTTAATGTCAATTTCATATTACTCACTTAAACCATTAATCAATTAACCATCCATTAATGTGTGCACAACATCACATAACATACATTCAATCAACCATGAACAAGAGAAACAACACCATAACACGATATAAGTGGAAAACCCTCGAGGGAAAGAAAACCCACTGAAAACTTTGTTGATATTACACACAACAAAGACTCAAGTGAATATTACACATCACAAGAGATTTCTTTAGTGAGGCACCAACCCCACAAGGAGCACCAACCCCTAAACCCTTGTTGATATTACTCACAACAAGAGACTTGCATGAATATGACTCATCACACAAGATTTTGATGAAGAGATCACTAAAGATATGTTGCTACGACTCAGCTGATGGTGATCACAAGATTAAGCTCCAAACTCTTTCAAAGCCTAGTTTAAACCCTAGCTCCTCCAACTCACCCTATCTTTCACTTTCTTCACTTCTCTTTGCTTCAAACCCTTGCACACACTCTTCCAAACATTCATCAACCTACCATTCACTCTCTCAGCTCTGAAACTCAACCTTCATACCTGCAAAACGCTCTTACCTAGGTCAAACTTTTCACACACAAGCAACTAGTTCAAAAATGAACTCAAGCATCACCTTTAAAGGCTTCTCTTCCTCATAAAATCATCATAGGTCGGTCATGTACAATTAGCAGGACCAATACAACTTAATTACATCCCATCAACTTCATTAAAACAGTCACATATGACCCATAAAGGTCGGTCATGCCCAAAACCTCTCATCTTACACCAAAACACCTCAAAACCCCATCACTAGGATGAGAAAAATCCACTCATACCAAAACCATGCTTAGTCAAGCTCCCAAAGTCACCATACATGAGTAATATAACATATAAGCATCATACATGGTCGCACATCTACTTTAACCAATCAAATAAATCATTAAATGGGCACATTGGCTCATATCCTTCACAAAACAGGTTGTTTCGAGCACCTTGTCTTCACCTTTGGGCCTCAAGAACGCATCAACTAGGGCATGTGACCACTCTATGGAATCCTCGGGACATGTACATCACATCCATGCATGTTAAAGCTCTTGAAACATCCACATGTTCAATCCATAGCTACTTTCCTCTTTGTCAAATCATGCTGCCCAGAAACCAGTTTGCAAACTCAACTAGTTTTCACCCTTGTTGCCACTTACAAGACCTCCAAAGGCCTTCACTAGGAACAAAATTCACCCCTCTTAACTTTCCAGGTGATAGTAAGCATCGACTCATCCATCTCATGCTTCAACCAACTCAATCTTTCAACCCGAGCAGACCTGTCTTGAAATCCAGCATGCCTTCTTCACAAATTAACCTGAAAGAGTTATCAAATCAAATCACCAAGAGACAACTTATACCAATGGAAAGCCCTCTAAATCCTCTTTCCAGAACATATTGGAACTCCTTCCAACTCCAAGTGGAAAGCCTTCAACCAAGCCCATCTCTGCAAACTGCCCGAAAGTACCCCAAAACTGCCCTTTAACTAGTCTTCACCAATAGCTCACACTTGACATCATCATGACCTAAAACCACCATGGACATCAAGAACAACTCACATACTCAACATAATGTCTATTTAGTTTGAAACTTCTTTGGACAACCTTGTCCCAAACTGAACTTCTTTACAAACAAGCCTATTTGAGTGGGGTCCACTCATAACCACAAGCTCGACCATACCTTTTTAGAAACCTGGAGGAGTCCTCTACACCATCCAATCATCATCCATGCACTAGCAATCAATTATGGGCACTTAGGAGCATTTTATCTCCTACCGCTTTTGAGCTAGGGTTTCAAACACACAAAAAGTTGTTTACCTTCATAACATTTATTCATAAAAACTTGATGATTAAATGACCTCATTCTTTTTGTAAAACTTTCTAGACTCAATGTAGAAACATCCCTGAAAGCCACAAGGTCCCATGCAAAGCACAAGATTCAAGGTGAGCATCAAAAGATGCAATTCGATCTAGAAATGACCTTCTTCTTGACCCTGTTTCACTCAAACTGACATAACTTACAAAATACACATCATGGCAACCTGAATTTTTTCCCACAACATCATTACACACCCTACTCACATCTTCAATCATTGGCAAGGCTAAAATAGCTCTCCAACTTCTCAGCCCATCTCATTTGCATAGCTAGCCCTTAGGGTTTTGCATAGTCTAAGCTAGGGTCAACTAAAATAACATCATAACTCAACATAAAACATCTCTAAAAGGTCCTATCATACCTGTAACGGCATATATGGCACCCCTGCATGCATTCATGAGCTCACTTGGCTCCACAACTCAACCTCATGCCTCTAAGCACTTAGACCTAGTCTAGATGAGCACCTGAATCTTGGTCTTCAACGTGTACCTGCACCCTGAACCTCATGTGAGTGCCTAAACACTCCCCAAGCATGTTCTCCATGCTGCCAACATGCTCCTCAACATATCAAAAAGCTCCAGCCATCATGCACCATCACCTAGGCTAGCTAGGTCACCTGACAAGGCTTGCTAGAACAAGCCAATCTCACTAAATCAACTCATGCAACCATGAACATACCTAAAACACTATATCATCCACCTACTGAGCCTACTCTAACTCCACTCCACTATCCTCTTTGTCAATAATGGGCTTTTACATCAATGACAACACTTAAATCACAACATGCCAACAACATATTTGGACTTATCTTCTCCTGCCAATCAATGGTGTCTAAATGGCTTACTCCAGATGTGGGTAAAGAAACGAAAGTCGATTTCTAGGAAGATTCATGACAGGTGTTCCCTCCCTTCACCTTGTGGTTAGGGAAGGTATAAATGGTGTTAAAAGTTGCGACTACTCTTTGGGCTAGGCCCTTGATGACTACTTCAAGGTTGGGGATGGATATGGCCTAAACAACTTTATTTGAAAGGATTGGAGCTTGCTACAAGCCTATGCCCCTCAAATTCATATAAGCAAATGCCTATTAGAGGAAAAATGGATTCTAATCAATTAATAGGATTATGTTCTTCGTTGGGCAGTGTCGCCCGTGGGAGATGTCTCTTTTAAGATAGGTTATTTAAAGGCTCATAAACCTAAGGTCCCAAGTTCAGGTCAGTCCTAGCCAATCTCACATGTCTAGTTGAAATTCAGCCCCCCCAAAGCCAATGCTTGTGTGTGGCTAGCTTATCAGCATTAAAATCCTCACTTTTGATAAGTTGTGGAATAGAGGTTTCCATTGCCCAAGTCGGGGTGTGCTCTATACGGCTGAGTTTAAACTTGCAAAACACATTCTACTTTGTTTCCCAATCGCCAAAAGAATTTGGTTGTGACGGTTTGGCATTTTTTCGTGTTGGATTTTTCCTCAATCTGTTGCAACACTCATCTCTTAATGGCATACTCCCCCCTCCTACATTGCCAAGGTTCGTCCCCCAGCCACCCAAAACCCGCCTGATACATATCTAGTACGGATAAGTCAGATACGGGTACGGATACGTGATGGGTACGTCCGGGTTCTTCCCAAGTACGTCCAGACGTACCCGCGGCCTATGTCACAAAAATCGCCCAATTTCATCCAAAAAATTCGTGGGTTTGATTTTATTCCTACAAATTTAATAAAAACCCTTAAAAATAATCAATTTGGCAATGAAAATTGTTGAAAAGTTTCAGCGTGAACATCATAGACTGGTGCAGTTGTTGCCCTAAAATTTATCGATAGCATTATGCCCTCCCATGGTTGTTCGACTCACTCCCTTCTCACGCATGTCTGAGAGTATGAAGACATAGGAATTCGCAGCTTTATTTTCCTGCTGTGCCTTAATGATTCTGGCCAAGCGTCAGTTTACAGCGGTTGTCTACACTTAAACCTCATGTAAACTATTTTTCATTTGCATTGTAGTCAATGTTTTAGTTTCTACGCTTACGTTTAGTTTTTAGGTTAGATTATCACTCGTAAGTGGAAAAAATCACATCTGCACTAAAACAATTCTTATGTTCATCAAAATAAAAAATACACATGATGGAGCCCATTGACTCTCAAGGAGGGATGACTGCTCAAGGAGACAGTTCAGACCAATTCTGACAAGACGTCAGAAAAAGAGTAAGTCGCCTTGCCGGGGGCATGGTTCCATTCACCATTAATTAGAATTGTGTCAAAAATATTAGAGCGTGTATAACATGATGAAAATTTGACCTTCAACTACAACTCTGACATGCCTGAAAATTGCAAAATGTAAAAAATCTAGAAAATTCTGAAAATTTACAAAAAAACAAAATTATGTTTAATAAGTTTAATGTTATGACAGATCCTTTCTACTTCTTGGGAGAATGCTTGTCAATAGTTTTTCAAATTTGCTTTCTATTTCTAGACTCGTCACGATGGCTAGTTGAGGGACAGTTCAGGGCAATTCTAACAGTTACAAAATACTGAAAAACTAGTAGATCATTGTACCTGGGGCATAACTCCTTCACCATTGATTAGAATTGCATCAAAGAGCTTAGAGTATGTACAACATGATGAAAATTTGGCCTTCAACAACCACTTTGAAATGCCTGGAAATTGTAAAATATAAAAATTTAGAAATTCTGATCATTTTTGAAAAACCCAATTTGTTTTTGTATTAAGTTTTGTGTCATGACAGATCCTCTCAGCTTCTAGGGAGAATGCTCGTCTCTAGTTTTCCAGATTCATTTTCTATTTTTAGACTCATCATTTCTTGTCAAAAATGGATACAATTGTCATTTGAATATTAAAAACAGAGTGTTGTAGCTCCATATCTCTTCTCAAATATTAGTAAGATGGATATAATTGTCATCTGAATATAAAGAACAGAGTGTTGTAGCTCCGCATCTCTTCTGAAATATTGCTACTTTCTTGTAAATTACTCTCATTCTTAATAAAGCTTTCATTTGCATTGCAGTAAACTATCTTATTGAATTCATTTGCTTTGTTTCACTTCATTGCTTTCATACCACAAATAGTTTCTGCAATTTTGTGTGTTGTCCACCAGATAGCAAATCAAATCCAGACTACACAACTGCAGTAAACACAGCCACAGTTCCACAATTTACAGTAATGAACAAAGAGGATGGCAATAGAGAAATAGAGATTGCTCCTTGACAAAGCATTCAGTGGAAAAGAAGGAAGAGACAATAGGATAAAAGCACAATAGATTACAACAGAAGCAAATGGATGAAGCAAGAGATTTGGATGGAATGAGAGTGATTTTAAGAAGGAAACGGTGTAAAGAAAATGTAGTATGGCATGCAAGATAAGTTGATATCAAAGAACATGATTATGAACAGCTAACTATTTTCAAAGGCCAAGAAGACTTCTCTGCTACAACATGTAACACTACTACTATTACTTGAAATTGTGCACTTACAAACACAAAGTGGAAAACATATTTAAACAATTTCTGGATTGTGACCGACCACGAATCTGCCTTACATTGAATGTGTTTGTGCGTATTTCAATTCTTATGTACCGAAGAGTCATAAGCAACACACATTACTGGTATGCATGATATTTATCATTATAATTGATACCTTGTAATTTATTATCATTGAAAAATTGCTTAAATTAACAGCATTAAAACTATAATGAAAAAATCAGAAGCCGCATCAAGAAAGTACATGTCCAGAGCAAAGTAAACATAGCATTATTATCCATCTAGTGAGAATGTACATGTACATGTCCAGTGAAAAATAAACATAGCATTATTATCCATCTTGTGAGAAAGAACTTGTCCAGTGTAAAGTAAATATAGCATTATTACACATCTTGTGGGATAAATAAATCGATTCCATCCTCTGTCTAAGAAGGCTATGCCCTTCCTTCTTGAACAAATCTCACCTTTTTATCCTCATAAAGACGACGGGCATGAAGCACACCAAGCATTGCAATTGTAGCCATTGTTGCGCCGGGTATATAAAAATGATTTGCTAAATCAAGGAACGAATATAACAGATCAGCTTATCCATGAATTAAACACAAACTAACAATACTTGGAAAAACAATGCAGTTACAAGTAACATCACAAATGTTGGTGATGTCAAGGAAACATTAACAGAGATGCAATCCACTGACAACAGAAACTAATTATTTATAATAGCAAAAGTAATTCAAAATGTGATTAATAAAAAGAGAGATTGTGTCATAGGTATCACTATCAGAAACAAGCATTACATAATGCATTGTTCAGACAATTATTGCTATTGCTACAAAGTTCAAGCAAAGGATAATATTTTGTGGTCAAATGCGGGTCAAACATTGTTCCAATACATTAAGTGCATTGTTTTAATTTTTAAAAGAATATGAGATTCATTTCATATAATATGTTAACAGCAGAGAACAAGACTAAAAGGTACAGGCTGCACTTAATATTATATTTAAAACTCTTGACATATTAAATAGTGTAAAAAACTATTAAGAATGGAATCTAGAAATGATCTGACAAAAAACCTGTATTCTGTTATATTCCTCCAGATACTCTATAGCTGCTTTAAACAAGGTCCAAGATTGAAACTAAAGATGGATTTGAATTTTGAATTTCCTGTAAGTTCTTGCCAGCTAGGGCTTTTGCTGGTGATGAATTACTTCTGCCTAGCAACATCCCCTCCCTCTTCAGCATTCCTTTTGTTTCATGTTCATGTTACGTGTATAGTGTGAACCATACGCATGGCAATGAATCATCATGTTACGTATATAGTATGGACTGCATCACTGTCCAGATCACTTCACTATACCAAGCACAATTGCCTAAGGGAAGCCCACAACTCCTGATGCTGTCATCAGGTCTGCAGATCAGAACTCCTCGTCATTTCTCTCCATTAGTTCAGGCCAAGCAGTTAGCACAGTTACTCTTCTAAAAATCAGCTTCTCTTTGGTAGAACTACATGCTCTCAACCACCCTAAGTTGTAAGATTTTGACCTTCCTGGGCACTTCTTCAGCCATAAATTTTGCAAATCCGGCTCTCTTAGATGGCAGTGATAATCACAATTCAGCAATTCTAAGTCCACAGTTACCAAGTCCAAAAATCCAGATCCGTTTGGGAGGACAAAAAATCCAAACATCTGGAATTCTTGAAAAAGTTCAGGCTGGCTGAAAAGTCCAGATCCAGCCGGATTGTGTCTAGGTCCGGGCTGATTTGATCACTATGGGGAGTAATGCACTCATCACAGATAACTCTTCATAAAATAGAACAATTCCAGTTCCTCATGCCACTGATAGCAGTCAACAAATTCATAGTTCCAAAAACTGAATTGATTACAGGTTGAACTATACTTAAGATATTAAATCCCAGTCAAAGGGGTCAAACAGTTGTCACAACATACCTAGCCGATATCATACTTCTGTTTGCTGATGTCAGCAGCCTAAAATCCGTGATAAAATAGCCATGATAACATGAATGAGGGCCTAACAGATGCCACCAAATGACTTTGCTGGTGTTCACAATAAACCACATCAACCAGGAGGCAAAACAGTCACGAGGTAGACCTGCTGACGCTATGCTCAAGTTTCAAGGATAATGCCCTTTTTTGCCTAATTCCACATTGTTGATCCCAATGTGCATTAATGGTGCCCTTCATGAAGTAAAATGAAAGTATTTATAGGCATCTCAGGCATTAAATCAAAATGATTTGTGCCTGGCTCTAAAGTTGGCCAAGTCAGAAAATAAATAAGAAAAAGAACCTTAGACTTTCTTTTAATAACCCATTAATCCAAATTAACAAGACCCACTTATCCACATTAACAAGACAGTCATAATTAGATGCAACATATAGAGTGGGTTTAGGTAGTAGAGCATTTTCTTGATTCAGCAAGAAGCAGCAAAACATACCTTCTAATCACAAGAAGTTGAACACAGGGCATCCATGAATGCCACACACAAAACAATGTCACTCAAGAGAGTCCTAACAGATCTTCAACAGCCACAGTTGAATGTAACGACTGTTTCAGCAACAATCAAACCATAATTAAGCTGGCCGAAAAACAGTTTAGCATGCTCATACCCAGTGTATGGAAATCCATCAGCACTTCCTCCGAGAAAAGTTACACGGTGAAGAATTTGATTTCATGTACTGTGTGATACATGATCAACCAACCAACAGATTTTGGTACCCTATATTTTGGTACAAGGCACTTGGTAATTCCAATTATTACAAATAAACCATAATTGACATACTAGGCGAATTGCAGAGTACTCGCGAGTATTTTTCTAAAACAGGTGTTTTCTACCCATACTCACCCTGAGTTTTTGGCAATTTTTCTGACAGTACTTGCCATTGAGTACTAGACAAGCCCATGCCAGATACTTGTGGTATACTGTCTGTACACAGAAACACCCAAAAAACAGGCTTTTTATGCTGGAAAACATGGTTTTGCTTCTTTTCAAGCTATGTTGCTAGGATACGGATACGTCAATTTTTAAAAACCCTTCGATAAGATACGTCTTGGATACGTCCGTACATATATATTAAAATAAATAAATAAAAAAGAATATATATATATATATATATACATCTACTCATTTTACTCATTTTTTAGTCCATAAAAAACTGAAATAGTAATACAAAACTTGAATCAATGTTTAAAGCATTCAATATACAGTTACTTAATACTTTGCATTTTTATTGATCATGTGGCTGCCATACATATGATATATGAATATCATGTCAACATGAATACAAACAAAACTTGAAATTTGAAAAATATACTAGGATTCATGTTCAAATTTTCAAAACATACAATATACTTAAGATTTTACATTTCATATTTACTGCAGGCTACGTATTTACTTAAAAATGAAATAAAACTTAAAAAAGACATATTTACTGCAGGATACGTCCCTGATACGTACGGGATACGTCACGTATACGTCTATACATATCCGTGATGTATCCTGATGTATCCGGTACGTATCGGACACGTATCCGGTACATATCCGTATCCGATACTTATCAAAGGGGATACGAGGAGGTCTTGGGCGTATCCATGCTTCCTAGTTTTTAAGCCCACATGCCCACACATTTTCATCACATCCTTTGAGCGAAATGGAGGGAGTTTAATATTTGGTTTTAAACATGATTTACAATTTTACATGCATTTCATTCAATTCTCATAATTTTTATTGGTGATTTATGCTAATTTTTTATATTGGAGTTGAAACAAGGGGGTATCATCATGCACATATTACCTCATGGTATGTAGATGTGAGCCACCACTTCAAGTTATTTGTTTTGATTCTTCGATGTGGTTACGAGGTGATCAAGTTTAATGTTCTATTGTTCTTATGTCATGGGAAGAAAATGGTTTCTAATTCTAAGGTGATTTTTGATGATCCTAGTCACATGTCAAGTAAGAATGAGTTTGATGAGCTGGTTAGGAAGGTGGGCAATACCCTTATTTCATTTTTAAAGGCTCCCCAATTCCATGCATCAAGGGAAGAGAGTGCTCAAGAAATTCTGAGTTTTGAAAATAGTGAGGACAGCCTAAGGTATGGTTTATTTTTCCACTTCATGATAGATCTTAGCATGTGGAATCATGGGCAGCTTGCTAAAAGAAACAATTTGTTTGATTGGGTAAGTCTTCCCAAAGATTTTCTGTTTTGGCATGATTATCAAAAGTGTTGTGCTAACTTGAGAAAAGAAATGAAGAATGTCTCATGGAATCTTGTGAGTATGTGTGGGAAGGAGAAGGAACCGAAGGCCTCTCATGAAGGAAAAGTTGTAATGGCAATATTGTTACTATGGACAAGGAAGCAGCCCCTAAGAGTTAGCTACCTAGTTTCACCATCATTCAATTCAATTTTGATGACCTTACTTGGATTAACTCTTGTGAAGAAGATTTTGGGATTACATGGAAATATGATTGTCTTTTAGACATGGTGCATCAAGGGGCAACGATTTCCCACTCTCATATGGAATATGGTTCAAGTGACATGCATGTTTTCTTTGATAAACGTTTTTAGATTTCATTTCAGCAGGAGTATAAGGTGAATTGGTCTTTCTTTGGGTATACTTTCATGATATATTTTGCAGGGGTAATAATGGCTAAGTCAAGGAAAGGAATGAGAAGAAGGAAATTAATGGGGGATACCACATATTGCATAGAAATCAAAGATAACTGCTGCCCCATCTTTTTGGTACCTAACATCATCATGATCAGTCCATCAGTTCTTTCTACAGTTCAGATTTTTGGTGTACACATGATGGTATGGTTATGAGTGTTTGTTCATAACTCATGCATGATTGATTGGGAAGGGATAAGTCTGATTTTTGGTGAAGAATGGCATGACTACAATAGCATATGGAACTGCATAGCAGATTATGGGGGCACCCCATGTATGAAAGGAAGTTGGGCACCATCCAAGCCAGAGAGATAACAAGAAAAAGCAAGAAGAGTGTTCTTCAACACTCATTTTTCTAACTGGTTTGTTTCATGTGCAGGTTTGAGAAATAAAATGCAGAGGAGGACGAAACAGCCCAAGATATTACAAATGCTCCTCCACTTGAGTGGCATGGAAACTCAGTTCTTAGAGGACTACTATGGTGGTACCGGAGGCATGAGATTGCTATTGCTTGAGGGCAAGCAATCTTGGGAAGGGAGGAGTGTAATGTCCCAATTTCTAAAGACCCTTGGCCTATACGTCCCCGTGGGCTTCGAGATGTGCAAGGGGAACATTTTTATTAAATAATTAAATATTATTGCCTGGAGCAATAATTATTTAATTATGAAGATTATTTAATTTAATTCCCAAAATATAAAAATTAAATGGGGAATTAATTAAATAAATATTTTATGTGGCTTTTATTGATTAAATCACCCTTTGAAAAGGGGACGCTACACCTAGGGAAAACAAACTACTTTTATTTAATATTTTCCCTCTCCTAGGGTTTTCGAATTTTGTGCCTCCTAACTTATAGAAGTGCTAGGGTCATTATTATGATTATGTTATGATGAACTTATTTTGATACTCCATGCTTAGAGTTGGGATGCATGCCCATTGATGCTTTCTCTCTCTCTCTTGCGTGGGAGATTATATTGAGCTGGTTTGAGATTCACTTGAAGCATTTGTTTGTGAAATTCATGTCCTTTGCCTTAGCGAAGTTTTAGTTGAAATTCACTATTGAAATCTGCATGTTTTACTATAGCGTTTCACTGTAGCGTCACTGTAGCAGCAAGTTTGTGGGTGCTTTTGCAAATCGATTTGGGTGTAGGCTTCATTTCTACCCTAGCGGTTTGTTTCATGGTGTTTGTGGATTGTTTTAAGGCAATAAATGATCGGGTTTTGACTAATACAGTCTGTTGTTCGCTTGTGGCTCCAGCGATCTCATTTGGGGATCTATACTTTAAAATAATATATCTGTTTTTCCTACCTAACTGTAGCGCCTCATTTTGGTAGTTCTTTGTGTGTTTTGATTCATGGTTAGTGCCCTAGATGTGCAGCGAACTTGATGGTATGCTGGGTGACTTATATATCACATAATTTATGGTATTTGCATGAGATTTGTGATGATTAATAACTCTCAGTTGCAGCGACTTCTAACCTGGTGTTTTCCAACTTTGTTGTCCCCATTTTGAAGTGCATAGTGTGTGAAAATATACATTCATTTGGCAGCGACTTCTGTCTTTTTTGGTGAAGGATTTTGGCTTGATTTGATGGTGTTTTAAGCCTTGTTTAGCAGCGGTGTTTGGTCCTTCCATTTATTGGAAATTTGGTGATCAATCTCTATATTCCATGATCCAATCTTTGAGCACGGTTGGTTTGGATTGAGATATTCAATAGATTTTAAGTACAGCGATCAGCGGGTGAATTTATCACAGCAGTTTGCATGCATGTAATTACAGCATATTTGGGATTTGTATGCATAGTTTGGGGCCTGGTTTTTATGCACTTGAATCTGATTTGCTTACTTCAGTTGGAGTACTAAGTTATGCCATTCATTTGAGGTTATAGTTTGATTACATATCTCTTGTGGCTGATTTAGTTACATATTTGTGAGGGTTGAATCATGAGCTCATTGGTGGTTATTTAAATCAAAAAAATCTGGTTTCTAAGGAGTATAGTCTCAACTGTGAGTGAGCCACTTGTTAGAGGCCATTAAACCCCTCTTATTGGGTTTATTGAGTCATATGTTTGATTGGTTCTAGTAGTTTTGATTGAGTATTGCTATTTCCAGCTGATTGGTGTTTTGAAGGGTTGTTGATTTGCATTTTTCCCATTGATCCCGGAGTTGGGATACTACAACCTACATGCAAGAAAATAATTTTTTCACCAAGACCTGAAGTTATTTTTATTTATTTTTGCAGTTTGGAACGAAAAATCAAAATAGTTGACTATTTATTACAAAAGATGAAGATTGGTAAGTTAGAAATGATGCCCTAGGGCCGATTTAGGGTGCAAGCCCTAGCACTAGAACACACCCTTGTTACAACTGAAATGGCCTCCTATATGGTTCATTCAACCTCCTTAGCCATTCGCCCAGCCCTAGAAATGTGTGCAAACTGCCCAAAACACTGTCCCAAACAAATCTCAGCTGATTGGTGGTTGTTCCAACACAAGAAACTCTAACAATCTGATCTGCAGACGATGCCCCGGCTGCTAATCTCTGAAATCACCCTGAAATTGTGCCCTAGCTCTGAAAATCTGCCTTCAGGCTCTAGAAATCTGACCTTTAGTTCAGATGTGATCTCCGTATGAAACCACCCAAGAGATATTGAGGGTTTTCATCCCCAAAATCTGATTACTAATGAGGGTTTTTGTCGTCAATAGTAGAAAGTTGAAGCAACAAGCTCAAACTCTCCAAAATGAAATGACAGAATGACAAGAAGTGTCCATAAATGAACCCCCTCACCTCCTTCCATACTAATTTGTTTCTATTTTCCAAGTGGGGCTCTCCATGTTGGATTATTACACTTTAAATTATGAAGTGACTCTTATTTTTTATTTTAGCATTAAGTCAATTAAAACGAAGTCCCCTTTAATTTTAAAAATAATAACTTAAGTTGCCTTTATAATATTATTTTTTGGGCTAACTTCGTTATATTATTACCTTATTTCCTTTTTCTCCACCCCTTTAGCTTGTAGGAAATAACAAGATAGGCTAAGGGTCTTCTTGGCAACTAGCTTTGAGAAGGGGACATTACAAACGACACCTCAATGACCTAGTTTTTGTGCAATACAATCTTCGTCTTCACACAAGAAAAGCGAACACATCATATCAGCCTATTGATTTGGATGAGCTTGATCACTACAGTGACTAGTCACGGGAAGAGGAGACCCCCTTGTTCAGAAAGGACAAGAATGTTGATTTCGAGAGACAAGCTATGATTTGTGTAGATACAACAGAAGTAAGAGTGATTGGATAGAATGACATCACTATAAATGATGGCATACCTGAGGCAAATGAGCAATCACTGTCATCTAGTACCAAGGTGGAGTTGCAAGCGCAACCTTCTAAGAGGAGCGCAAAGCCGCAACCGAGTGCGAGGACTAGAGTCACTAGATTCTTTCCCCATTTTTTCACGAAAAATGAGGAAGAGGAAATTGTAAATTCTTGTAATTTGTAAGTTGCATGGATATGCAATTTATGATGATGTTTTTCAATGAAAATCATCATAAATTCAAAACACTTATCAATTGGTTGTTGTATTCGCATGATGATACAATTTTGTACTCTATTTGTATTCAGCATTTCAAATATAGTTAAAAAAACTGCCCCAACTTTTTTACAAACTCATTTGATACATTTTATAACTATAATTTGTATAATTTAGGTTATTTAAAAAAATTAAATACTTTTTTAAGTTGTCGAGATTTATGGAGTATTTGTTGAGTCAGAAAAAATTTGGTCTGCTAAGTCCAAGTCGAGTCTAAGTATGCAACCTATGTATTACACCTTTTTATACATTTGCACCAATGGTGTTTAATAGACTATTTTTTCACAAATTTCCACCTTCCGGTCATTCTCAAGTCCACTAGGCCAGCTTACTCACCCCATCTCCATTATCAAATTCACTTACAACCTACACAAGAACCTCCTAAACACCTATACCTCTCTCCATTCTATGTTTGTGAGTTTGCATACACCAGCTCAATTTCGTAGCCCTGTGAACAATTATGTGCACGATGTTGTCTCTTTGGACAATATCATTCACAATACCATCCAGCCATCACGATTATTTCCTCTTCTCTCCTAACGGCTAGTTTTTCAATATGGATAGCTTCATAGCTAAGCCTAGGGGTGGCTTTTAGTTCACCATTTGGCTGGAAAATTGATAGGAATCGTGCATAAATAGATGCTCTAAACATAGTTACCATGTTCAAAAAGTTCAGATAGTTCGAAAGGGGAAAAAAGTTCAGAAGTTAAGAATTTTTCAAAAGGCTCGGCTTGGTTTGGAAAACTCACAAATATAATATATATATATATATATATATATATAACAAATACTATACATATGTGATGATATTTGAAAAGAAAAACCAATTACACATAATAATAAATAAATAAAATTATCTACGGAGTTTTTCCTTTACGTGCTTAGGTATTAGTGTTTCTTATTTCGTTTTTGTTGTGTAGAAGTTCTTTTAATTTAAATACTTAAATTTTTTAATTAAAAAAAGAAAATTCAAAAAATAATGTTCAACTGAACCTGTTCGGTAAGTTCAGTCAGACCAAAAAGTACGGTTCGAACTAAATTTTCACTAAGTTCGTAAGAACATGGTAGTTATGTTGTAAAGGCTCTAAACATCACCTACACACATCAAGCAAGAGGCAATCCCTTGGAGATCATTACAAAGGTTTCACGCTCATCTTAAATCTCTCAAGAACGGCCTTAGAGCAGTCCATGTGCCAAATGTTTCATACAAAGGTCAAAGATGCATGTTGCCAAGTGTCTTGTGCCGAGTGAAGGAACATTCTAAATGCATTGTCAATTTCAATAGTTGCATTCACATAAGACTGTGGAAGACTACATGTGGCATGAGCTCTCTTCAAAGTAGTGGTACATAGGCAACGCTTAGCCATCATGGGGATGTGCTGAGGCCAGTCCATCCCAAAACGCTAATCCATTGTTAAGGTGTTTTATTGTTGAGCAAGCATTGCTAGAGATTGGACAAAGAAGAACCCAATTTTGTATCATCGCATCGCAGTGCATACACACAACTCCATAATCTAGGTGCAAAGACAAAGGTGAACATGCACCTAAAAAAACATATCATTTAGAGCCTCCCAAAATAGGATCATAGCCCCCACAATGCTATCACGCACATATAGACCATAGACTATCATCGGTGATATTACCCAAATTCTTACAATCCCATCCAAGACGAGCTTTCAAAAGACCAAAAAAATTGTACCTGTTGATAACTACCTCCTAAGACCATTTCCAACTTTTTTGATCCTATTGCCTTGGCCAAATTGGAGAAGCAAGGCAGAATGTCCATCCAATTCTGCTTTGTACTTTTTACTATTTTTAGACTTGTGTGTCAAATTAGTGTGTTTCAGATCTATTTAGGACTGTTTATATTCTATATTGTAAAATACGCTTTTGTTTCCAATTATTTTATGCTTAGGTGCAAAATAGTTAAAAGTAAAACATTTTGGTGAACCCAAATGTTGTCAAATACCAACATCTAGGGTTTCATTTATCCACCTTTTAGGGTCATATTTGGGACTGATTCCAAATTTTTAGTGTTTCCAAAGACTGTATTCCAACTATAGTCTAGTATTCGTTGGTGCTTACATGTTTACATTTTATGCCACCTAAGAGAGCTAGATCCCTTCCAAGACGAAGTGCTAGGTTGAGTGGTGCATTATTGATCATATTAAAATATCTATAATTCAGCTTCGTGTTTCTTTACAAAAGAAAAAGGTGAACATTGATTAATTGTATGCTTCTTCTACTATAGATGCAAATGTGGGTAATAATGAAAATAACAATCATGCTTTCACTTGTGTTGATCCTATTTGCCAAAGGTACAAAAGAGCATATGATACCCAACAAGCTCTCGCTATGACTAATATAGACAAATTTATGAAATATCTTAGGTTATAGCCTTGAGAGTTAGATGCAATGCAACATGTTGCTAGGCAAGAAAAAGAAAGGATTGCTAAGGAAACCACATCTGAGGAAGCAAATAATGAACCTTTGAATGATGGTAATTCACCTTCTAGATCCTCCCAACCTACATTAGGCATACCAATTAATACTTCTATTGCACCCATTCATATGTCTACACCTATAGTTTCACAAGTGATGCCTACAAATGATAATCCTACTACAGTGGCACCACAACCTACTCCTTAAATTTCTATGGATCTTCCTATGTGGCCTATAACTTCCATTGTGCTACTCAGGCCCACAACCATGGGAACACCATTGGTACACAAAACGGCCATGCATACCACTTCACATGTTGCAACAACTCCTAACCTAGATATATATGCACAAAAAGTATTGGATATCCAAGCACAACATGTGCAAATGCAAAAAGGATCTAATAGAGTGAATCATACAACAGGCTTCTCCACGATATCATACAATCCATTGTCTCTATAAATCTTTAGTTATCGCCTACTGATAGGATTTGTGGAACCTAAGCTTATAGCACTCGATGGTAAGGGTGATCCCAAAAAACAACTAAGGAACTTCTATGCAACATGCCTCGATTATGTGGATAGTGAGAGACGGTTAACCAAGTTTTTCCTAAGGAGCCTTATAAGATAATGTTTCGGCCTAAATTAGTTTCAGACCCTTCCTCAAAGTTTTGTTCATGTCTTTAATCCTTTGGCCAATAGTTTCTTGGCTCAACTTTCAATCAACATTAGTCAAAAGGTCTCATTTGCTCAAATTTCCCAACTTAGACAAGGACCTAATGAAGCTATTGGTGACTATGTCCTTTGATATAAAACTAAGGTTTCTCAAATGTCACATACTGCAAATGATAAAAATTACAAGAAGTCTTTATTGCAAGCTTGATCCCATCCCTCAGAAACTCCGCATTGTTTCACAATTTCCGATCCTTCCATGATCTCTACCATACGATTAAGTTACATGAGATAAAACTCATCACTGCAAACCAACTTAAATATGGTAGCAATCCTCCCACGTCATCTGAAGCTAAATTTCAAAACAAAGTGTATGTGAGTTAAGAAGGTCAATGTGATAATCATTTCTCTCTCTTAATATAGATTAGGATATAAGTAGAAGATCATACTAGAGCTAACACACAAGAAGAGATATAACCAAGGAGTGCAGATAGCCGTGGATCTAAAAGGGAGCAATCCACTCTTAATAGCAGCAATATAGGGCTCCAAAGACCATATCTAAGATATGGGGATGGGGTCTTACTAGGAGGATAAGCATTACAAGCAAGAGCTAATTCAAAACTATGGTTGTAATGCCATTAGGCAATAAGCATGTGCTATAATGAGAACAATAATGTAATAGACAAATATATGCTACATTATCCTCGTCCAATACATGATACATTAAATAATCGATCCAGCCAGCATAATGGTACATTAAATAATCGATCCAGCCAGCATAATGGAAAAGGTTTAGGATTAGAGATACCTTGACATGGACATTGTTAGAGCAAATAGTCCATAAAAGGTGAAGTGGAGGAGAGATAGAGAAGGGTGGAGTAAGAAATTTGGAGACAATATGAAAGTGACCTGAAGGTGATCTAAAGGTGTTATAGAAAGACGATCTAAAGGTGATATAAGGTGTTAGTATAGAGGATGTCAAGAGGTCGTAAACTAGTAGTGGGAAGGCATGCTAGGGAAAGTGCCACAATGATCTCTCACAAGGTACTACGGATCGACCTCAAGCCTTTCTCAATGCACTTAAGGCACACACTCAAGGGGATTAATGTGCCATCAACCTGCAAAGCGAAATTGTTTGTAGGTGAAAACTAAGATGTACATAAAGCACCTTTAAAGGCTAAGACAAATGATACTGAAAATGATACCATGATAACAATCAATACGATTACCACACCATCCCATAAGAATGACCTTTCTGCTCCTAAGCGAAGACAATTTACACAGTTATCCCAAGCCCCTTATAAAGTACTTCAATGACAACTTGAGTGCAATCTCATCTCTTTACCTCCACCAACAGAGCACAATGCATATAGACAATTGCCTGAGAACTATGACCCAACTTCTATTGCAACTATCATAGGTGTTCACAACATTCAACTAACCGATGCTTTGGCCTATGCCAAAAAAATAAAGATCTCATTGACAACAATACTATTGACTTACATAGTAGCAACACATCGGTAAATGAATCGGTCGCAAAACCTAATTGGAAACTCAGAATGTTCACGGGTCCTCTTCCTAATCGTGGTACACAAGAAACCAAGAAGTGTGACAAAATACAAATGGCCTATCATACTGCACCTCCACCTATTGCATGTGCTCCTAAAGCTAAGGTCACTCACCTTATTGATGGGCTCATTAGTACATTACCGAATGCAAACATACAGCACTTTAATATTACATATGAGGACCATGAGATACCGAACGATGACTCCTTTGAAAAATATTTATTCAAATGTTCCTTCATTGAATCGCATCCAAAACACAGTGTTACAACAAGCAATGGATCAAGTGAAAACATTTGGAATATGAAATTACTAATTGGCCTTGGGTAGGCTCATACTAATTTGATGGGTAGGCTCATACTAATTCGATGGGTATGATGGCTTCGGGTAAAAGGGTTAAGTGGACAACACCAGAGTACCCGTGGAAGTATTGTGTTACCCCTTATGGTGGGACCTATGACAATTGCCATATGATTCCTAATTTTACCACACAACTATGCACTTGACAAGTTGTTTGGGATGCCCGTGGATACATGAGATGTGTGTTGCTCCCTCCATGTTACACCAATGTTTAAAGTACATACACAACAACAAGATAATCATAGTTGAAGGTGTTCCTTATGAGTATCCACTTAAACTTGAGATAATACATACCGCGCCTCCTCGGCTCATCCTCCGACCTCAACGATATATACAACCATCACATCCAATTCTTTGAAGCCAACCACCTACTGGACACATTATCAACAAGCTTCTCGAGTTTGGCTTGTGCTACCTAATTATCCACACCCTACGATTGTCTTATAGCAACCTTGTAAGCATGCTCCAGTGACCCTAAGTTGCCGCATTCGAATTCGTGTTCGAATTCGCCGATGATTAAATTCGTGAAAAATTCGCCGGTAAAAAAATCAGCGATTAAATTCGTGATTAAATTCGACTATGAGAAATACACCTTTTTATTAAATATATAAAAACAAAAGATAAATTCACATTTCAAACGAGAGATAATATCACATTTCATTGATTTCATTACTAATCTATCTACAGGCGATCAAAGCTCATGATTATTTCAGAAGATTGCAAGAAGTTGCTTGGTCGAAAAAGGTGCAAAAATGGATTTTATGAAAATAAAAAAAATATTGCCATCAATGCGTAGAGCTTGAGAAAATATGCACTTTTAGAGAAAACGACACCTGAAACGGAGCCACAGAATGAAAGTTATGGCACATGCAAGTTTTTGCTGTTACATCTTCCCGGACCCTTTCCAAAAAAGGCAAATTTTTTCCTGTCCTTGTGTTTTTTTCGCCAAAAATCCAAAAAAGGAAAAAATTGCCAAAAAAAGAAAAAAACGCAAATTAATTCACGATTTTCAACGCGCTGTTAAAATTCGGCGAATTTCGAATTTTTTCCTTGAAGTTCGCCGAATGCGGCAACATGCAGCTCCACAATGAACATTGATGCATTCTCCAGCAACAAAACAAAGTCCACAAGTTACTATGACTACTAGAGCTATACATGATCATACTCTTAGCATAGATGGTTCAAGTTACCACACAACCTAAGACCATTTATCTAATTCTGAAAGTGATACATCTAATACTACTTCCCGCTCAAGACATGTGAACTTTGCACTAATTGATACCAAACCTTTACACAAGTATCCTATTGATGGGATCATAGGTTAGCACTCCTAACATATCTCTTATGCCAGCTCGACTACGCAGATTATTGTACATAGTTCCTTGTTCCCTTACTTGCTTGATCACCCTCCCTTGAGTTGATTAATGTTTCTTCCACTCTTCTACTTTGATATTGGCATTTACATTTGTCTTCACATTGACTATTCTTCTATCACCTCACCTGTGACTTGATTGTTATGTTTCATTGGCCTTTGCTGCTTGATTATTTAACCCGTTCTTGAGATTTACACCAACTACCTAATAATGACACGCACAAATATATTTTGAGATACCTTATTCTTAGTGCACATTGGTTTCTGAGGGAAGTGGTGGATAATCTGGAACCCTACCACTTATTCTATTTCAAATTTTTTTGCCCCTTGGCCCATGTTTGATCGATTTCCCCCTTGCCTTTAATTATATGTTGTTTGCCACTTGGCCCTCATTTTCTACAATATTCAAAGAATACAAAACGAGACTTATGCATTGCTTGCTTTGTTGATATACGTTTACACATAGTGTTGTTTATCATATTATATGTTGATTTACATAGTCATTTTATAAACATGTGCTTTTCGTAGTAACTTGAGTTTAGATACAGGACACACAAGATACACATAGACTTTGACATATTGATGTTTGACTTTGCTCACAACCGGGGTTGATCACTTCACAATGGGGGCATGCCCATACCCTGAGCATCTTAGCTATTATTGTTGGTTATATCTACGTTGGTCCATTGACCATATTGAGCTACTTGGAATGCCTATACATGTCTTGCCCTTGATTTTATGACTGATTGCTTATGGATGATGTGTGATGCTACATACAATGATGATATTGTTCGCTTACATGTGCTTGCATTGCTTGCCAAGTGCTTTGACTATGACTATGCATTAGTGATTCCACGCTTATGAATGCTTAGGTGTAAAATAGGTAGAACAAAGATTTCCAATTCTTAGAGTTTCGCCCAAAATGACCATTATAAGGGCGAGTTAGGAATAATGATCAGATACTTTGAGTTAGTATTGCCAACATAGGTGCATGTAGGCATCATGTATCTTAAGACATACATATATTAATAATTAGGTGTATTAATTATTTGGCATTAAGAAAATAAAAAGAAAGCCAAATAGTGTCACGTAGATTAAAAAAGTAATCATGAGTACATGAGAATATATATATATATATATATATATATATTAGACGTAAAGAAAGGAATATTAGGTGAGAATGTGACATAATAGAATATTCGTGTAAGGATATGTGTCATAAAGAAAATATGTGCATAAAAAATATGTTGGATAAAGTGTGGATAGAGAGAATTTATAAGTAAAGTTATTCTAGATGTCAAGAATATTAGGTGAGAATGTGACATAAATATTATATTCATGTAAGGATATGTGGCACAAAGAAAATATGCAAATAAAGATACATTGGATAAAGAGGATTGTGTGTAAATGTTGTAGGCTTATTTTGCATTCCAAAACATTTTCCTCACGTTAATATAGGCTAATTTTTTTAAGACCTTTCAGCTAAACAAGAGAATATTAAGGGTGTGTCACCTTTCTATGATTCGACTATCATTCTAAAGACATTTTGTCGTACATTCTCTCTAAAAGGTATTTCAAGCTTAGGAGCAGGGGTCTTGATTGTTTGGCGAGACATTCATCCCTTAACACATCTACATCCAGAACCTTTAGAGTCTTTCTCGTTCCTCAAGTGTCAATAGAGAGTTTCATGCAGAAGGTTTTTCTATATGTTCGGAAACAAGCCTCTGCAGGGGTTTCCTCAAGTAGACATTGGTTCTGTCAAGCATGTTCTACTCCATACCTACCAGTTCATACTTAGGTTTCAAGACTGTTTCAAGGGACACTCTTTTAAGTTTTTACTTTACAGAAATTTTCATCTCCCATTTCCTTGAGTTCTCTCACAATCTATGCCTACTAACATTGTTTTAATCTTTCCTTATTTGAGAAGAGGAGACCTAAAGGTGGAAGAGTGATGGTTTCTTGAGAAATTGGTAAAACACAGATTTAGGTTGTCAACAAAACAGCAGATACAGACCAAGGTTTGTTTTGAAATGGAGTGTATGGATGACAGCAGGCACACTCCTGTATGTGCAACCTTGGTGTAAAAGGTTCAACCCAAATTGCACATATTGGTACAGGTATCCTTTTTGGATGGATTTTCCCAGCCAATTAGAGCATTTTACAAATCCTATTGAGAAGGCAGCTTAGCCATTTGGTTCGTGATATAAGAGGTGCGCACCCAAAGGATCCAACTGCTAGAGTGTGTGTAGATGTGGACATTTCACGACAGCTTCAACCATAGGTTTGGCTCTTTTATGGAGGCTCAACCTATGTACAAAACATGCTTTATCTGAATCTTCCTAATTCACATTTTGCTTGTGTTTCACTCGGCCATTTGATTAAACAGATATCCCCTTGATAAGCAAGAAAACAATAAATCATTTGATCATTTTAATTTTTAACAATAGAACATCTATTGTTGGTCCTAAGAACACAGATTTTCGCCTGTGCTTTAGGGGCAAAACAAATTTAGAAGGGAGAAAATATAATGAGCTTTACGTAAAATTGGCATACGTTAGTTAGGTTAACAAATAGTTTTTAAAATAAAACCCACTCATGGGTAAAGGCACTAGATCTGCTAGTAGAACACCCATTTTGCAATGTAGAGTACTAGAATACCACATGTGACTCTATTGTCCGTTGATCTATCAAGAATTTCTTGTCTCAAACAACTCTTGTAATTTGGGATGTTTCATCTTTCCCTATGCTACTTCTAGTTTTGTTGTAGGAACCATTGATGTTTGGAATGTTTGCTTTAGACTGCACCTGCTTACCAAAGATAACATAAGATGTATACTCATTGTGGGACAACACCTTGCAGACAACCTCTAGCGACAGTTATGTTTCCTACTCTGATGCATAAAAAAAGCCAAGCTAATATTGGTTGGGGATAAGGCGGAGAGAGAGAGAGGGTAACAAGAGATTAAAGCAAAGCAGAGATAAACCAAATAGGAAAAATGATTGTAGTGCTGTAATTTCCTAGCTTATAAACACAAAACTAATCAATATGCAAGCAAACATATAGAATAAGCACGATCAATTTAATGAACACTCCAACGTGAGCTCCATTCTGAATATGGGAACAAGAATAGAGAAGCAAGACAGAAACAGAAGGGCTTAGGTCCATAAAATTTCTATCAATCACACTGTATACACTCAGATTGTGTTCACAAAGTAAAGGATTAAGAATTTACATGCACATAACATAGCAGAGGTTCAAAATCTGTTTCAGAGCAGTAAGCTTTTAGCAAAGTGCTATAGCTTCAAGCAAATAGAACAATAACAACCATAATGAACATTTCAACTCTAAAAATGAGTAAATTAAGGATTCGATCTTCTTACCATAAGAGTTTCAGCTCTTTTATAGAATGAGAAGAGGAGGAGAGAAAAAGCAATTAATGCCAGCTGCCCAGATCAGAAAAATTAAACGCAAAGCAGCTCCTGAGATTTTAGTGGCTCAAAAAATCTTGGTCATTTATTTGACCAAGCTGCCTGCAGATTTTGGCAGATATTTGTCTCCTTTCAAATCTTTTGCCACGCTTGCTTGTAGCCTGTCATAAAAGCTTTGTTTGAAATATGGTTGTTGCTTGTCTTTTGGCTTACCTTCAATAAAATCTTACCTAACTTTTCTCCTGAAAACACTTTTAGCTTGCTTTGTTTGAAATACGGTTGTAACTTGTCTTTTGGCTTACCTTCAATAACATCTTACCTAACTTCTCTCCTAAACACTCTTAGCTTGGCCTTGGTAATGAAGATCTGACGACAGGTGGGAGCTTCTTCTCCTTATAATCAGACAATAGCTTTTGGCTATTGACTAGACCTTAGTTTTTGGAATAGCACCTTAGCTGCCAGGTGTCCTATGACTGTTATTATGATCTAGTGGAGTCTGCCTTTCTTATTTGTTTGGCCGAGTACCTTTAGATGATGCCTTAGCCTCAACTGAAACCAATCCAATGATGGGGGGTGCAGTCTATATAAATGATGTCACTGTAGCTTTTAAGAACGGGTTACGACACCTTACTGTCCGATTGTCCGATTTAGAATGGATCAATGGCAAGGCAGGCCTTTAGCATGCTTATTTTTACTTAGCCATTTGCTGCTGAGAGCTATCCTTTGAAACCTTTCTTGAACCTCCTAAGCTTGACTCATGACACCGAGCTTTGTTGAAGCTTAGCTGGACATTTTTTGAAGTAACTAGAACCTGCATGATGGCCAAAATATTGTGGAGAAGTTTGGGGAGGCCACAGATGAAACTTTGAAAGATTGTGCAAGCCAAAAATATTGAAGATCAAGCTAATGCAAAATACATTAGCATTTTTGTCGACTCACAAGGATACTTTGCTTGTTGAGTGAGATATCTAGGTGCCTTGTTCAATGGGCATAGTCATTATTGTGAGCTTCGAATTATGTAAATTAAGCCCTTTACGTCACAACCTCTTTAAGGTGTCTATGAATGGCACGTACGAGAAATGATAAAATGAGCCCCTTGTAGCTGCAAATTGGACATCGAGATACATCCAATTTTTCTTATTAATAGTGTCATCATTCTCTCAAGCTTGGATATGCCCTTTCAGCTTTTATTGATACTTATTCTGTGTCAATATACATGTGCTGACACTTTTTAAAAGTTCCAGTTTGTTTCTCATTCTTACTTCATTTGCAATTCGCCACCTGCTTTTTCGCCATCTCGTTCCACATATTCTTGTTCTGCTGATTTATTTCAAATTCTGCCATGGCTAATTCCAAATATGGACTTGATCTTGCTACCATATCTTCCCAGCGGATGCATTCTATCTTCAATTTACAAAGGATAGATGGAGATTTTGTTCAGCATATCCTCGGGATAGCTAACAATGATGTATTTCAATGTGTTGGGCTAATCCTTGGGATAGCTGACAATGATGTATTTCATTGTGTTGGGCTAACTGACGCAACAATTTAGAATTAATTCCATACCCTCCTTGCCATGGTGCATCCTGCATTCTATTTGTTTCAGATATTGGTACAACATTTATTTCCACCTCCTGCTCTGCTCTGCTCTGTGTTCTGAATCTCAAGCAACGTTAGTCTACTCTTTGGCCATCTCTATAGCTGCCTAATATTATTGAGGAGACACCTTATTTGTTCCCATTAGCTTTGGGTGAAGCTCTTCTTGAGTTCCAGCCCATGGCTCCTTCTGTGAACATTGCTCTAGCTTCTCCAAATCTAGTGCAACGCGTGGCCTCACTTTCAAGCTGTGTGTCTAAGATTGAGCACTGCTTGTTATCTGCTTCTTGCAATTCTCATTGTCTTGGTCGAAGGCCTCAGTGCAATACCTCTTGCGATTGTATCTCGACATGTTTCTGAAGCTGGACCCTCTTCTGTAATGCATGGAAAACCCTCTTTCGCTCTGGTGGCTGGACGGCTTATAAATGGATCAAGTCAAACAAAGGCAAAACAAATATCACGAATAATCTTAATTGCCCCAAGCAAACATTGAAGCAGCTGATGGATAAAGGTATGTGTGCTTCTTTTGCTTCTGATGTTTCCTATGTGCTTGCTGCCTGTGTTTCTGAAGCATTGCATTGCACTTATGAAGCCCTCTACAGATGCAGTATTTATTCCTACTGATTTTTCTCCTATGCTTGCATTTCAGAAGGGGAAGGAGAAGGTGTTGTAGACTGCATATAGTGTTAAGAATTTTGTAATCAGACTCTTTCTACTTCCACCATACTATCTCGGTGGCTTTTCTTACATAGTCTTAGTTGATATTTGTTCTGCCCATCTTTCAAAGGCAAGGGCCCCTATAGATTCTCTCATTTCATTTTACACTCTGACTTGGAATCTATTTGTTTTGAGTGGATTTGACTTGAAGTAATTATAACCGAACACAAAATAACTAACCTCTACTAATTCTCATACATTAGTTCAAATGAACTTATGAAGAGTAGTGCAAGTACTTTATGATACCAAAATCAAAATCCTAATCCAACCAAAATTATGTAATATTAACTAATCAAAACATTAATTGGTAAAGAAAAATAGTTGCCTTTTCTTTTTATGTTTTGCCATGGTGTTAAGTTGGAGGCAGCTAGAGAAAATGAGAAGAAACAAAACACAAAATTTCGATCCTTTCAGGCCCTTCTCCCTTAAATTCCGCCCCTTGCATCCATTATTTATCGTCATTTTCTTGATTTAGATGAGATGGCTGCTTGGGCAAGCTTCTGCAAGATTTGGCTCATCCCCATGTTTCGATTTGAATATGGCTGGTGGTTTTTCAGTAATGGATTCCAATGAAGCTTGGAATCTAATAGGACAACATCTTCTCAAGGAAAAACTTGTAGGCTCCTTTTCTTCTTGACTGCTACAAACAGGCCCGTTGACTACTTGTTGATCTTGACCCCGATAAAAAAGGAGAACAGGTTTCTCCATCAAGGAGTACATAGCCTGCATCAAAGATAAACATCAAGTCCTTCTCACCACTGTCTTCCTTTGGATCTTCCCTTTTTTCTAGCAATTTTGAAGAAAAGAGAATTCTTTCTTCATGCCCATTCTCTAGAAGAATGTATCCCTATTCAAAAACAGCAAACAAGTACATCTCATTTCCGTCCTCAAGGCCATTGCTTTCTCTTGCAGTTCTTCAAAATCAAAACAATGTTGTCCATAAAATAGGTCCATCTCAGAGTTGTCCTTTCCTTTTCATTCCTGCTGCCTGCAGCTAATGCTTGTTGACCTCATTTCACTGTGATTTTCTTCAAATAGGGAAGACACGTCTTCAGCAAAATCAGAAAAATTAGACTCGCCACACTTTGTTTCTAAGTACTCATTTTCCTCAAAAGGGTGTTCCCTCTCATCCTCAGCCTTAAAAGCGATTAGGAACTCATGAACGGTGTCCTCTTCTTCAATGAGTTTGTCCGTGCTCAATAGGAGTTCTTCTTTGTGGTTAGCCTACTGAAAAACATGCTCCTCTTCTTCATTGTCTGTCCATTCTGATATTTCTATCGGATCAGCCTCTTCGTGTTGGATGAAAACCCCATTATTTATTCCTTCAAATCCTTGAAAAAAAGCTAGCTCACCAATCATTTTCTGATTTTTCTTAGGGGTAGCAACATGAGAGGGAATTTCATTGACATAAGAGACCTCTCTTGCTTGTAGTTGACATGTGTGAGGAGGTTTCGGCAAGGGATTTAGGCTGAAGATTTTGATTATTGGGGTGGGAAGATCTTTGGATATATCAGATAACAATTTTTTCTTGGGCATTTAAAATTGAAAGCTGATCTTTGAATGCCAAGAACTCATGGGAAAACTCTGCAACAAGGTTCCTTGTCTCAGCCACTGAGCCAGAACTCATAGATTCAGCTTGGATTAGCTGGGGTGGGATTATGGCTCACTCACATGAAGTGTGAGGAATTGGGAGAGCATACAAATCAGAGGATAGAGGCTTTATGGGCATGGGAGCAATTTGACCTGCTTGTATAAGGCATGTTTCAACTTTCACAGCAAGATCAAAAGCTCGGGGAAGAGTACTTTCTCCTGGAGATTAGGTCACAGCAGCAATATTACATTCTAAAGCTTTTAAAGAATACAAAAATGTTGTACTTGGCAGGGGCTTGAACTCAACGACAATCCTCCTCCAAGATTTCTAAAATCTGATATTGAAATCTGTCATGCACTCCATGATGCCCTCTCGATTGTGCTTCGATGTTCTATCAGTGACAAAATATCCGCTCTCTTTGAACTGCTTGTGAAGCTTTTCTCCTAGCTCATCCCAACTTGATATTGATTGTGGAGCTAAATTCGTAAACCAGTCCTGTGCATTTTCTTTAATGGATGAAGCAAGCAATCTATGGGCCACATCATTCTCTGTGACATGATGGACTGCACAAATCAATATCATTCACCCTGGGTCCCATTGGATGTGGTCTATTGGACTTACAGAACCATCTCCACTAAAAAAGGGATGGGCTTTTAGAGCTGATTTCGAGAAGCAATTCCAGTGCTGCAGCTTAAGTGGAATCACAAAATTGAATGAGACAAAATGTAGAGTTGTTGGAAGTGCCATTGTGCATTGATTTCACCGTAGAAACATAAGTTTAAAAGACACAAGGTCTACTCTCTTGAAAGTGGGTTCCTTGAACAGCCAGAGTCGCCAGGTGATTATATAATGCTTCAAAAAGCAGGTGGATCTGAAATTCTCACCAAAACCTCAGCTAAATGTACCAATCAAGAGGATTTATATAAGATTTTTCAAATAATATCAAATATTGATTCCATCGAGCGTGCCAAAAACTGTTGATGTTTGGAAATTTTTGATTTAGATTGCACCCAAATACCAAGGATAACATGGGATGTCTATTCAGTGTATGCCTTGTAAACAACCTCCAGAGACGGTTATGTTTCCTACTCTAATGCATAAAACAAAGCTAGGCTAACATTGGTTAGGGATAAGGGGGAGAGAGAGGGTACCAAGAGATAAAAGCAAATCACCAGATAGGAAAAATGATTGCAATGTTGCAGTTTCCTGTCTTATTAATACAGAACCAATTAATATGAAAACAAACATAGAGAATAAACATAGTCATGGAAATGAGAATACAGAAGCAAAAGAGAAACAAAAGGGCTCAAATCCACAAAAAATTCTATCAATTGCACTGTACGCTTGGATTGTGTTCACAAATCAAAGGCTTGACAATTTACATGCACATAACATAGCAAAGGTTTGAGATCTGTTTGGGAGCAACAAGCTTTTAGCAAAGTGCTATAGCTTCAAGCAAATACAACAGCAACAACTAGAATGAACGCTTAAATTATAAAAATAAGAAAAATAAAGATCTGATCACCTTACAAAGAGATCTTCAGCTCTTTTATAGAATATGATGAAGAGAAGTGGGAGAAGCAATTAATCCCACCCACTCAAATCAAAGAACATTAAATGCAAAGCAGATCTTGCAAGTTCTGGTGGCTCAAGAAATCTTTCGCTTATTTGCCCAAGCTAACTGCAGATTTTGGCAGCTTTTTGTCTCCTTTCAAGTCTTTGTCAATGCTTACTTGTAGCCTATTGTTATAAATATGGCCATAGCTTGTATTTTGGCTTATCTTAAATAACACCTTAGCTAACTTTTATACCATAAATACTTTCAGCTCGGCTTTGTTGATAAAGATCTGATGGCAAGCGGGTGTTTCTTCTTCCTATAATCCAGTGTTACACAAGGACACATCCCCCCCAAAAAAGACAAGTTTGGCACGTCCCAAACGTTTTGGGGATGTGGGGACGTGGGGGAAACATTTCCCCCACATTTTCGAATAGGCAGGGGGGGTAGGAAACGTCCCGAGGACGTTTAGGGAAGGTGGAGAACGTTCAGGGGACGACAAGGACATTTGGACGTCCCCAGGACGGTCAAGGTATGTCCCGGGGACGTCCAGACATCCCCTGCGTCTACTACGTCTTTTTTGTATTAAAAAAACACATTCTTAATACTTTAAATGCTTTTTTTAATGAAAGGTAATTATAACTAAAAAAACATACCTAAACATATCTAACCCTAAAAGTGTCATTCTGTGTTATAAAAGGACATTATGGGTTCATTCCATATTCACACCAAGCAAGAGCAAGAGCAAGGGCAAGAGCAAGAGCAAGAGCAAGAGCAAGAGTGAGAGAAATCAAGAGCAAGAGGAAGACCAAGAGTGGGAGTGAGAGCAAGAGCAAGCAAGAGGTATTTATAATTTTATTTTCTTACAATACTTGTTAAAGTCTCTATTTTTTTAAATTTAGATACTATTTGCATTTTTTAGGGGTTGTTTTTTAGCATTTGTATCTACATTCACAATGTAATCATGTTTAAAGATTGTAGGATTTTTAAAAATGCATATTGCATAGGGTTTGGTTGTAACTGGTTACGTTTTTTTAATTCCATTTTAAAATAATTACATTTTTAATTCCAGTTTAAAATTTAGATTATATTTGCATTTTTTAGGGGCTGTTTTTTAGTTTTTGCATTTTTAAGGGTTGCTTTTTAGTTTTTGTATCTACATTCACAATGTAATCATGTTTATAGTTTGTAGGCTTTTACAAAATGCATATTGGTTACTTTTTTTTTTAATTACATTTTAAAAGTTAAAACAAAACATATTGCATATTGCATAGGGTTTGGTTGTAACTTGTGGTTGTTTTCATTGTTTATAAATTAAAATTAAAATTATGATACTTGTCCTCTTTTTTTTTGTAATATTGACAATAGACAATTGTTGGTGTATTTGAATATGAGATTAATGATATGAATATCAGCTATTGTCACTTGATCAATCACAAATTAGAATGGTTTTATATTTTATTTCAGTTTATTTAATTTTGAGTTTCAAATTCAAAATTCAAATATGACATATGTAACTTACATTAACATATTGATATTATGAATCATGATATTAAGGAATGTATTTGATGTTTATGAGTTCAAGTTTCACCTTATTTAAATCTCAAATGGTTTTATTTCAGCTTATTTATATAGTTTAGTCACTATATTTTTATATTTTAAATATTTATATATTTTTTAATTAGCCGTCCCCTCACTGTCCCCCCGCCATCCCCAAAATTTAGAAAAAAATTGTCGTCCCAGAAACCTCGTCCCACCGTCCCGAAGTCTTAGGTAACTATGCTATAATCAGACAGTACGGCTAGGCTTTTGGATATTAACTAGACCTTAGCTTTTGGAATAGCGCCCTAGCCACCACATATCTTATGACTGCTTTTATGATTTAGTGGGCTCCAACCTTCTTAGATGTCTAGCCAAGTACCTATAGATGACACCTTACCGTCAATTGAAATCAATCCGATGGTGGGACACAACTTATATAAACGCCATCACTGTGGCCTTTAAGAACAACACCTTTTCGTCCAATTTAGAATAGATCGACAGCAAGGCAAGGCCCTTAGCTTGTTTCATTTTACTTAGCAATTTGCTTCTGAGAACTTCCTTTGAAACCTTTTTTATACCTCCTAAGCTCAAATCCTGACATGGTGTCCCTGTGTCGATGTCGGATCTGCTAGGACCGGCCCCTGACCCACCTCCATATGCCTCTAGAAGTTCTCTTCCACATGCTCCATCTGAGTCCTGGAGAGATGTGATTGTTGGGTCTCCAAAATCTTCCCAATCTGTGAAGTTGCAACCAAAGATTCTTGATGGGACTCTTTCTCAGCAGATCCCTGCACAGATTACTGATGCTACCTTGGCTTCAAGGGAATTGTCGCTGATAGGAAGATTGATGGGCCCCCGTCCCCCTCTGGAGGAGATAAGAAAATGGGTCCGTATTAAATGGGCCCCATGCGGTCCTTTGGAGATTGTTGCGCTGCCTAATGGTTTTATTCTTTTCACTTTCAGCCATAAGGAAGATTTCGCACGGGTGCTTCTGGGCGGCTAATGGTTTTTTGGCAGAAGAGGTTTCTACCTCAGAAAGTGGTCTCCAAGATTCAATCCGCGTATTGAAACAATGACCCAAGCCCCGATCTGGGTTCGCCTTCCTAGCCTCCCTCCAGATTTTTGGCATGTTGTAGTCATTGAAGGTATTGCTTTATCTCTGGGTACTCTTATTGCTATCGATCAAGCCACTAGACTGGGCTCTAGATTTATTCATGCAAGATTTTGTGTTAATGCTGATATTAGCATTCCTTTGCCCAACTCCATTGATTTGCACTCGGACTTGGGTACATGGGTGCAGCCGATTGAATATGAATACATACCCCAGGCTTGCTCAGTTTGCAAGAGTATAGGTCACAGGGCCCCAACATGCCCATCAAAGCCAGCCCCAAAACCCAAGGAACAAACACGTACACCCAAGCTCAAAGGTAAATTCATTCCCAAGATTTCTAGGGAGGTTAGCACCTCCAACCCCTTTGATGCTTTGTTAGAGGATGGTGAAATCCCTATGGAGATGTTTGGATCTCAACCACCTCCATCCTCAGAGATCTCGCTTGAACAGCCTGTAGTGCAGCTATTGTACCAACACCTCCTCCTTATTTTGTGATACCTAAATCTGTGAGTCCCTTGAAAAAACCTTTGATGTTATAACTTCCCTTGGAGGATCCTACTTCTTTACCACCAATCGAGCATCCATCTTCATTCACCACTCCCCCATCCTCCCCCTCGCTTCGGATGCTTCCAGAATCATCTCTAAATATTGAAATCCCCCCATGTCTGCTTCAGAGGAATTTATTTCTTCAGTCCCTATCCTCTCTTCTGGTTTTCCCCTTTTTGAAGAGAAATCTCCCTTACCCTCTCCTTCAGCCTCTGTGTCTGAAGAGCTCAGCCCAACTCGAAAAACTAGAAGCAGTTGTAAAAAACCTGTGGACATGGGTAACAAAAAAGGTCTCGGAAGACTCACCTCTCAAGCCAAGATTCAAAAAGAAGCTTCTCAAAATATTGCATAAGGAACCCAGGGCACTCTCACCATGCAGGGTGGGGGGAAATCCAAATCCAAAAAATGAAGATTTTCTCATGGAATATTAGGGGAATAAATGCTCCCCCCAAAAAAAGAGTCCTCAAATATTTCAGAATAAAACACTCTCCAGACATCATGATGTTACAGGAAACTAAGCTGAAAGAAGATGACAATCTGCCTAGGATATGGCCCTTTGCTTCCTTTTCTTCTCATATTTTTACTGGTAACTTAGGCGACATATGTAATTTTTGGAATCCCAAAGTTCTTTTTGGAGAATGCATCATCAAAACTCCCCACTTTATGGGAATGTTCTTTCAAGAAATTGGATCAAGTCTCGGTTGGATTGTTGTGAATCTCTATGCTCCTAACTTGGAAATTCATAGAGAAAATATCTGGAAAGAGCTTTTAGAATTTTGTGCCAACTGTAGACATTTACCTTGGATAATTGTTGGAGACTTCAATACTCCTCTTTTTGCTTAGGAAAAGCAAGGTGGGGCCAATGCCAATGCTAGCAACATGGATTCTCTGGATGACTTTATTAGACAAGGTGAGTTCTTTGACTTTGATCTTCATGGAGCTTCCTTTACTTGGTCTAATAGAAGGCTTGGGGGAAATCATATACAAATAAGACTGGATAGGATGCTTGGCTCTATGGATTGGATTGCTCATTTCAATGATTTTTTCCTGATGGCCCTTCCTAAGGTTGCATCTGATCATTTCCCATTACTTCTAAATGCAACTCAATTTCAAAAATCTAAAAATCCTCCTTTTAGATTTGAGTTAGCTTGGCTTCAAAATCACAATTAGACAATCATATTGAGGAATGGTGGAAGGCTGACTTTCAGGGCTCTGCCATGTATAGATTCTCTAAAAAGCTCAGTTATGTCAAAAAACAACTCAAAACATGGAAAGTAAATATCTTTGGTGACATTAGAAAAAGGAAGGAACAACTACATCAAAAGATAGCTGAAAACTTTGCTAACATTTGAGTCAAGCGGCAAAACCCCCTCTTTGCACAAGCAAGAATTATCACTGTTTAGTGACTTTCTCAACACCCTTGTTGAGGAAGAGATTTACTGGAGGCAAAGATCAAGGGAAATTTGGTTACAACAGGGAGATTGTAATACTAAATTCTTTCATATTACTGCCACTAAGCATAAAAGTAGAGATAAGATTAAGGAGCTCATGATGGTGGATGGCAGGTATTTGAATACTGAGGATTCTATTGCTGCTGAGTTGGTCAATTTCTATTCTAGTTTGCTACAAGAAGAGAATCTTCCTTGTGAGGAGGATAGCCTCAAAATGTTGCAACATATACCTAGGTTGATTTCTGATGATATTGATACTTAAGCTCACACAACCTTTTTCTATGGAAGAAGTTCATAGAGCTGTTCTTTGAAATGAAGGGAGACAAGTCTCCTGGACCAGATGGCTTTCCTGTAACTTTTTTCCAATCTTATTGGCATATTATTAAGTCTGATCTGCTTGATGTTGTCTCTGAATTCCAAAAGAATGATCTCCTCTTAAAGGAATGGAACAATACTTTTCTGGCTCTAGCTCCTAAGGCCTTGGGATCTAAATTGGTCTCAAACTACCGACCTATAAGTCTCTGCAATACTTCCTACAAGATCATCACTAAATTGCTGACCACAAGGCTAAAACCTTTAATGGATAGATTAATTTCAGAACAGCAGAATGGTTTCATTGGAGGACGGTTAATTCAAGGTGGGGTTATCGCGGTTCATGAAGCCATACACACAGCTTTTCATACCAAAGTGGCAGGAATGGTCATTAAACTTGACATGTAGAAGGCCTTTGATCGAGTGAGTTGGAATTTTCTTCTAAAATTTATTAGAAAGTTTGGCTTTTGTGATAAGTGGTGCTCTTGGATCCATAGTTGCATCTCTTCTCCTCGGTTCTCATTTATTAATGAATGGAATTCCTAATGTTTACTTCGCCAATAACAGGGGAATTAGACAAGGTGACCCTTTATCACCTTTCTTATTTATCCTCATGGCTACACTCTTAGTAGAGCACTGGTTGCAGCTAAAAGCTCTAATTCTATATCAGGTATTACCATTACCTCTAAAGTTCTTGCAGCTACCCATAGTCAATTTGTAGATGATACTCTTTTGTTGGGTGCAACTTCGGTGGTGGAGGCTAGAATTTTGAAAAGACTCCTGGACTGCTATCAATCTGCCTCCAAACAACTTATTAATTTCACCAAGAGCAACATTGCTTTTATAAATACTCCCCCTAGTAGACAAAGAAAGATTGATGGCCATCTTTGGATGCAATATAATGGATCTTCCATCCTCTTACTTGGGGCTCCCTCTTTTTAAAGGAAGACAACTTAAAACTCTCTAGAACCCTGTTATTGAAAGATTTCAGAAGAAGCTTGCTGGATGGAAAGGTGCTCTACTCAGTCAAGCTGGTAAACTTCAACTGGTTAAAATAACTTTGCAAAGCCTTCCTATATATTTTACGTCATTGCTCAAAATGCCTTCCTTGATTGCTTCTCGCATTGAACAAATCCAAAAACAGTTCCTATGGTCTGGATTATAAGATCGTAAAAGGATTCATTTGGTTTCTTGGAATGTGGTCTATAAGCCTACAGCTCTAGGGGGTCTTGGGCTTCGAAGAGTATCAAAAATGAACAACTATGTTAGCTAAACTTGGTTTGGGATATTGATTCCAAAGGTAAATCCCCATGGACACAATTGTTGATATCTAAATATATTTCTTCTCAAGAAGACTTCTTCTTAGTTGATATTTCGAGTGGCTCTTCTATTTGGAATTCAATAGTCAGCACTCAATCCCTACTACAAGAAAGCACTAAATGGCAGTTAGGTAATGGAAGGCACATTGATTTCAGGAAAGACTGGTGGATTGGTGAGAAGCCCTTAATTTCTTATTCTTTTTGGGATCCTATCAAACAACATCTCACTAGATTATGTGGAAGAACTGTTAATGGTTACATCGACAAGTCTAAACTTCTTCCGTGGTTAGCTCTTATCATCCTGAGGAAGGTTATAGCTCAATCCAGATGTAGCGTCTTGACATTCTCAAGACCTTCTTTCTTCACAATAAATCCAGTTCTCCCAAGGAATAAGATACTCGCATTTGGCCACTCTCTCTCCTCGGGATTCTTTTAGGTTAAATATTCTTTCTTTCTATCCAATGTCCATCTTGTGGCCCTCCTATGAAACAATAATGGATCCCAACAGGTTGTTCCCAAAATTGGTTTTTTTGCTTGGGCTCACCTATCATGATTCATTCCTCTAAGGATAAAATCTTAAACGTAGATTTTCTCTCTAAGTCGATGTGTCCTCTTCCTTAGTGCTTTGGAAACTTCTGCCCACCTTCTTTTTCATTTCCCTTTCTCTCATTCCATTTGGAGACTCCTTTTGGATAGTTTTGGGGTTTCTTGGGTGTTCCCTCTCTCTTTCATATTTTATTATTCAATGGAAAGCCCCATTTAATCATCCAGTGTCATCGCTTTCTTAGAAGCTCCTCTTGTTACATACGATGTGGAATACCTGGAAAGAGAGGAATAAAAGAATCTTTAAGAATCAGACTCAAGAGCCTGCGACAAGTTTTCATGAGAGTGGTTTTTGGTTTTCAAGAGAATTTAAACTGACTTCATCTGGAATAAGCATAAGTATAAAATCTTACTTAATTTAATTTACCCTTGTTAGAAGAAAACTTCAAATTTCCTTTGATTTGGCTTCCTTTGCTGCAGCTAGAGCTAATAGACCTTTTGGTCCCCCCCTCCTGTTTTTTTTATTAAAGTTAATAATGATGAAGCTTCCAAAGGAAATCCAGGAGCCTTAGGTGGTGGGGCTATTCTCAGAGATGATCCGGGTCAACTATTGGCTACTGCTGCAGTTAATTTTGGCGTAGGGACTAATCACAGAGCGGAAGCCTTAGCTATTCTCAAAGGGATGGAGTTGGCGCTCAGAATTGGATCTGGTAAACTTGTTGTGGAAAACAACTCCCTAAACATGGTCCACATTCTCAATTCAAATGAACCTACAAGTTGGAATATAAGAAATATAATTGATGACATCCACATCCTGCAATCTCACTTCCAAAATATCATCTTTCAACATATTTATAGGGAAGGAAACAAAGTTGTTGATTTTTTGGCCAACCTGAGGGTGTCTTCTGATGATCAGCAGATATGGATTGGAAATTTTCCTAGGAACCTGCTATCCGTGTTAGCAAATGACCACCCAAAAGCTTTATACTCTTAGGGAGATGTTGCTTATTATTGTCATTGTTGATTTCACTTCATCTTGTGTTAGCAAAGCTAATATCCTTGCCTATCCCCCCGCCGTTGGCAGAAGCAATTATTTTACTATTATTACCATTTATTGTTATGATGAGACTTGTGCATGTGAGGTGGATCTCTTAATCATATCTCTTTCTTAGAAATTTTTAATTATGGCAGTCCCTTGTCAGATCACCCTTTGGCACGTGTGAGCGACGGGTTCGACAAAGCTAATGATCCTTTATTAAATCCCCTTGGGATGATTTTTGAATCGTTGGTCACTTTCTATTTTGTCAAAATGGGGGATTCTCTCCAGAGTTGAGCCTGCTAGTTGTGATGAATTACGGAATGACCTGGATGTTTGGAACTTACTGCAGGAGAAGGGGGTTACTCCTTTCATAGAGCGACTTTCTGGACATTTTGTTAGAGTTTCTAGCAGTATCCTCTCATCATGGAAAAAGGGGAAAGTCAAGGTGGGTCAGATTAAGTTTGAGATTACGACGGACTCCATTGCTGCTGCCACTGTGGCCTTCCTGCGGTTGGGGATATTTATTTCAAGCGGTCGCTTAAAGATGAGATGGGTGACTTTTTAAAGTGAGGGGAACAAATGAGAAAATACCAGTTTGGTTACGAACATGCCTCTCTGCCTCCCCCATGGGACAAAGTTGCGGAGCAGAGTATGAGGTATTTTACACTTGAAGGGAGATACAAATTGATATACGGGCCCCATCTCTTCCTTCTGGCACACTTCTGCCATGGAAAAAAGGCAAATTTGGCAAATTTTTGGTTTTAGTATTTGAATTTGTCAATTAAGCAAGCTTGTAAGGATGAAGGTTCTCTGCTTCATCAGGGTCTCCTCTTTCTATTATTTAAAGTTGTTGCCTCCCTCGGTGATTTGGCACATTTTCCTCCCAAATCTAGCACTCCCCGTCGTGGCCCCCATCCTCCTCCTCCCATCCCCACCTCCTCCCGTCGCCTCCGCCGCCGCCTCGAGCTCCCACCTGGCTCTGACTCTAATGTCTTAATCACTAGCCACTATGCTACTTCTTCCCCTATTTCTTCTTCTCCACTTCCATCCCCTTCTCCCCTACCCTAGAACTTCTCCTCCTGTGATGATTGACTGTGCTTTGGCCTCTCCCATCCTTTCTCCGGTCTCTGTCACGGGTGATGGTGCATCGTCTCCTGGTCCCTTGGGTGATAAGGACATTCCAGAGGTTTTGCTTGGACTCTCCACTGTGTATCCGGATTCTCCTCCTCCTAATCCTTTGGGTCCAACTATCATACGAGGTATGGATAGATACTAATATGACTCCTTAGGCCATAAAAGATGCTGACACTTATTGATATTGTTCTCAATTTTTTGGAGAAGCTCTACATATAATTTAGTATTATTGAGGACTAGAAAAAACATACTGATTAAACATGGGAGTACCTTAAGGCTTACTGTAGGGAGCTCATCAAACTGCTGATACTATGGCTGACAAGAATCCTAATGCTGCAACCAAAGATGCAGCTGATACTATTGAAGAATATGCTTAATATGTAACCCCTTTGTGGGCTTCATTCTTTTTGTATTTTTGCTTTTCTTTTGACATGTTCATGGTTTTCTCTACTGTTATATCTAGCCTAATGTGCCTTTTGTAAAAGGATGTGGGTGCTTTCAAAACCCTCACTGTTTACCCTTTTCCAAAAAAATAAAGATTCCAGAATCCAGAATCCCTTGATCTCCCTACTTGAAGTCGAGGGGGTATGGGTGTATTTATAGGCATGAGCTGGATGGATGTGGGGATAGGAAAGCATTTAATGACTCAAGGTAGATTGGGAGGTAGAATTATTAAATAAAGTGATCATCAGGGAGATAAAAATATTAATCTTGAAGATGAGTGAGAACTTAGTTTTATTCCTTGAAAAAATTAAATGAGAGCCTACGGAGGATATAATGGATCATATATAGAGTATAAATGGTAGGAACCCTAATTACAATGAGGATCTAGTTTTTAATGAAATGGGATGTGATAGAAACTTTCAGCTAGTCCACGCTGAATAGAGCATCGGTTTGAAGTGGTATCGAAATGCTGGTGCTCTATTGTAATAGATCCCATTCACTGAAATCCCAAATAAAATTTGCAAGATTCTGTTTTGATGTGTTTCATAGTCTTGATACTTGGTGATCAGATCTTTCTTCATCTACGAACATAATTTTATACCTCGTACAGACAGGAAAAGAGGCGAGACACTCTCGACTTTGTAAGTCTGTCATGGATGTGCGCAGTTTTAGGTTGAAGGTCGATACCGTAAGTCGGTGCTAGAAGAGTTGCTTACCTCAGTACCAAGTTTCACTGAAAGTTTGGACGAATCACTTAAACCAGTCATTTCAAGGAGAACATGAAGATCAAGATCTTGTAAGTTTATCTTATGTCTTTCCTGTAAATTCTGCAGTAGATGTACAACAAGAATCCGACCCTTTACCGGCATGGAAATTACCTAAGATCCCATATAACCAAGTCTATGATAAGTTGACTGCTTTTCATTTGATTGTTGTTCCCTTACCTTAAAACCATCCTAAAATGTTGTATCTAAGTTGGCATTTCCATACCACATGCTACTATTTTCATATAAATCTACAAAAAGTATTGAAGAAGCTTTCATAACAAGGCCGCAGGTTGAAATCGCGGGACTTATGATAGTGTTGAAACTGGGTAAAACACCATATCCAACTAGAACAAGTAAATAAAAAAATGCAGAACGATTACTCCATTATTAATAACGTCATGGTCTCCAATCCCGCCTTCTGTATTTGATGTTCCGGTTTAATGGATTTACATTTTGAGAATTTTTAAGGATTCGGCGAGGGGGGCTGAGAATGAAAATGTGTCATTCTATAATATAGTGCCGGCCATCCAATGTGATTAGAATTCAATCCGAACATCTTCCTCTCCTTTCCTGAGAGAGGAATAAAATAAATGTTAAAGAAAAGCTACTATGTTCTACATCTTGCACAACAGAACAAAGGTCTTCATATGATTACCTGGTGCTTGTCCTTTGGCTTATTTCCAATCGTTCGGATACCTTGCTGAGTATATCCTGCTGAAGCAGATGAAATTGATAGATACGGCAGGAACTAATACACGTGAAAGTAATAGACATTTAATATTAGTCATACGAGTATAGAAAGTCAAAAAATAGAGCCTAAACTTATCTCTTGGTCCCATATTAAAGTTCTAAAAGAATGGACCCTATCTAAAAAGTTCCTTGAGAAAAATTAGCCTAAACTAGAAAATGTTACAGTAGTAAATGAGTCTAAATCAAATGTAACCTTGTCTTTCAGATCCAAAAAACCTATGTCTGATATATCCCGATCAAGTTTTTTTAGATCAGATACTTTTGTTTTCTGTACAGCTGAACCTTCAAGAAAATCTATGAAAGGACAGACTTATATTTGTAGCCATAATAGTTTGATTCATGATCCAAACACAGATTACCTCTGGTGTAAAGACTGTGAGCAGATCATAAAGCAAAAGTATGTTCCTTCTAATGGTCCAACTATTAGTATGGCTTCTATAGAAACCAATATTTCTACATCTTTTCCATCCCTCGACAGTCACAAAGTCTTGTCGCCTGATGAAACCCAAAAGGCTATCTTTTGGTATCAAAGAACTGTAGACAAACATGTCGACCCCTCTGAGTCCTCAAAGATGTTAAACTGGACGAATAAAGCCATCAAGTTTGTACATGATCATCTACAATCTCAAGATTCTATTTTAGTATAAATGGAGAAGACATTAAAAGCCATAGAACTTCATCAGAAAGAACATATAACTTATGCTCTTAGATTGTTAAATACTAAAGTAGATGATGTTACTACCCATATGAAGAAGGTTGATAAAAACCTTGAGAATACTTCTAGATATGTATCTACTTGTCCAGATATTCCTAAGATTGTGTCTATGGAAATAATTGATGTTGTTCAACCCCTCATTAGCCAGACTGAGGATACTAAAAAAGATATTGCTTCCAAATTAGGTACTACCCATAAGATTGTACAAAATAGTGTGCATCAGTTGCATGAGTCTACTATTGAGTTAAGTCACAAAGTTGATCAAGTGCAAGAGACATGTAAGTCCTATTCCTTGAGATAGTCCCACAAATAGAGCAAATTCTGGGCAATACAAAAAAGCTAGAAGATATAGAACCAAATTGGTCCCATAAAGTGTCCTGGAAGGAAGTTTCCAATTCTTCTGGATCTTTGACCCGTCATAAGACTGTTCTACTGGAGCATAGTCCTTTGTTCATCACAAATAAAAAGAATCCAGATAAAGAATCATTTAGTATGGCTAAGTTTCTTCCAGAAGAAGCTGAGAGTATGGTTTTGATGGAGGAAACTTCTAGACTTCGACATCCGAGCCTCTCCATCATACTGCAAGAACTCAAACCTTGCAACCCAACTGGTATAAACTAGATTCATATACTCCTGAACAAGTGAAGGAGTTAATACATGGAATCATAGGATGGGTGAATTCTCAACTCTTATTATATAAGAAAGATCCTAGAACTATAGCTGAGGTAATTGCAAATGAATTTGTTGGCATAGTAAAAGAATGGTGGGATGCTCATCCACACCAAGAAGAAATTTTGAATGGTGGCTATGCTTCATTGACCGCACCTCTCATTCATGAATTTCTAGGATTTATTAATAACGATAGGTTTAAGAATACTTCTTTATTCTTAAGAGCCAGATTATGTGACATGAGTAGGATTAAAGAGTACCAGTGTTATATGCAAAAGCTATACTATAATTTTGGTAATATAAATGATCCTACTATGAGGCTCCGCTATATAGAATCTTTCCCTGTATTTTTTGCCACAGAATATAAGAAAGCTCTGCATGAAAAGAGTACAGAAGAATTGAGTCTCGGTGCTCTAAATCAAATCATAGATGAGACGAATTCTTGTCTTTGCCAAGAGAAACAAGACCGCAAAGAAGTTGTTAGGGCCAAAAAGCCTTAGGAACTAAATTCTGTCAGCTATTAGATCTAGACCCATTTGGTTGTAAACCCCATAACAAGTTCAAAATCAAGAAACCTTGTAAAGATTGTTCATCTTTTTCAAAGGGGAAGGGTCAATATAAGAAGCAGAAAAAATATAAGTTTTCTAGAAACAGATATTCAAGAGATGTCCCATATAGAAAGCAATATTTCAGGAAAAAGAAATATATGGGAAAGAGAAGAAAATTTATACCTACTTGCTTTATCTGTAAAGGAAAACACTATGCAAATGAGTGCGCAAAAAAGGATACAGAGAAAGGCAAGGCAAAAATAAATATACTTACAGCAAAAGGAATAACAAATCAAGATTATTGTTTAATCTTTGATTCTGATTGCTATTCTTATGATATATCATATATATATTCAAAAGAAGATTTTCAAGTAAATATTATAGAGCATATTGAGTCAGACTCAGATAGTACAGAATCTGATTATGATTCATTTCCCTTTTTTATAAATATGATTGCTAGTTTTCCTCATCCTCTCATGCATGTGTCTTCTAAAGTCATATTCAAGCAGTTAGAACTGAGACAAAGTGAATTTGAAGATTGTCCCCCATGGGATACTGCTAAGAAGACTTTTCTCTCATAAAAAGTCAGAGAATTAGAGAGAAAATATACAATCCAAGTCAGAAATGAAAATGAAGCTAGGGAGAGAAAGGAATAAGAAGAAGAAAGACAGAAATGATCTCTTCAACAAAGGTCATCACCTACTTCAAGGCCTCCTATACAAGGACATATTCGTCAAAGACAAACTCCCTACAGAGGAAGGGGTCATGGTAGAGGAGGAAGACACTCTCCACCAAGAATAAGCTTTCCATTCTTATTTCCATAAGAAGATCTGGACAATGAATTTCAGGTAACTACTAGTACAGATATTATTATTCCAGTACCTGAAACAATGAGATTATGGAGAAGAAATAGAATATAATTCTTACAAAAGGTGATTGCTAAAGCTACAAATGAATATAAGAGACTAGTTGAAGAAGAAAATAGGGAGAAGAAAGAAGTTGAAGGTGATGAACAGTTCCTAGAAGAAGCCTATCAGCAAATATTGCATCAAGAGGCAGAAGAAACAACTCCAACATAAGAAATTAATACAGAGGTATGTACAATAAAAGGAACTCAAAATCCTTTTATTACTATCAACATCTGCATTCTAAATATCAAACAATACTCTATAGATGCAATGATATATACTGGAGCATATATACGTTTGCTTAAAACTAGAGCAATACCTCCAGATTGTTGGACTGAAACATATTTAAAAATAAATTTTGATAAGAAAGAAGTCATTTCTAGATATACATCATATGTGCCTATCAGGATAGAAGGATATGAAAGAACACTATAGTTTTATCAGCATGATATGCTTTCATATGATTGCTTGATAGGAGTTGATGCTCTACAAGAATGTGGCACATTCAACCTAAATAAAGATTTTATATCTTTATTCAATCCTGATGTTCAGATCCCCAAAAATTATTCATTCAGAACCATTGTTCCTCTACCTGAGCAAAAGAAAGAATCCAATCACGAATGGATTCATAAATCTATAGCCTTATATAAAGGTAATATTGATGATATTGTTGCAAAGATCAAGAAAGATCTTTGTTCTGATAATCCTCATATTTTTATTGAAAGAAAAAAGCATTATTGTTCACTAGATTTGCAGTTTGAGAAAGATGACAAAGGGAATGATATCATTCCAAAATTCAAAGCTCATCATAAAGGCATGATCCCTGCTGAAAGAAAGGAATGCCATGAAGAAATTAAAAAGTTAATCCAAGGTGGTTTCATTAAAGAATCTAACTCCCCTTGGGCATGTGCAACTTTTTATGTAAATAAGAGAAGTGAACAAATTCGCCAAAAGAAAAGACTTGTTGATTACAAGTCTTTGAACAAGTTTGTGAAAGTTGTTCAACATCTTGTTCCTCACAAACCTTAAGGAAACAACCTTTGAAATGGATCCTAACAAAGCTTCAAGTATTGATGGCTTCCCCTCTGAATTCTATCAGACCCTGTGGGACACTTTGGGAGCTAATCTGCATAATGTATACCTTAAAGCCTTAAATTCTAATTCTTTGGGTGAGTTGATTAACCAAGACAACATCAAATTAGAGACCCATCACCTTGCTCAACATGTCTTACAAAATAATCACTAAGGCTTTGTCTAACAAAGTTGCCAATCTCCTTTGTTTTATTGTTAGAAGCGAGTAGACTAGTTTCATCAAACACAGGTACATCTTAGATGATATTATTGTTGTTTATGAAGGAATAAAATGGACTCGTCTCACTAACCAAAAGGCTTTATTTATCAAAATTGATTATGCCAAAGTTAATGATTGAATTGAATGGTCTTTCATTTTGGCTATACTTCAAGCTCTTGGATTTAGGTCAAGATTTGTTAACACTATGCAGATGCTCTTTAACAATGTTGGAGCTTGCATCTCCATTAATGGGGCTTAATCCTCTAGGTTTGGCTTGTTCAGTTCCATTCAACAAGGGTTTTCATCAACCCCTCATTGTATGTGCTTGCAGCAAAAGGGTTTAGTTACTCGTTAGCCCACAGTGCTTATAAAGGTTTGATTAAAGGAATTTCCTTACCTGCCTTGGATCAGCAGCTCATCAATGGCCACTTTGCATATGACTCTTTTCTCACACTCGTTAAGGAGGAACATTTTGTTCAAAATGTTTTGGATTGTCTTGGCATTTTTTGTTTGGCTTCTAACTCCTCCATTCAATGGAAAAAAACCCAATGTTATCAATATTCCCGGTCTCTTATTCCTCCCTAGTTTGAAGGCTTGCAGTGGAGCTTTTTTCATCCAGGTGTTTAATTTAAATTTCTTGGCATTCCCTTTTCCTTCCAGGCTACTTTTGCGCAACTTTAGAACTATGTGATTCATAGGGTTGAGTGCAAGATTTCCTTTTGGATTACTAAATATCTTTCTCTGACATGCCAGTTTTAAATTTGTTTTAAGGTTTTAGCTACTACTCATGTCTATTATTCTTCTTATCGGACTTCATCTAATGTTTCTTATGCCAAACTTGAGAATCTGTTACGGGACTTTATGTGGGCTACTTTTAAAGGACATAAGGGGTTCCATAGGGTTGCATGGGGTATTTGCTATGGGCCTAAAGAAGTTGGGGGCCTTGGGTTACTTGACATCAAACTCCAAGGCCATGCTCTTTGTGTCAAGTGGTTAATTCACAACCTAGAGGGTAATAAGGCTTGAAATGTTTTGCTTTGGCATTGCATTTGGCAAGGATCTCCTTTGGGTAGGGATGTTTAGAAAGGTCTTAACTTACAATCCCTTCTTCTCTGCCTTAATTTAGTTAAAATTGGGTGTGTCTTCATTTCCCAAAGCATTTGGAAATCTTGGGAGTTGCTTAAACCACACCTAATTTGGAAGGGAGATGGATTTAGATATTTCTTGGCTATTAGCTCGCACTCTCTCCAGTGGTCTTCGATTCTCACTTTTCATTATGCCCCTCTCACTTTGGCTCCTTGGGCTAAAGCCATTCAGCTTTTTAGAAAATAAATCAAGGTGGTGGGTGATTTATTTTGCAAACACTCAAGATCTTTGCTTTCGTGGGGTGCCCTTGATATTAAATTTAATCTTTAACATCGAGATGTTGAACCAATCATGAAAATCATTGTTTGCATACATGATGAATATGTGTACAAGGTTGGAGTCACCTCTGGTGTTCTGTGGTGGCATGATTGGAATTGGCCCACTAGTTTGCCTCTCCACCACTACAAACCCCATTTAGGGTACTTATTACTTTCCCCCTCAGTCAGTGCCCATTAGCTCTCTTAATCGTCATTGGAATGCTGCCTCCTAGGATTCAATTTGGAAACATTGGTTCCAAAGGGTTTGGAACGTTCTTATTGAACCCAAAAAAACTCGTTATTTGTGGTGCATTTTACACCAGGGGCTCCTAGTTGGGGATCGACTCAAGCATACGGGTCTTAACCCCACTTTCCTGGTCTACCATCAACCAGAGTCTATCAAGAACATTTTTTGGTTTTGCCCTCATACTCAGTCAGCTTGCAAATGGATTCATTCCCTATTTCAATGCTTTTCTTCAGAGTTCTTTACTTGAAAAATGGTTGTTTTGGGGGACTCGGCCTTGTTACCTGCAATTTACAACAATTTTTGGCACATCTTCAAAATTTATATTCATTTTCATATTTGGAAAGACATACTAATGTCATTTTTAATAATGTTCATATGGATAGAATTTTTATGTTACTAATATAGTGGTTGTTCTCTCCATTGTGATGTTCCAGATCTAGAACCAGGCCGAGAAAATTTAGTTGGAGGTTTATCACCTCCAGCACTTACTTGACCACTAGGTCGATGCCCCTGTACGGTCAGTCGTGTGCCTCCAAATGCTCCCGCCCATCATCGCTTGCCACCTCGTATGTGTCACTCTCCTCGCTCGCCTTGGGTTCAGGGGTTTCACAGACGATGCTCACGAAGCTGACGAAGCCCTTCTCCTCCTTGTCGGTGGTCTCCTCGATCTCAGTCACCCTTCCCTACTCATGGTTTGGGTATTTGGTTGGCTTGGTGATTCTAGTGGTGATGGTTGGTGCAGACACAAAAGCATGCACTTGGGTACATTTGTAGGTCCTAAAAGCATACTAGCATTTACATGATTCATAAGCAAGAAAACTAGTAATTAACGACTAACTTTGGGCCCTTTTCTATGTTTCTTGTTTTCTATTTTGGTCTTGCACACCCTATAGGCCAGTGAAAATTTCACTTATTTATCTTTTATGGCTTTAGACACCAACACCTAGCCAAGATAGAAGTGCCCAAATGCTCCTATCCCCTCTGGGTGCCCCTGACCCTTTTTCACCTTACTCACTCCTTTTGGGTCTCTTTTATATTTTGGGCATATTTTTCACTTATGGGTCGGCCTTCTAGTTGTCAATTACGAAATTCAAATAAGGGAATCATATAAATACATAGTTATGTGTTCAAAATAAAGGACCAAGCACTAAGCATTACTATCATCACCTAAGCTTGCATCCAAAAGGCACCTAAAGCACTCAAAAGCATCCATCTAACATCCATTCAAGGGACAAGGGCTTGCATCAACTCTGCATACACAACATAGGAAGGGGAATTTCATTCTATTCCATCCACACATTCTACTACATTGCTACATTCTAGCTACAACCCGCTATCAAGTGCAACTTGCACAAGGGCATCCTAGGGAACAATTTTCTACACACACTCACAAGAACTACATGGAGTCTAAGATGTAGTGCAGTGCTCAGTCGTAAGTTCACTCTTCGGGTGATCGTTGGGGTCAGTCTGACTCCCCATTATACCTTTTCCTTTTTAGGTTTGATGTGGTTTGTGGACTTGTGCAGGTGAACTTCTATTTTGTAGGTTACATGTACCTTCGGCATTCAAAGAGTGCAAATATCAAGCGATCAACAGGGAAAAACTACAACACCCTTGCGACACATAAAAACCCATATTTTGACCATTTTGTGCAGTCACAGGTGTCCAGAGCAGTCTCCAGCACCCAGGTACCTCTACCCCTATATGTGGGTGCCCCTGTCCGTCTTGTTCGTGAGTTACAAAATTTATACAAGCATTTACGACACTCTTTGCATCTTGTTCATCACTTCTTTGTGCTCAAACAAGTTCCAGATTGTGTGGATATCATCTAAGTCTTCTTATCTCATCTTCTTGCTTAGGATTTCACATTTACATCTTAGTTTGCTTGTGTCATTTCTGTATTTTATCATTTATACATCAGTTACTCTGCAATACTTATATTTAATTCAAATTAAATTAAATCATTTGGTGAACCCGCTCCTTACATGCCCATTATAAGATCTTTCATGGCTTCCCATGCCTTTGATTTCAATGCTTCCCCATTATATACCTAGGTTCAACTTTGTAATATCCTTGTTAAGTGTGTCCTAGTTGATCCTGGACCTAGTCTTAATGTATGCAATATTTCCTTTCTCCATCAAATAGGATTTTGCTACTCATCTCAATCCATCTACTCTTTGTACATGTGGATTTGATAATACACCTAAGAAAGTGTTGGGCACAATCTCTCTTCCCCTTACTATGGGATCTTGCACTCTTAATGTTCCATGTCACGTTATGCCTCATGATGTTCCTTATACTATCCTTCTAGGCCATCCTTGGTTACATACTATGCATACACTTCTTTCTACCCATGTCAATACACACAATGCACTCGTTCCACCTTCTTCTATGGATACTGTTATAGTAGATTCCACACCTCATGTTGCTACTCCTTGTGATATTCCTCTTATACATGATGCTCATGACATTACCTACATTGTACATCCTTCTCCTCTTGGGATGCACCCTAGTGCTACTGATTTACACGATCAATTTTCTATTGGCACCCATGATACTCCTCCCATTATGTCTCACTTTCGATGCACTTCTATTGATCAAATGCTTTGTGCTTCCAATGTTACATCTCTCTCTGCATCTTCCTCATTACATGTTATAACATTATATGTTGGTTTTACATTGATTCCTAATCCTCACACTTTCCACGATCCTATGCATGATTCATTTACTATGGCTACACCTTATCTTGTTACATTCATGGGGGTTGTCCATTCCCCTCTTTCTACATTTTTGTTTATGATCATAGGGGCTAGTTCATATTGCTTTATTGCTTATAATATTCACAAATTACACTTATTACTTTACATTACTACTGATGAGTATCCTAACATAACATACATTACACATATTTTGGTTCACATGTTGTTTCTTATGTTTGTGCTTACTTTTTCCACTATTGTCAACACGCACAATTATGCACCTATTCTATTTTCCCCTCATGGGTACATTATTATTGCTTATACACTTCATATTCATTCAATTTGTATCTTATACTCTATCGGGTTTTCCCCTCACCATGATGACATTATTCTTTGGTAGCTTTTGCACTCTTCTACCCATTCTAATTCCACCACCATGGCATGATCTCTCTCGCATCATCACATAAATCCCCCTTACTTGGACACTTGGGGGCATCGAACTCTCCCCTCCTCATAGCCACATGTTCTAATCAACAGTTGTCTATCCCTATTATTCACATACACATCCATACATCACCCTTACTTTGTAATTCATGTCAATCTTGCTAGTAACACTTTCTCATATATATAGGCACACTTTGCTACATCTCTTTACACTCCTATACTACTCCATACATGTTTTTCTACTTGTGCTTACTTATGGATCCTTTTATTCATGGCACACATACTACTTCATATATATGACACACATCCTTTAGTGTACTTTACATACTTTGGCTAATTTTGCTCACCATGATCATATCTATTTACTCACAACTCCTTATATACACACTTGGGTGGCATCACGCTTTCTTCCCCCCTCCTAACATCATCAGTTGTCTACGGAACTCTATACTACTACACTTTGTGCTTCACATCTAATCTTGTTTACTACTCTCCTGCATGTCGATACACACCTTGCATTGTCATTACCCTATGACACACTCTAGTTCCACGGTTCACACTCGACTGTTGAGTGTCTAAATTCGAAATGAGCCTCACCACATTCACTTTCCACGCTCTACGCTTCATGATCTACCTCTCTAGTACACATTTTTCAAACCATTTCCCGATGACGTACTCTTGTTTTATGGTTCATTCTTGATTGTTGAGGGGTCTTTTATAAATGAACTTCATCTCATACACATCCACTAGGGGGCACGCTTTTCCTATCATCTTCACACATTACATACCATCCCATCACATTCATAACATTTGCATATCTTGGTTGCACTTACTCTTGTTTGCTCGTATTACTTACATGATGCACTTTGCTTACTATGTTAGTCGGATACTTAGTATGTCATTATCTTTATCATATACACATGCATGTTCACTTGGTATTTAGTTGTGAATGCATATCTCTTACAATGATTTTCACACGCTGCAATGATGTTTGGTATTGTACCTTTTACTAGTCCCACCGAGGCTCCTGGGGGCATCTACCTTTACAACTTTCACATGTCACAGGTGTTATTGTTCCATTATTTTACTACTTCTACTTCTACTTTCGAGCACATTACTTTCCATTGATACATACATGCCTTGACATACTATTTATATTTCTAACACGCCAACGGGTGCTTTGTGTGTAGCATTTACTTTGCGAGATTACATGCCACCATGGTTGTCTGATACACTTTGTTTTCCATTGTTTGTTATTATATGTCATTGTTTAAGAGCTTTTCCCTATGTCTTGTTTGATAATTGTTTTCTTGTTCATGGACGTTTCAGTCCTGATTATCTTGTGACATTGTGAGTGATGTCCCATGTTTGAAACCCACTTTTCATGGTCTATCTTGTATGCACACTTACTTGTTACATTTTCTTCTTTTGCATGTTAGTGACTTTTTCTACTAACACATGTTACTAGCCACTTTGTTTGCATGTGCCTTGGTTTCTACCATGCACATCCCCTGCCCCCTACAGGTATCAGCTTCATATCAACACCATGTCCTCTCTTTTGGGCCACACATTCCTACAGTCATCACATGCACCCCAAATGAAGGGGGCATAAATTGGGTGAACAAATCACCCATATAGCAGCTTAAAGCTATGGTATAAGTCAGCACAGTACAGGAATAGAACAGGAACATAGTCACAGAATGACCCAGAATCTAACTTGGGTCTTTAGCACAACACAGACACTAGCGCCTAGCATTAGACAATAACACTTGGGCGCCTGTGTCCTCCCCTTGGTGCTAATTTCCTGGGGGAACATACAATCAACTTATCAGATCAACATAGTTCATAGAAGCCTTCAGAGTAGTTCTATAGTTACAGGCATAGTCCTTCAGTTATAACATGCATGCAATCTCCTACAATTTATTTCAATTGAAACTGATTTGGGACAACATGAACAAAATAAGGACATACCATCTACATTGGTGTTTATCGAGAAAATTTGTGGATGGAAAGCAACACTAGAACTCTCTCCCTAACACTTATTCTTCGGCATGAGATCGCCCAAAAAACTCGCACTTGGCGTGAAATCACCCACAAAACTTGCACATGGCATGAGATCAACCAAAAAAATTGCTCTTGGCGTGAGATCACCCAAAAAACTCGCTCTTCATAACATTTCAAGACACTTTTCTATCCTTTTACACTCTTATACATCAAGTGCACACTTTACTTTACACACTTTTACATACTTTACATACTTATACACATTTTTTCTCTGATTTATCATATATTGAACCTTGACTATTCTTATGCTCTTCTTTTTCAGGTCCATCCTTAATATGCAACAAGAAGCAACCTATAATAACAAGTACAAACAAAACAACAGGTACAATGCAACGCATACGCTTCACCCCTAGGGTCACTTTCCTTTCCTAGTTTACACACTTAACTTTGCATCATTCCACGCTTCACTTGTCCACTCAATGCACACATTTCCGCACGCTCTACAAGATCATAAGGTACACATATCTTACCACTTTATGTTATCAGGTATTCACTCAACAACATAAAGTGGGAGAAAATATAGACACAAAATCATGTACTTGGGTACATTTCTAGGTCCTAAAAATATACGAGCATTTGCACGATTCCTAAGCAAGAAAACTAGTAATTGACGATTATCTTTGGCCTCTTTTTTGCATTTCTTGTTTTCTATTTTGGTCTTACACACCCTATAACCCAGTCTAGGATAATTTACTTATTTATCTTTTATGGCTTCAGACACCAGTGCCTAGTTAGGACAAAACACCCAAGCACTCCTTTCCCCTCTAGGCGCCCCTGACCCTTTTTCACCTTACTCACTCTTTTTAGGTCTCTTTTATATTTTGGGAATCTTTTTCACTTATGGGTCAACCTTTTAGTTGTCAATTACGAAATTCAAACAAGGGAATCATATAAATACATAGTTATGTGTTCAAAATAAGGGACCAAGCACTAAACATTACTATCATCACCTAAGCTTGCATCCAAAAGGCACCTAAATCACTCTAAAGCATCCATCTAGCATCCATTCAAGGGAAAATGGTTCCATCAACTCTGCATACACTACATAGGAAGAGGAATTCATTTTATTCCATCCACACATTCTACTACATTGCTACATTCTAGCTACAACCTACTATCAAGTGTAACTTGCACAAGGGCATCTTAGGGCACAATTTCTACACACACTCACAAGAACTACATGGAGTTTTGAGATGTAGTGCAATGCTTGGTAGTAAGTTCACTCTTCAAGTGACAGCTGAGGTCAGTCTGACTCCCCATTCTACATTTTCCTTTTTAGGTTTGATGTGGTTTGTGGGCTTGCGGAGGTGAACTTCTATTTTGCAGGTTATAAGTACCTTCAGCGATCATAATGCAAATATCAGGTGATCAACAGGGAATAATTGCGACACCCTTATGACACAACATAAATTAGATTCCAAGCTTTTGTGCAGTCACGAGTGTCCAAATCCAATCACCAGCACCTAGGCGCCCCTGTCCTGCCATGGGCGCCCCTGCCCATCATTGTTCATGAGTTGCAAAATTTACAAATATTAATTACGACATTGTCTGCATCATCTTCATCACTTCTCCCTACTCGAACCAATTCTAGATTGTGCAGATATTAACTAAGTCTTCTTATCTCATCTTTTTGCTTAGGGTTTCACATTTACATCTTAGTTTTCTTGTGTCATTTCTATATTTTATCATTTACACATCAGTTACTCTACAATAGTTAGATTTAATTCAAATTAAATTAAATCAATTGGAATGCCCCTCAGCAGAGAAAATTCCCACGATTGGATCTTGTTATTTCTCCCTCTCGGTCGTAGAGTGAATGAGTGAAGCACACAACATAAACAATGGCTCTATGTGATAAATATCCTGACCAAAAGTTTATGGAAGCCCCATCCCATACTCCGAATCACCCTGGTTTTGGCTGGGGTGACCATAAACTGTTGAAAACTGCTAAAAATAGATTTTCAAGACTTTCCAAAAATAGATTTTTGGAAATGGCCTAGTTTTTTGGATCACCTACATAAAAAAAACGCAAACTACAAATATCTAGATGTTCACACTTGTAGGTTTAGGTGGTTGTGACTATTAAACGTAGAATCTTTCCAAAATACTATCTGGGACTTGAAGATACTATGAAGCATGTCCACAAGACGTGAACTTGCATGGACCCAATTTTTGAACGAACATTATTTTGGGTTATAGGCAAGTCTATTTTCTATACACTCTATACAGGAAGAGCACATTTTTAGTACATGGAGTATGAACCAAATAAAACTATGGTAGATTAGTTGATGTGATGAAAATCACCTTCACTATAGGAGTGTCATATCCCTGATTATTGTTAACAAGTAAGAATTTATGTGCTCAATGAGATTAAAATAGTGAATGAACTATTAACTATGTAGACTTATGATGCATAGTTTAATTAGTAGTTACTAGTCAATAGATTATTTTAGTGACATATTTTATATTTAACATGCACAATGGCTTTTAGGTGGGATTTAATGGATCCCTTCCATGCTATACAACTATTGTGTATGAAGACTTTATAATTAATACCATGAGAAGGACAGTGGATGTGATATCATTGTTAAGATTTTGGAGATCACAGGAAACATTTAGCATCATAGGATAATCCCATTTTCCAAGACAGTAAGATATTGGTTGATGATTGAAAGAATGTAGCTTATAAATTAAATCAAGATGGCTAGGAATGCATATGTTAGAGAAAAAAATGGTTGCAGTGAATTAAATGTGTATGCAAAAGGGCACCCCAAAATAGAACTATTCATGAAAGTGGGCACATTGATTGGTGGTTAGGTGTGATGATTAAAATTTGGAGGCATAAGATATAAATACCTACCTAATATTATCATAGGGAAAAATATATAGTTATGAAACCAACTTATGTTGTGCACAAGATGTCATGGAATGCCATTAGTCATGACATTGATGAACTAAGAAGATTGATTTCTAACGTTGACAGGAGATGACTGTGCCCAAGGCACTTACACTGAAATATCCACAATAGCTAGGGTTAGAGGTATCTCCTTCAAGAACAATTTTGTAGCACATAGGTTGGTCAATAATTACTAAGTGGACTCTCTCTTCGGGTTAACATATTATAAGGTGCATAGGGCTACTTACCAAGCATCACTAGTCAGGTAGTTTCCTAAATTCCACAAGATGTATGATCTGTAAATGACAATTTAGCACCTAAAGGAAGGGATTAATCTAGAACTGAGGCATAAAAATATTTTGCTAAGGATACCCATCTAAAAATGAAAATGTGTTGATTCTGGTAATGATGCCACCAAGCACCGCCTCCCCATATACCTAGGGGGTACATGGTGCTTGAAAATGAGGCCTTGACTCAAGCTTACATATGATGGCAATTGTTCTGCTTACAGGGATCCGTCACTTCAAATAATGATCAAGTCAAAGTTTTTTAGGACCGTTAGCATTATAGGTGTTACTATGCACATTGGTTTTTGGTGTCTGTGAATTGTTGGATGGCGAATATAGGTTGTAGTTATGCAAATCCAAGTTATGAACAAATGGCCTGTTTCATTTAAGGTCTTAAATATGTTATGTAGGAAATATGTCCATATATCTATGGCAATCCTTGATACAAGAGGCATTTAATGATTGCCCATGCTCTGTTTCTTTTGTAGGTTAGCTTCACTCTTGCTGCATTTTTTATTGGCTGACCTTTTCATGCTCCACAAGAAACAACAGACTTGATGTTGAGCCAAAAAAAAAGGAAATGTTAGCAATATTATAAGACATTAAACATTGTGGTCACTTTGAAGACATGGTGTGAGCTTTAGTATGATGGCTCACCAATACATGTAAGTGACAGGACTTGTTGGATTAACCATGTCACCGATGAGGATTTGGAACCTAGGTGGATTTGTCGTTGTACCCCTTTCAGCTACAAGTCCCTTATAAGTAGATAGTGGAATTGAATGATTACAATCAATGGGTTCTCAGAAATTTTAGATTGCAACATGAGACAAATGACATTTAACGGAATGACATTGTGTGAATAGTTTGAAGTAAAATCAGAGCATACATAGCTTTATCTACATTGTATTTGCTAAGCCATGGCATGTTATTGGCCCTTGGAGCAAATACCCATGTGTTTTATACCAATGGGATATTTTGCATGATGTGGAAGTTAACATCAATTGGGAGTCCCATTTTCATGGTACACTTCAAGGTGATGGAGATGGCCAAAAAATATCAATATCCTGAGCAACATCCTTGAAAGACCATGAGTGTTATGAGTAGCCTACTTGAAAATATGAGTCATGTGAAAGAATCAGGCCCTACATGAGTCTTTGAGAAGGGAAGAGAAAAAGGGTGATAATCCCACTTATATTAACCAAATTAAGACCCATATGCATCAGAGATATGACCTATAGGAAGAGAGGATGGTGTGGTAAATGTTTCATTAGATTGATGAAGGTGTAGACACTTAAATTCCACTTTTTCAATCTTATTGGCCTACCATGGAGAATGACTGTTGTCAACATGTGAAGAAGTGTGTATATTATCAAAAGTATGACAATTTGATACATGCCTCAGCACAATCCTTGCAACCAATCACAACACCTTGACTATTCTCAAAGTGGGGTCTCGATCTAATAGGGAAACTTAATCATTATAACGGTCACTGAGTACTTTACAAAATGGGTAGAGGTTGTTCCTCTAACCTATATAGAAGGTCCCCAAATTTGTAAGTTTATAATGAATCATATCATCTGCAGATATGGAATCCCTTCTTCTATTATCACTGATAATGGTAAGTCGTTCAAAAATAAAAATGTGAAAGCACTCTACAAATGCTTTCAAATTTCCCTTAAGTTTTCAACCCCTTATCACCCTCAAAGTAATGTGCATTTAGAATTTCTATCCACACTCCTATAGGTGCAACTCCATATTCTTTAGTATTCGGTTCAAAAGTCATCTTTCCATTAGAGATCGATATTTCTTCTTTGCGTATCAAGCTAAGGGATCACTTGAATGAAGAGGAGGACTATAGAGTAGCCCGACTAACAGAGTTGGAACTACTGGACGAGAAACGACTTCGCGCCCTCAATCACCTAAAAGTATTTCACAATCGAGTGTGGAGGAGCTACAACAAGAAGGTCATACCTCGTCAGTTCAAGGTAGGAGACATGGTGTTGAAAGAGAATCAAAAGAACACCAATAAAGATCAAGAAAAGAAAGGGAAATTTGAGCCCAACTGGCTATGACCATACATTGTGGTTTTCAAGTTCAGTTCAAGTGTATATAAGCTGGCATATTCAGATGGCCAAGAGCTTCAAGAACCCACGAATGCAATGCATCTTAAGCGCTTCTATGCTTAAGTACAGGGTCTCTACAAAATACCAAGAAAAGTAAAACAAAAAAGAGAGTATAAAAACAGAAAAAGAAAAAGAAAAATAAACAAGTACATCCAATAGTGAAAACCACACAATAGGGGCACTTTGGACAAGTCCTTTGGTGAGAACCAGCTTTTGGCACCAAGGGAGGGTCCATTGTTCACAAGTAGTCTAGATTTAAGGAGTACAAAAACTTGACCCTAAGTTGATCTTTACCTTCATCTGAGCTCCTTGTGAGCCTATCCTTATTTACCCTGATCTGACTAATCTAACCTTTTAAGTGCGGAGAAATTTAACATTTGAATGAGCCCACCTCAAGTTGGGGGAAACTTCGCAGTGTCACTTCTAGCATATACCACATGGCATTCTAGCCTTGTACATCCCATCTAACACTGGGGGCATCCACGTTTCTTTATTTCCTTGCACGTTTGCTTGGGAAAACTATTGAGAAAACATTACAAACATTCGTATAACTTTTGAAAATCCCAAAACATGCAGATATGTCCTTTGGAAAAATAAAAAACATTCATATAAATTTTGAAAAACCCAAAAACATACAAATATGTTCCTTGAAAAATAAAAAAAATTCGTATAACTTTTCAAAATCCCCAAATCATGCACATATGTCCTTCGGAAAATTCAAAACCATTCATATAACTTTTGAAAATCCCAAAAACATACAGATATGTTCCTTGGAAAAACCAAAAAATTCAAAAACGTTTCGTAGAAAACTCCAAAACAATAGAAATTTGTCTTAGAAATAAAGACCAAAAACAACGAAAAACATCCCAAAACTATCCCATAAAAACAAAGTAGTGGTTTGCTTACTTTTAGTTGTTTGTTTGTATGGTTTTGGTTGCATTAATTTTTCATATTGTATGCTTTAAATTGGATTCATGTGCTTACTTAGATTGAATATCACTTTAGTCTATAGTGCATTGCATTGAGTCTATTTTGTATTGCATACTTGTAAATAAATGTGTTGCTTTGATTAGATTTGTTTAAACTTAAGCTTGTTAATTTTTACTTGTACATTGTATTATCATTTCATCATCATATCACACATATCCATCACATCTATACATCATATATCAAAAAATATGCTAAGTCTACATCATGCATGTATACTAAAAGCTAATCATCAAATACCGTATCACCAATGGGGCAAGAGGGGTTGCACATGATCACAAATCTATCCCCCCCACACCAATATAAAAAAATATAAACATGTTTTACTCAAAGTATCTCATTAACGTACAATATGATATCAGCTAAGGCTATCTCATAATCTAACAGGTGATACAAACATAAAGAAACAAATTATGCATGATATCTCATACAACATATGATACATCGGTAATCCATCTATCATCAAAAATATAAGTGTCCATATGTATCTGATATAACAAGTAATCATGGGCATCTATAGAAAAAAAGTGCCTTCATCACAAGGCATGATAAAAAACAATATACATACATTTGTATAAAAGTATGCCTTCATCACGAGGTGGTACACCAAAAAAAAAGTAATACATCTGACACGTCAATAAGAAAGTCAACCACAACTCTCACCCACACTAGGACTGCCCAGTCTAAGAAGATTGCTAGGTGGGGGCATCCGAGGTGCTGAATGAGTAGGAGTTGCATAAGGCTGAACTGCATCAGGTTAAACTAACCCAAACTGGACTGACCCATGTTGCTCTGAGGCCACTTGTCCTGAAGGACCCTCTATGGATCACACTGATTAGGATGGTCTATGGGATCTGGATCAGGACTTGCTACCTGCTATGCGACTATACTCAGGAACTCTCTGATTGGCTGGAATAGTTGCGTAGTACTGCATCCTATAGTAAGTGGCTTCACCTGCTACAATAACACTGTGACCAATCATCAACTACATCCTTGAGGACGTATCTACCTGCTGCACAATATCACAGTATTCCCTAATGCTAGCTAGCTCTGTCCACTATTAAGACCGCTCTGCCATAATCTGATCTCGCTCTACCTGTAGCTGTAGGTTATCTCGATATCACCTAGAGAGGTCCTCATTTTAAGATAATTATAGCTGATCTTGCTATACTTGTAGTTGATCTTAGTTGGGCTCTACTATATCACCCTAGCTGATCTCACTCCCTATAGCCATGATCTCTCTCTACCTGTGACTATAGGCTATATACCATCACTCGATCTCGCTCTAAAAAGGCCTAATCTCGCTCAATCTTGGCCTGGTCTAGTTCTGTCACAAGTTGGTCCCCATTTGCAAAGGCCCGATCTCTCTCAGCAATAGCCTAATCCCTCTTAACTACCATCTAAAGTTGCAAATTTGTCACCTATTGAAGTTGTTATTGCAAGGCAGTAACCTATGTATCTGGTATAACCTATGTATCTAGTATATCCTGTATATCATGCACATCATGTGTATCCTGCATATTTGTTATATCATGGGGCATAGTTTGCTATATCATCGTGGCCCACAGCCTGTGATATCTGTTATCTGGTCCTCCTCCATATCCTCATCATGTCAGCCCCCTCCTCCACCCCCTAGTGGATTGTGTCGTGGACTCACATGAGGGGGTGATAAAGGTCCCTGCACTGGATCCTGCACTGATACCACCATATATGGTACTACCTGTCTTCGTGCTTGTGCCTTTATCGGTGGATCTGGAGTCTGCTCATCATGCTCCACTGCGACCAATATCTCCTAAGGAATATAAAATCAATGTGGCATCACTAGCACATACCACGCTACATAGTCTGGTGTGGTACCTGGATCTATTATCTACGCCCACTATACCCAAGGCTGTGAGACTACCTCTTAAAAGCTCGCAAGGGCTCGGTCCAACCTAATCTGTGGTCCCACATCAAAAATCTCTTTATAGCGATGCGCATACCACATCTCATCGCCAGGAATCCCCTAGATAAGACCAAGCTGGCATTGAACTCAGTCCACCTTGTACCACTCGAAGATGTGGTTCCTGGTCCCAATAATAAAGTGATCTACTGTAGCCGTCCCCAACTCATTTGCATCTTGTGGCCACTAATATAACATGTATGGTCGCCAAGTGATCATGTGGGGTTGTAGCTCGTTGAGGGCTCGCCAAAAATAATCAGTGTCCCCCCTATGGCTACGAATATAATCTCCATCAGGAACCCAGTCCATGAGAGAAGGCTCTCTAAGAACTCGAGCTCTAAAATGCCCCTAAAGGAATCCAATGGAAATTTGGTCCCAAGCCCAAATCTGTAGCAAAGTAGCAGGGCCCAATGTCCTCTGACCATGATAGGTTATCAAATGTAAGTCAAAGTATAAGTGAGTCAATATACACTGACCCCAACAGTAGACTTTTCCCTGAAGTAGGTCGTGGATCACTCTAATGAGACCCAAGGAGAATCGTGTGCTAGTCTTGTCAAGTAGCAACATGCCAGTGACAAGAGCTAATAAGTATATAGGGAACCATCCTAGCCATGTGTCGGTCATGCATCTCCTAACCATAGTTGTTAAGCCTCAACAGGGAATGCCAGTCAATCCAAATATCATGGCTATATAGCTCTCAACTCGGTCCAAGCAACCGTCATAGGTAATAAAACTGCCCTAGATGGGAACTCGCAGGATCCACCAAACATCCTCTAGTGTCATGCTCATCTCACTTGTCGGAAGTCAGAAGGTTTGACTCTCACTGCATCATCTCTCAGCTAAGGTTGTGAGTAAAATATGGTCAAAAGAGATATGGGGCATGCGAGCTATGTAAGATAAGCTTGTCACCTCCAAGGTAATTTTTAAGAAAACCCGGTAGGAACGTCCAAGTGTAGCCTTGAAATTCTAAAGTCGTGCATGCCACTCCCACATCCCTAGTGCATCCGAATATAGCTGCAGAGCCAATTAAGTCAATTGTTGCAATTTAGTTTTCTATTCTACCATGCAATTTCTTCTAAAAAGGTCTAAGTTTAGTGTGTTATTCTTCTATTTTCATCCTTAAATTTCTCTTTGGTTCACATTTAGCCTAAAAAGTAGTTTTTCTATGTAGGGTTCTCCTAAGGAAGTGCAAAATCTCAACATAGTCAAAAAAATTAATAATTTTTGCCAGCAAGGCCAAATTTGGCTAAGAGTGCCTTTCATGTGTAAGCCCACCCATTCCTTGTGCATCACCAAACTTGCACCAAGCACCATGTGGCTCTCAACTGGCTCATGGGCACCTGTGTGCTCACGGGCAGTCAAAAAAGAAAAAAAATTAATAAACTTGCTCAGCACATACGCCCATGCTAGCCAACCAAAATAAAAAAAGACCAAAGTGCCTCAGCATAGGCGCCTGGGCGCCTGTGCTGGCTCACCACATGTAAAAATTACCAAATTGGCTCAGCACAGGCGCCCATGTTGGCCAACTAAACTAAAAAAAGTAAAAAACTGGCTCAACATAGGCGCCTAGGCGCCCATGCTGGCACAAAAATTTCACAAAAGCCAATAAGTTGCTCAACACATGCGCCCATGCTGGCAAGAAAAACAAAAAAAATTCACAAACACAACTAACATAGGCGCCCCCCCAGTTTTGCCCTAAATTTTATCTAAAAATGCATATTTTCTGTTAAAATTTTAATTTTTTTGAACTGTTAGGGTAAAAGAGAGAATTGGGTACCAGTGGTCCACCTGTTGGAAGTCTTAAGTACTTTTTCACAAGGTCTGCACGGTGCGTTTGATTCACTACTCTCGCCATTTCCTCCCATAGGTTAGAGCTCAATTCAGTAATCAAATGATAAGCAAATGTGGTAAAATAACTTGCCGCGATGGCTTATATACTCATTTCTACCTCTCGTGGTGTGTTTCTTGCTCCCAAAGTGTCTCGAAACTGCCGTGTATCTTCTAAAATTCCTCTAATACTGGCCGCAATGATTATTTTTTTAAAAATAATTATTTTTGACACGTTTTTACTACGTTGGGGCATATTTTTGCTTCCTAGCGGCCTTTTCTACTACTCGGTGCATTTTTTTGCCTTGCGATCACTTTTAGCGTTGCCTCGTGAATTTGTTATTTCTTCCATAATATTTTCTTCTGTAAAAATAAAAAATAAAAATTCAAACAATCAAAAATTATTAATTTTTTTTTGTTAAAATTATTTTTAAAAATTCCAAAAAATTTAAAATTTTACAAAAAATGGTAAACAACATATATGTAGCTAAAACCTGTGTCAATTGCATCATCCTTGAACGTTGGAATATGTCTTACAAAAGCATCTTTCTACGGTTCTTGCTTATTTTGGTCTCAAATGACGTGTGGATCATCATGATCTACTCCCATTAATAAAATCTCGTCTGCATACTATGTCGGTACTCCCATGCAACAGTGAGTTGCCAGAGACTGTGTCATAGTGCACGAAGGTTTTTCCATAGGACTACTTGTGTCCTCCTTTTTTCCCATTGCATGTGTTATTTCTTGGGGCATCATTTTTAACCCTTATCGTTACAACACAAACATTTGGGAACTGCAACTTGATAACAAAAACATTGGTGCAAATGTCTTGAACGTTGTTTGTTTGAGTATATGTGATTTTGCTTGTTTCTCTGCTAGGTTAGTTGGTTTGCTTTCTCATATTGCATTGCATAATGTATGTTGCATGGAGTTACATATTTTTAGCAGTAAACAATTGTTAGTAATTTAGCTTTTCATGTTATCTTACACTTTTGTTTATTTTAAATAAAGGCCGATGATGTAGACCTAGGGGAAAAATGATATAAACATGTTGCTTATTGAAAGGCTAGATGCAAAGATTGGGTTTGTCCTATATTTCTTCATTAATCATTTCTTCTCCATTATCATTTATTATCATCACTAATTTTTCTCCTACAACTCACCCGGGGTAATAAATAACCATGTTTATCCCTATCCTTATTCCTTCTCAATACCTAAGGGTTTCGCGCCCGTTCTAACCTATTTACTTCTACCCATTTCAATCATATTTTCGATCGTCGATTGACTTCTTCTATCACCCACTCGACACTCGAGGGGGCATCCTTCATCCTGCTATTTTTTCTTCAAAAATTTACCTGTTTTACGCTTGTCTAATATGTTTGAAGTGAAGTCACTAACTTCACCTCAAACAGGGGCAAATGTAGACACCTAAATTCCGCTTTTGCAATCTTATTGCCAAAATGCACGCAAATCACTCTCATTCTTGCCAATTCCATTATAATTAGTGCTCTTTAGTAATTAACTAACGTTTCTTGCCACTTTGGTCGGTTAATAAGCACTTCGTTGATCACTAACCCTCTTTCACATTCAGGATGCCACTTTACGGTGAATCGTAAGACAAAAACCTCTTCAAAATAGATAATTAGTGATTATAGGCTAATTAAGCCTATTTTGCCCTTGATTTGGTCAATATACCCTAGTATTGACTCAAACCCCTCTTCCAACCACTCAAAATCACCCCATTCACCTCCACAACATCTCAACAAGCTTCAAAAGCTTATCCTAGCCTCTTAATTGACCTAAGCGGTCGATTAAGGTTCCACACCTCTTAATCACTTGGTAATTCACTAATTGTGATTAGCAAGGCCTAATCATGATTAACAATTCTAATCTAATTTGGGGCTTTTAGTCCCACATGCACCAAAATAGAAGTTTCTCCCAAAAGGAAAACTATAAAAAGGGTGCACCTCGTTCCTTTATACTTTACACCATGCTTTGATTTGCATCTCATATAATAAATATGATATATAGCCAAGTTCAATCCTTGCTTAAAGCCTTCAATGGGGTTAGTAGATGGATATCCAAAATGACCAAGTAGTCATTTGGAGAGGCCATTTCACCTTGTTTGGAGTAACAACCATAACCATTTGATTGCCCTCTTAGGTCTATTTAGGCCCATGTTAGGTAATTCAAGCATATTAGTAGGCATGTTTAGTTAGATTTTGTATTGTTTTCATACTAGTTAAGCATTATTTTAAGCTTCTATCTTAATGTTACATTCCTAGACTTAGAACCTTGGCTAGATGGATGGCGATGGTGTTAGCTTTCCTTATTTAGTCATGCAATTTTCTTTGTAAAGTTTAGGGTGCTTTCACTTAGGATAGAAAAATAGATTTGGCCATTAATAAACGATTGATGAAAACCTTGTGTAAATTTATTTATTTATATGAGATTAAATATGCATTAATATGAATAGAGCTACAAAAAATCAAGTCATGTAGAAAGTAAAATTAGGAGAGAGAAAAAAAAGATAGCCTTTAGAAAGGGAGATTGATTCAGAGGATGACATAACAAGAGAGATCCCAGACATGCTCAGAAATTTCTAATTGCTAAAAATATAGAAAAAACATATTACAAATTATTCTTTCTTAGAAAAAAGGCCCTATTTCCAAAATTATGAAATTAATTGGGAGTGGGAACCAACATCATATAATTTTTATGAGTTGAGCTTCAATTGTTTGTATCCAGATTTTGCAAAAGTGAGTGCTAGTTTTCAGTGTATTGAAGCTATCATGGTGTTGGGAAGACATGTTAAAGAGTTGTAGATAACATTCACCCAGAAAGGGGAAGAGGTCTCCCCTATTTCTCATTTGTGTAGCCATTATATTCATGTGCTCATTTAAGTCATTGATTATGCTAACTAAAGCCAAATAGAGTTTGACTAGATCAGGAAAGATTGATCAGAGGTTGGGAAAGACAGAGGTTCTTGGTCATTATGATATGTTGTCTGAGAAAACTTCTGAGGCTGGTGAAACTCTGTGGAGAAATCTCAAGCTCCCTCTCTAATTGTACTCTCCTTTATCAACTCGAATTATCTCATAGCCAATTGAGTGGCTCAGTACCCTTGGAGTTTGGGAATTTCCTCTAGCTTCAAATTTTTAATTTATGGAAAAAAAACATCTTGTGAGTGGAAGAAACATTTTTTCTATATGGTTTGTTCTACATGCAAATGACTATGCATAGATGATAAAATGAGATCATAGGATGGACACTAGGTTCTTATGAAGTAATAAATAACAAGAATAAAACAACACTGATGAAGGTGAATAAAGTAATGTGCGTGTCAAATTTCCAAAGGAACGTTACAACTCCTGTGATGCTTTCTTATTTTAGTCCTTTTTATTTCCACAAAAAAGCCACTATACCTTCTAATACATGATAAATTTTCTTTTTCAATACAACTTAAAGGTTGTCTTTTAATTGCAACAGAACCTTGGTTGTTTATATAGGGCCAAGCTCTGAAAACAAATTATTTCACTCTTTCTGTTCAATACATCTAGCTCCAACCCATGATGAAATAATATAACCAAGGCATACACCAAGAAATGTTTCAATTGCCTTTTCTAACTCAGCTAAAACACTTATCAATAGAACTTGCTATTGCAGGTAACCAATACCTTCTGCACTGTTGAGGCCTCAATTTTACCATTTATTCTTAGACAGTAGGAAAACCCCTTCGCATTCTTACTTATGTTACTCATAGATTTGAACATTAATATTACTGTGTGCATCTCATGTTGCTTATTATTCTATTTCAGTTCCTTTTTTCCTTTTGCTAGATTCCATGTTTCCTTTACAACTGTAATTATACTGTTGTTACAATCTTTATTTAGCAACACCTCACAAAAATGGCAGACACAATTGCACCCTTACAACTTGTTGCAAAAATGACCATTAACAAATTGCATCTATACCATATGAACTGGGTGATCAAAGGCAAGATAACTAGAAAAGGAAATATACTTATCTATGTCAATGACAAAGGTGAGGGTAAGGTTCTAAATTTCAATTACATTGATTCTTTAGGTGATGACATGAATGTGAGCTAATTTGGAAATGTTGCTACTTATTACCATGAAAAAGTTCAAGTTGGAGCAATTTATTCGATGTCCAAGGGTATCCTAAAATATGACAGGCTAGCCTATAAGGATTCTAGCATCCCGTGGGAGCTGATTCTTAACATGGATTATATACTACAACTATGTGTGGAACCTACCCCTGAAATACTAACCTACCTTTTTCATTTCACCAATATCACTACAGTCAAGCAGATAGCTCTCAGGTCTATAGTAGATGTTATTAGCGTGGTTACCTCTGCGTCCCCTATTTCTACCATTACCTGAAAATATGGGACCTATAGTCAATGATCTACTGTTACCATAAAGGAACACATATGATAAACTATAGCCATTACCTTATGGGGAGAATTATGTGATGAGGACACACAACAATTATAGCTAGAACAAGTTGATCTCGACATACACATGTTGATCATAGCTATTAAAAAATCCAAAGTGACGACATTTAGGTAAAGAGGTCTAACTACAAGGCCTAATACACAATTATTCCTTGAACCTAAAGTACCAGAAACAAAGGCAATCCATATTTGGTTAGGCACCCCAAAAGCAACAGGTATCTCAGTTCCATTAAGTGCGTAAGTAACAATGGAAAAACCAATTGCTGATATCCATGCATGCAGTACCCATAACCCCACCCAACATGTTGCATTTGTTGCTACCATTATACACATCAACATGGAAAACTATTGTTATCCTGCTTTCTCTCACATGTTTAATGGTAAACACTGTCATAAAAAATTGACTACAAATATAGGCCTTCATGGCATTGTGTCAAATGCAACTTGGATTCAACTTTATATGAATATAAATATGCATTAGACATGATGCTAGAGGATCCTACTGACACTATATGGGCAACGACTTTTGACACTGTGGCCAAAGATCTTATGGGTTTATCTGCAAACGCCCTTAAACAACAAAATACAACTACTAATGATGTGTGGCACATTATTAAACAAGTACTCTTCCATGAATTCAGTTTTATATTTTCTATTTCGATGGGTACCTACAATGGAAAAGAGCAAATATCATGTACCGTAGACAACACAATTGCGGCCAAACAAGATTCAAACCATGCAGAACTTCTAGCATCTTTTTTGGGATCTTCATAATAGAAACATACATTGTAATTATCACATATATGTACATGTTAAAGAGAGTGACCTTGTAATAGGTTGTACATATGCCCTATAATGCCTCTCTTCTACCTACAAAACATGCACATATATCTGTATGTAACCTTGTAATATGATGTACATATCTATAACATTGTGTTTTTTGTAAATAGTGTACCCTCCGTGATAGGTCGCTTGAATTTTTCCATCATAATTCCCTTGTACAACACATTGGCAACCTATGTTAATGTTGCATACATGAACACCTACACATATACATATATATGTGTACATATATAGTCATACTTCTATCTTCGATTTAGGTGGTCATTATAAAGCATTTCCCCCATTTATTTCATGCTATTCAAAATTTACCTCTCATATTTGGAACAAAAAATGCTTTTTCTGTAATCTAACTATTTGTATTGGACGGTGCACATACAAACTTAGTGTGTCTGTTATGATAAATGTATAACAATGATTGGGCTACAACCAAAGTAAGGATGCATTAAATGAAAAATGACAACACATCTATGCCCACCAGAAAGATAGTCTCAATGCAGTTGGTCGCAACAGGAAATAATCCAATGTTTCTCCCCTAGAGGCTAACTCCTTGCCCCAAAATAGTTTCCCTACTGATTTCTGTAATATTCAAAAAAAATTCCACAACCACCTAGAATTCTTGTTTTGTATACAAACTTACCTATTCTGTAATGAATCATACCCAAGGATGCAAATCAGCCCCACACCTATTGACCCCATGTGTTGCAGGTGCTCCCACGAGAGAAAGGGGCAATGCTTCGTTTCATGGAACAAAATGGACCCCAAGCCCCAACCCAAAGAATTGACCATTTTAACACAGGTTGAGGAAATTCTTATAACAAGAGTTAAACCACTTTTATAGGTCACTCACACTCGTGGGGGAAAAAACATGTATAGTGGCCAAACCATAAGTTTTCCCCAAGACATTACATCCATATTGCACCTTTTACCCCGCCACCCACAGGACCTATATATCCTAATACTTAAAAGGCTCGAAGCTGAAGGCAAACCATATCAATGTTTTGTTAGTAGGGAACACGTACGGGATGTACTTGCATACAAAATATGAAAAGAATCATATTATAGCGATGTCATCATATATGAAGGTGCCCTTACAAATTTACCCATCACTACCATAGATATATTTGATAACCTACCCTTTATGCTTGACAAATTGCCTGCCCCACTAGTACCTTGCCTCCAAATAAATGCAAATGACCCCACAACAGTAGAGCACACCCCAGATATTTCATCATCAGTTGTTACATGTCAACCAAACGTGCACACCGAGGTTGAGTAGATTAAGAGCTACGTGTAAAACAAACTGTAAATCACACCATCCATAGTTGATTGGCCCCAAATAAGTTCAGACCCCAAAAATGAATATTCAACCGAGGGTTTATTTTTTATGGCCTTTCTAACCCTTTTCCCATCGGTTGTGGCTATTTTTCACCATCCTCAACCCACTGCTATCCAAATGCATGAATATGTTATGCACCTGATGCGGTACCATGACAATCAATTTTCTAGCCACCCCCAGTTCCACTATTTTCTGTTGAACCTTATGATGCGCCATAGAAGTCAAGACATTCCATCTATTTTTTATAAAAAAAACATTGAAGACACTTCCCCTACAAAAATTCAAGACCTACATACTTTATTACAGACCCTCCCATATGAACAAATAGAAAATCCACTCATGTGTTTTGGTTCCAACCTTAGAGGTACCCACTCTTTTTGGACACAATGCATGATTATCTAGCTGGGTAGCCCAACCTCGTTCTTCACACTGAGTGTTGTTGATACTAGATGGCCTGATTTGCATTGTTCATGTTTGGCCTATGTCCTCCCACCCTTTTTGCTGCACATAAATGGAGAACCCTTAACATAATTACATATCCACATTTGAAAACCATGTATATGGCAGCTAGATTTGCAATATTCCACGAAGAAATCTTGGAAAAACATATGCGTACAAAAGACTTCTGGTATAGGTAAAACTATATACATTAAAAATTGGCAATAACTGTTACTAAAATCCATTGTTTTATATCTATTATGTACTAACCTTTCATGTTTAATCATATTTAAATGGCAACATAGAGGGTAGGCTTACATTCATGGCTTCATATGGCTAGAGAATAGCCCTAACATGGACACATAAGATTGGACCAACAACCACATCATTCATGCTGCTAAATATTACTTTGATAGCTACGTCACATCTTAGAACCCTATGTGACCCTTGCTTCCCATATGGCACACATAATAATTGATGATCCATGCTTATTGCTTTCCCTAACTATACTTGTCACCAACAAGGACACAAATTACGCATCCCTGGTTAACCATGTACAACGACATACTAAATAGACCACATCTACATGCCTATGTAAAAAAGGTACACAACTATAGTGTATGTAAAAATTCCCGTGGCCAGTTCAGGTCAGCTCCACATTGTGCCTAGACATACCTGGGAATCTAGTTTATACTCTAACGTGTAATGATGATAGACTGAATATTCACAATAAAACCATGATAAAAACTTGGCACACTAATATTGACTACCAACCAGTAGTCTCATGCCATGCCATTATGAAATATATAGAAAAATATGCATCTAAAGTTGAACAAAAATAAAAAATATACCACCACATGTTAGTAAGGATAATGGAGAGCATATCACCTGAAAAACATGTAAGCACAACATATAATAAGTTGCTTTCAGAAACAATTGTTGATCTTAGTGCACAAGAAACATGCCATATGATATTGAAGCTACCACTAAGGGTATATAGCTGAAATTTTCTAACCCTATCTGTAGGGAAAATAATTTACATGTAGGTCTCGTAGAACCGTCCCCTACCGGGAATTACATCAAAATTCATTGATGCATATATGAAAATACCCCCTCTTTAGATTCCCACTTCTTAATAGAATCGACAAGGTCATGGTCCTATAATAAGCACCAAAAAATCCATCAATGGAATTAAAGGACAAAAATCACAAATGTTAGAGTGTTTCCCCACATTGCAATCACCTCCGCTGTTGGCTCAACATCCTACAAATATTTTTACTTCGCAGAGTTCTTACTTTACAAACCTTTCCATGATATGCTAGTCAACATAGGCACATTCAAAGATACACTCAGCCACCAATAAGCTACATTCTCATCAACATACCGACCTCTACATATACAACATGCACTTGTTGATACCACAAGTACTTTAAATACAACTAGCTCTGACGAAGACATACCTGAAGCAAGATTAAGACAAATGGAAGAGTGGGATATATTTTCCCTGTTACAGCTAACCAGGGCCCTAAACATTAGTGACTTAGAACTTCTTGGCAAGCGTGCTTTCGATCTTAGCCACAGTTGGCCACAAACTGCAATTGGAAACCAACTACATGAAACAACCCCAGGCTTCATAGAAACTGCACATATAACCACCACAATCTTTTCCCTCATTCTTCCACCTACTAAAAATGGTTACAACTTATCAACAAAGAAAACTAAGGCACTACAAAGAATCACATCACATGCATCTACAAGCCCAAGCCTTGCACCCCTCTACATGACAATCCAAGGGATAACTAACATTGAGAAATCATACTTAATACACCAAATTACCGAAGCACTCTATATGCAACCCAATTCACATGTACATCGATTACTTCTTGTATCCCCAATAAGTATTGTAGAATTCAACATCAATGCCACCACAATACATTCCACCCTACACATCCTCATATCAGAAGTTACCCCATTATGAGGGCAAACCCTAGCTACTTTTTAATAGGACATGCACAATTTGCAATACATTTTAATTGATGAGATGGGCTTCATCGATCAATATTATCTTCAAATAATTTGGTGTGCTTCCCACATGGAGATTTAAATGTTATTATTTCAATATTCCAAATGATAATTAATATTTGAAATTAAGTTGGACAAAGCTCACTTGTCAAACTCAAAACTGTTAATGTCCTTCTGTTTTCCTTTCTAGACATTGTTACTTACAGGTTCTTCCTTCTTTTCCCCTTTCTGTTATATATATTGGAATTACGGGCCATTATTGGCATGTTATACGTTGCTTTGTGATCCTTCCTATCTTTGTGGCAGCCAAATAAGGGTAAATCTAGCAACTCCTGCTCCCCACTCTCTGTTTTTCTGTATAAGGGCTTCCACCCATTGATATCAGTGTGAGTAAATCATCATTTTTTTATTTTTTTATTTTTTTTATTGAAGGTTGAATCATTACAATTACACTAAAGGCGTACTCCAAATAATTTAAAGGGAAGGGAAACCGTTTACTTGTGACACTAATCGTGCTTTATGTATTGTCACATCCTACATTCGTAGCCCCCTATAGCCCCAGTTATAGCCCTCTACCTCAAAATATAGGCTCCATAAGGCCATAACCTTAACCTTCCCAAACTATCAAATCCTCTAGTGGTAAATAGTTGCATGCTCACCCCTCCACTCCACTAACACTGATTCTTGCCCCCCTTCCCTTGACTTCTTTCCCGTGTAAGATTTTGTCAATTTATATGTCCTAATATCTATCTGTTGGTATTACTTTAACTATGTAGCTCATGAACCATAGCTAGACAGCTTTGCAACAAGTAAGCAGCTGTAAAAGAAAGGAAAAATCTGCAGAAGAGGAAAATAATAGGAAACGGAAGAAAGTAGAGAAGATGTGCAACCCAATCAATAGTTTACAGAGTTGATTGCATGCACATAGATTAAAACAAATAGATCATGAAATACATAATTCAAAGCAAAGAAACTTTCAGATCTAGATCTAGAATAACACAAAGTTTATGAATAGATCTAGAAATAAATAAGAGACGAATGCACCGTTGACACAAAGTTCTCCAGAAATCTCTTCTCTATTCCTCTGCTTGCAGAAAGCTATCAAGGGTTTCAGCTCAAAGTCTGGAACACAAGAATGCTGATTACAAATTCTGATCCTTTAACCCGTAGGTTCTTCCTCTATTTATAGTGTATAAAGGGCAATTACAAATAGGAAGCTTTAAATGAATTCCCGCATGCAGAAGCTATGAAAAGGGAAACAACTGGCAATCTTCCTCCTGGAATTCCTCTTTGCATGACATGCATGATTTATAACTGAAAAATAGAACCTTCTATTTTGCATGTCTGCCACCTATTTCCAAGTAATTGACTTCTTCAAGTAACGACTTTTAAACCAATCACTTAAGTTTTATAATTTAATTGATTGCTCAATTACTTTGTCGGAGAAAATAAAAGAAAGAGGAAAAGAAATAAGAAGAAAGCTGCAACCCTCCCAGTCTTGTTCTTCTTCCATACTTTGGATGCTGATACTACTGATCTATTTTAGCCTTTGATTCTGATACCAATCGTGGATCTGGATAGCATATGCTATTGAATTGATTTGGTTGTGGGTATTGCCTTTGAGATGTCTTCCCTTCTATCCTTGAAGCTTTTGTAATTCTTCTTCAGTACATGCACCAGTGCAATGTTTGCCATAAATAATTCAGACAAAACTCATCATCTTTTATTTAAAATTGCATATGAGCAATTTTAAATTCTGGAAAGCACTCTGGGTGAATGCAAACACAAGTAAATTCAATGAAGGCTTCAACTGGAAGATTGGGAGCACATGCACAAGCTTCTGAAAGGAATTCTTCATGCAATGACTTCCACATGGGCTGCGTTAGAAACAAGAGGATGAACTTTTGCTAGAAGCCTTTGCAATTATGAGAGTTGGATCTGTCAATCAAATTGGTGATAAGTTTAGGGCCTATGTCTGTATCATTGACTTTAGCAAATCTGGAAGCTATGCATGATTCTGCTGATCCTTTTCTTTCATCATGCTTTATCATGGCTGGAACAATCTTTGTCTGAGCTCTTTTTCTTTTAATTATGCCGGAATCCCTTGCAATTGGATCAATTTGTGCAGATCTGACAATTTATTATGATTTGGAAGATATATTCAATGTACCTGACATTGATTTGAGCACCTGTGATGAATACCTGTAATTTATTCAGACAAAGATGGAGTCCATGGCATGAATACTTGATTTTTATCACCAAAATCTGCATATAAAGTCTGTTGCCCTAAAATTTGAGGTTTTGCTTGCATGCAAAGCAAGCAAAAATATTATTTAATTCACCAGAGCACTTATACCAACATGCAGATAATTATCATAGCAAGAATCAAGCCATTCCAACCCTAGGCGCCAAACCTTGAAGCTCCCTGGCAATGAAAAACACTCTTTAATGCAAAAACCTCCTTCCTTTGGTGCCAAAACCTGTCTGGGCTGCAATCCTTTGCAAAAAGAATTAATTGCTTCTTTATTATGGAAGCCCATGCTTATATAATCCTCAGCATTCTATTTTTAATAATTGCCCTTCCTATTTCTAGCAATTTAATTAATAAACAATCATGTTTATTCACCCAAATTGGGCGCCCAATTATGCATGTTGCTGGTTGCTTTTAAATAAATTTATTTTATTTATTTTTAGCATGCATCCTTGACTTCTCCTTAGCTCTTCCACTTGCATTGACTTTCCTTCTATTTATGGCGCCAAAATTGGGTGAATAAACCATTAATAAATATTATTAAATGCATTGTTATTCACCCAAGGTGGGTCGCACTTTTTGGCAAGAGGAATTGCTAAAAATAAGAAGTCAGCTTGATGGGAATTTCCACCCTGCACTGCAGCTCCAAAAATCCCCTCTTCCACTTAAGTGATTTGACTTTCATCATGGGAATTTTTACCCTGCAAGGCAGCTTTAAGAAATTACCCTACAAGGAAGATAAGAAATTCATGCCTACCTGCCACCTCTAATATTCCCATTGCAGCTTAAGTGACTTTGACTTCATGGGAAAAATTACCCTGCAAGGCAGGTAAGAAATTCCCACCTTCCTGCCACTGCCAAAATTCCCACTGGCAGCTTAAAGTCTTCCTTCCAAAAAGTGTGACTTGCATTAAAACTGGCCTCCTTTGATAAAGTGCAACTTGCATGGGTGAATAAATCTCTTTGGTGGGAAAAGTTAGCCTGTCAGGCAGGCAGAAAATTCCCATCGGTGCTTTAAGTGATTTTTCTTTATTTTATAATGGGAATTTTCACCCTGCAAGGTAGGTAAGAAATTCCTGCTTGCCTGCCGCCTCTAATTTTCCCATCGCAGCTTAAGTGACTTTGACTTCATGGGAAAAAGTACCCTGCAAGGCAGGTAAGAAATTCCCACCTGCCTGCCACTACCAAAAATCTCATTGCAGCTTACACTCATTAATTCCAGAAAATGTGACTTGCCTGGGAGAGGCTTTTTGTGCATGACTTCATCTTTTTTGGTCAGAAGCTTGCATTTTGAGGCTGATTCCTTCTGGTGTTGTGTCGGTAGATGATCTCCAGATGCTTCAGGAAATTAAACAGACTATACTGGTGAAGGAATTGACCTAGGGGAATTTCACAGAGAAACTGAGGAGAAAACTGGAGAAAAACGCAAAAGAAATAAATAAAAGTGAAAAACGTTGCCAGAAGTTGCAGACAATGCCCTGAATTCATTCCTGGTGAAAACCCTATTGAGATGAGTGAATACTGGCATGCAAAACTTCAACAAGATTCAACCGGAGCACAATTTACTTCAAACAGGGCATTATTTATTCAATAAATAATTAAATAAAAATTTCCCGCAGACAAAACTTGGCAGAGGGATAAAATGAGTTTGGGCATCTGGGTATTTGTCGAAATTGGCTCATATGATTCACTGGGAATATCCTAACATAATACAGACATCTTCTGGCAATAAAAACACAAAAAGACCCGTTATTTTAAAAAGAACGAATTTTTTTCAAATGGGTAGTCTCCAGATTTCAGGGTGAAATCTGGGGACACCAGTCGGCTCCATCTGTGGACATCTTTACCTCTTTCAAAATGAAAGGAGTGAAGATGAGATCCCAACATCTCTGGTTTCGTGTCTTGTCCATTGGGTTCGAGGGTCAGGCCACAAAAAAAAACAAAAAGAAAAGAAAAGAAAGAAAACAACAAAAGTTTTATTTATATACATACAGGTTTTACCCTTGTATCTTAATTTCTAGAAAGCTTCAAATGCTGCCCATTGAAAGGAAGTGGTAACTCAATTCCATCTTGGTAGGCAAGGAAGAAAGTATCCATTCCAGCAACTCTCTTGATCATGAAGGGCCCTTTCCAGAGTGAATCAGATTTGTCGTGCATGCCCTTCGGTTCATGTCTCTTGTCCCACCAGAGTACCCAGTCTCTGATCTCGAACTTCCTTTCTCTGGCCTTCTTGTCAAATACCTTGGGCAAGTCCTTATCAACTTCATCTGGTGGTGGCTCATCCTTTCTTCTCTCTGTGGTGGATAATTCTGCATCAACTTCCTCTATTCCCAAATTTATTTGCTGCATTTCTGAGGAAGAACTATCACCATGTTCTTTGTTCTTCTTCAGGTACCGATCATGCTTGTCGAAAGTCTCCACTAAGGAAACTAAACCCTTGGGGATTTTGTTACCTTTTGGTTGGATTATTCCACTACTGTCATCATAACCTGGATCAATTTTTCCTATGACTATTTGTCGTGGTGGTGATTTACTCCCTTCAACATACAACTTGTCAAAGTTGTCTTGTTCCAGACATGCAGATGTTTGTTTGTCATCATTGAAAGTCTGCCATTGTTCAACATTATCAGGGACTTTGGGGTGGTAGACCATCTCCACTTTATAGTTTCCTTGTCTGAATATGGATGGTGGTCTATCTGGATTCAATAGTGCAGCTGTGACTGCCAAAGAATCTGCCTTGGAGTTCTGATTGGTTGGAATGAAGTCGATAGAGAAGGCTGCAAAATCTAGTGTGGCAGAAAGCACTTTATCTCTGTAATGCTTCATCTCATCTCTTTTGACTTGATTTTGCCCTTGAACTTGCTTTACTAGAAGTTCAACATCTCCTTGGGCTTTGAGGAGTTTTACTCCTTTCTTTTTAGCTTGCTCCATTCCTAGAAGCAATGCTTCATACTCCGTCGTATGATTGGTGTTCTCGAACATCAGCTTGTGGGAGTATGGGAATATCTCATGATCTGGAGATATTAGTAGAACGCATCGGCTCCTGATCCAAAAGAACAACAGGTGCCTTTAAACTCTAGAGTCCAAACTTTTTCAACTCTTCTTGGTTGGCTGGCTCTGGTTGAAGTTCCGGGTCTGGTACATTTTTATCCATTTCTAAGAAATATACACCATGGTCAGATTCCTGAAAAAGAATATGAGATCTAGGATCCTCAGATTTTGTAACCGTGTACTTGGAATTCTTTTCCGGCTCCAGCTTCTGATTTATTCCTTTGATAGGAATATGAGCACACAACCAATCCATCTTTATTTCTCCTCCCAGCTCTTTGCAGAAGTTTCTCTCAGCAACATCCCATAGGAGACAGGAATATCTGCAACTAAGATTGTCATCTTTAATCTTTTGTTAGGAAAAGCTTCCAGAACAACTTGTGCATCTTTGATTTGTCTGATTAAAGGGACTTGTCTCTCCATGGAATAACACCTTTTATGGTCTTTGTCAAGGTAAGCCCAAGAGCATCTGCAACTTTAGCTGGCATGACATTGTCAGAAGCACCTGAATCTAAAATGCAGTTGCTTAACTTGAAACCATTAAGCAATAGGGAAACATAGAACGGTTCCACTCTTTCAGAAGATGGTGAGGATTTAACAACTGCAATGTTGTTCTGGGGAGGAGTATCTTTGGGCTTAGGCAAAAGGCCTTTTGATGTATTAGATTGTCCTGGTGATTGTACATATTTGACTAGCCTATTTAACTGCTCAGGAAAGGCTCTCAAGTATTCAGCTTTTGACATTTGAATCCTAGTTTTCTTGGCATGATCAATAATGTCAAAAGAAGGAATAGATTCAGATACCTGAGTTGTTTTCTGTGGTTGAGATGAAGAACTCACATTCTTATCTCTGGGAGCTAAAGAAGAAGGTAAAGGGCTGCCCCTTCTTTGTTCATCAGTTAATGCCTCAGCTTGACGAGTTTGTGATCTTGTAAATATTGCATATGTATGACCATGATCATCTTCATGAATTTTCTCATCGTCATGTTCAAATTTGTAGTTCAAGTAATTAATGTTGGAGTCGCCAGCAGGACCTACAAAATCATCATTCTCGAGCTGATCAGTGTCAGCTTCCTGGTCTTCTTCATTCATCTCCACGTTGTTTCTAGGAGCAGCTTCAATTGCTAATCTTTGGGAACCAGCAATGCGGTTTTGGTTGTTGTTGTTGAAATTCTGAGCAGGGGCAGTATTGTTGCCTTGAGCCATTTGAGCCATTTGTTTCTTCATCTGCGACATCTCATTTGCTAAATTTTGCAATAGTGAATCGGATGTAGTAGCAGAAGATGAACTTTCAGCTCTAGAAGTGATGCTTTTTATCTTTCCAGCCATGATGAGGTCGTCTTCAATTTCAACCGCCATGTTTTGAGCTGCTAACAAGTCAGCAAGACGTGCTCTTCGCAGTTGATAGCTTACTTCAGGAAGTAAAGCATTGATGAAGAATACCTTTTGATTCTCATCATTCAGAGAAGCAGAAGCCGGAATTTTGTAAAGTAATCTTTGGAATTTTGCAATAAAATCCCGCATGTGCTCATGTGGCTCCTTCTTCAGCTGAGTCAGTTGAGTTATCAATGTACTGGAATCTTCAGCTAAGTTGAATCTTTTCAGGAATGCATCTCACATAGTAGGCCCAGTTGGTTATGGTGCCAGGAGCTAGCCGGTAGAACCATTCTCCAGCCAAGTCATGCAGAGTCTCTATGAAGAGCTTCTGACAGACACATCTTCATGTTCTACTGCAAGCACTCCACATGATATGAAAAAATTAGCCAAGTGATCATCTAGATTCTGCTTTCCGTCTCCATAGAATTTTGGAAAATTATTTCTCATCCCTTTAGGTAGATCATGCATAGGAGGAATTAGATTCAGACGTCTAAAGGCTGCACCCCATGGAACATGTGCTATAGGGGCAAGTGGCTGATTCTGCATCATGATGAATGAAGCACGTCTTCTTTAAGAATAGACTTGGTGAATAATTCCAGCTGCCAGATTATGCTGAAGATGATCTGGATCTGGATGAGTTTGCACTCTTCTTCCTGGTGAAAGACTGGATTTGAGGCTTCTAACTTGAGGAGTATGATTGAAATTGAATTACTGTTGCAATCTATAAAAATGATCAATCCTCCCTTGATTCCTTGATAGATCGGGTGAATGGGCGTTCGACCAGGTTGAGAGTTCAATGGGAACTAAAAAGATAAGCTCTGGTATTCAAAATATTGTTGTTCCCCAGCGGAGTCACCAAAAAGTGTTGGCTAGATTTTCTGCACAGCTGAAAACCTAGGCAATCATGAGATAAATCTCCCTCATTTACCGGTGAGGCTCCCGTGTAAGATTTTGTCAGTTTATATGTCCTAATATCTATTTGTTGGTATTACTTTAACTATGTAGCTCATGAACCATAGCTAGATAGTTCTGCAACAAGTAAGCAGCTGTAAAAGAAAGGAAAAATCTGCAGAAAAGGAAAATAATAGGAAACAGGAAGAAAGGAGAGAAGATGTGCAACCCAATCAATAGTTTACAGAGTTGATTGCATGCACATAGATTAAAACAAATAGATCATGAAATACAGAATTCAAAGCAAAGGAAAGTTTCAGATCTAGATCTAGAATAACACAAAGTTTATGAATAGATCTAGAAAGAAATAAGAAACAAAATGCACCGTTGACACAAAGTTCTCCGGAAATCTCTTCTCTATTCCTCTACTTGCAGAAAGATATCAAGGGTTTCAGCTCAAAGTCTGGAACACAAGAATGATGATTACAAATTCTGATCCTTTAACCCGTAGGTTCTTCCTCTATTTATAGTGTATAAAGGGCAATTACAAATAGGAAGCTTTAAATGAATTCCCGCATGCGGAAGCTATGAAAAGGGAAACAACTGGCAATCTTCCTCCTGGAATTCCTCTTTGCATGACATGCATGATTTATAGCTCAAAAATAGAACCTTCTATTTTGCATGTCTGCCACCTATTTCCAAGTAATTGACTTCTTCAAGTAACGTAATTTTAAACCAATCACTTAAGTTTTATAATTTAATTGATTGCTCAATTACTTTGTCGGAGAAAATAAAAGAAAGAGGAAAAGAAATAAGAAGAAAGCTGCAACCCTCCAGTCTTGTTCTTCTTCCATATTCTGCATGTTGGTCCAACTATTTTGTACTTCCTTTGATTCTCACCAAAATGGATCTGGAATCTCTATCGTATGATCTGTGATTTCATTGTTGTTGGGTATTGCCTTTGACAAACTGGATCTATCTTCCCTTCTATCTTTGAAGCTTTTGTAATTCTTCTTCAGTACATGCACCGGTGCAATGTTTGTCGTAAATAATTCAGACAAAACTCATCATCTTTTATTTAAAATTGCATATGAGCAATTTTAAATTCTGGAAAGCACTCTGGGTGAAGGAAAACACAAGTAAATTCAATGAAGGCTTCAACTAGGAAGATTGGGAGCACATGCACAAGCTTCTGAAAGGAATTCTCCATGCAATGACTTCTACATGGGCTGCGTTAGAAACAAGAGGATGAATTTTTGCCGGAAACCTTTGCAATTATGAGATATGGATCTGTCAATTAAATCAGTGATAAGTTCGGGGCCTATGTCTGGATCATTGAATTCAACAAATCTTGAAGCTATGAATGATTCTACTAATCCTTTTCTTTCATCATGTTTTATCATGGCTGGAATAATCTTTGTCTGAGCTCTTTTTCTTTTAATTATGCCGAAATCCCTTGCAATTGGATCAATTTGTGTATATCTGACAATTTCTTCTAATTTGGAAGATATATTCAATGTACCTGACATTGATTTGAGCACCTGTGATGAATACCTATAATTTATTCAGACAAAGATGGAGTCCATGAGCATGAATACTTGATTTTTGTCACCAAAAATCTCCATATGAAGCTTTCTTGGCCTAAAATTTGAGGTTTTGCTTGCATGCAAAGCAAGCAAAATTATTATTTAATTCACCAGAGCACTTATACCAACATGCAGATAATTATCATAGCAAGAATCAAGCCATTCCAACCCTAGGCGCCAAACCTTGAAGCTCTCTGGCAATGAAAAACACTCTTTAATGCAAAAACCTCCTTCCTTTGGCGCCAAAACCTGTCTAGGCTGCAATCTTTTGCAAAAAGAATTAATTACTTCTTTATTATGATAGTCCATGCTTATATAATTGTTGATCTGGGTTTCTAGCTTCCTGTCCAGGTGAGTGTACGAGTAAGCAAGAAACACGAGCCAACGTCGAGTATACAAGGGCTTAGTACCTTGGAGATGGTGATGGATGATACGGGTGCAACGAAAACAGATGCATGATATCAAGAAGCTAGATCTACAAAACTAAACCAGATAAGATTAGAACACAGTATGCGGGGGTTGCTTAGACGGTGCCGATTCCAAGAGGATTTCAACTCCCTTGGAGGATGTTAACCCCTGTTTTAGAGAAGATAATAATAGATCGTGAACAATAGTAAAAATGACAAGCAACTGAAATAACAAGAGTACTTAGCTTATGTGCTGCTATGGAAATGAACCGGGCGTTAAGATGGCAAGATAACGAATCATGGAAAAGATTTCTCCTTCTTCTTTTTAAAAATATATCCTCCTTTTTTAAAAATATATTCTCCACTTTTTAAAATATATCCTCCCTCCTTTGAATATGAGGGAAAATCCCATATTTATAGCTTATATATGAAACTAAATTGCAGGTTAGATGATACTCAGGGTGTAGTAAAGTAACCTGAGTTAGGGATGTGATGTGATCATGTGGGTCCCATAGTTTGACTTATTAGGCAAAGTGGGGGACATGATTTGAATGGGGGGCGAGATAAAGATTTCATTTTAAAAAGAAGGTGTTGGAGATATGCATTATGAATTAAATAAATTGTGAGAGATGGGGGATGATGCCAAAAGTTGAATTATCAAATGGGTCTATATGGAGCCCATCGATAATCAATCAAATAATGTGAGAAAATAAATAAGATTTTATTTAATTTAAGAGAAAGAGATGCGAGAATAGAAAATTGGATGAATGTGAGATGATGAAGGGGCATTATACCGAAAATAGGTGTCTACATTTGCCCCTTTTTGTTGAGTGGTTTGCGATAGCAAGCCACAAGACAAAAACAAAAAGGGTTAGATGAAAGATGTGTCTAGGATGGATGAAGATATGATCCAAGGCAAGATGCCCTAGGCAAAAAAGGATCACAATAAATAAAAAAGGTATGGCGGTGACTCCAATATCACATAAGTAGAGGACAATTGCGGTCTCAACGGAGACAGACGACAACTTTCTATAGACCAGTGAGTGGGTGAAGACCACTGCAGCATGGATGTAAACCGAGATTACCAATGGGTCATAGGAAAACATCAAAATATATGCAACTGAATGCGAAAGATATGGGCAATCCTTTGTCTACGAGGAATTGTGTGAAAAATCATGCGTCCACAAAAGGGACAAGAATGAAAATAATGATGCCCCAGCATAGGGCACGAGAAGGACACAAAGTGAGTTATATGCGTTGACAAGTACAAGGATGAAAGGGTGCCCCAACATGAGACATAGATAGAATAATCTAAAATGTGGATAAGATGAGTAGATAGGATAGAAAGGTGAGATAAAATGCCCTAAAAGGGTAATAAATATGATGACAACCATGTTTCATAGGAAAGATGCAAAGTATTAGAAAATTAGAAGGTGAAGAAGACAAAAAAGTCTTATTTCTTCGACAAGTATGATAGAGGTTCTTTTGCGACAAAACAAAAGCAGAGCAAATATTCATGGAAGAGAATAAGATTAGATAGGTGATGGCCGTTATGGTATCTTCCAAGATAAAAATGTCAAAAGAAGATGGGAAGATATTATTAGAAATGGATATGATGATGTCCTTGCGAGAGGACTGACGAAGATAAAAGATGTGGCAAGGTTCTCAAAAATAGAAGAGGTCAATTTGGCAAAGAGAAGAACAAGAACGATAATGAAAGGGATAAATGGCGATACGTAAACAAAGAAATATTGGCATTGATTGTGAATTCCAAATGTAAGGGATGTTGTGAAAGAGAAAAGGGAATAGATAGGAGGATTGGTTGATTATGAGAAGAGCAAGAAAGATTGAATATGAAGACAACAAGGATATTGAATAGAGGGACAAAGATAGAGGAGGAGAAAATAAGGAGTGAAAGGGGAGGAAGAAGATAACAAAGAAGGATTATAGAGAAAGGGGGAAATGAAGGACAAACAAAGAGAAGACAAGAAAATAACAGAGCAGAGGATGAAATTACGAAAAAGGGAGAGAGTTATTTAAGACAAAAGGTGTGATGAAGGATGGAGCAGAGGAAAATAGAGAGGTAATGGAAAATGAAAGAGATGATAGAGCAATTTTTTTGGAAGGAAACAGATCATAGTGAGGAAATTCAAGGCAACGAATATAGAACTGACTGCATGGAAATGCATGTGGATGATGAGATGATAAAGGAAATGGGATAAACTGAAGAGTTAGGTTTTCAACGAGGAAGTAAAGAGGAAGTGTGAGGTAAAATGAGGAGGAGGACAATAAAGAGGAAGTGAAACAAGATAAGGATACTAAAGGAGGAGAAGACAACAGAGAAAATTATGCGGACGAAAGGGAACCAAGAGTGAAGATATTTGGTAAAGAGTGAGAAGCATAAGGAACATAAAGAGAAACTTGAGGGAAGGAATGCCATCGATTGGAAAAGAAATGGAGATGCATGAGATGAGGATATGCTCATGATGAGAAAATAGAGAGAAGGTGTATGATGAAGATAGTGAAGAAATTGGAAAGGAAGAATGGTAGATAGAGAGGTGGCGAGGAAAAATAAAGGATGGGATAGGAGAGGCAATGTCAGTGAATAGATGTTAGGAGAAATCCACCGATAATGATCAGTAGGAAAAGATGAAACAAAAGATAAGACAAGGGAGAAAGTAAATGAAGAACGGGAGGGGGAATGCCAATGAAGGGATGTTAGGAGAATTCCTTTGATAATGATCAGAGGACACAAAGGAAGGAAGGAATGAAGATAGAATGGAGGAGGTCAAAGAAAAGGATTCATGCTGTGTAAGATGGGGATGAGTGATTTTTAGGAGAAGTCCACCAATAATTCTTAGCACGGAAACATAAGAGGAAGATGAAAGAACGTTAATGGAGGATCAATGACAATGGCGTGTACTTATGGGGGTAAATATGTGGGAGAACTATAGAAGATGGAGTGAAAAGAGTAAAGGAAGGACATATGACGATGTGTAGGAAGATGAAGACGAGGAGAGGATGTAGTGGATGAGAATGAATGAGAGACAAATGAAGAAACAAGACATGAAGTGAACGGAGAAGCAACGGTTAAGTAAGATTACCCAGCGACAGATGATGGAGATGAAAAAGTGACTAGTAGGAAGTGGTGTTTGTGTGAATGGAAGAGGAGGTGAGAGGATGTGATGATGGGGAATGATGAGAAAAGGTAGATGGAGCCACTACTTGGGTTTCACCTAGTATATGCACAGGACCTTTGGGTTGTTCATGCTTAGGAGGGCCTTCATGTAAGTTTTTGGCTCACCACTTTCCGCAGGAGTATCAAACCGCTTATAGATCACCACACTGGTTCAAGATGACCATGATGTTTGTTGGTATTTCTTTGGAATTTCAACCTAGAAAATGGATCGCAGGTTGCTTTACAGAATTGGCTGGATCTTTCGATCCCTATTCTCAGAGGCACCATTTCTTGAGATTAGGAATATTTGTATGACAATAGGGAGATGGAGATGATTGCAAATGCACACATATTTCCCCTTCTTATTATTCAAACACTTAAGTTAGATTGACATCCTTTGTTTTTATTTAGTGTGGTTCTCTTAGGATTGTCAATCCAAAGATCAAGAAACTGATGAAAATTGAACTTGTAGCATTTGTATATTTTGGTGGAACAGAATGATGGAAAGGAGTTCATAATAGTGTGATAATTAAGGATACATAGAGGAGTATGAAACTATGAATGGATGGAAGAACAGTGATACGACGTCACATGTAGAGTGTGTGGCGATATGTCCTTAACTGGCATGCCCATGTAATGAGTTATGAATCATGTTGTGAGTGTTAAGTAGACCTATAAGGAGGGGTGCTCAGACATTTATGGTGGTCACTTATCATCTGGATTTCCCATCCACATCATCTTGTGGAGAAGCTATTTGATGCCATCGGGAGTTTTCTTGTGAGGGTGAAATACATTGTTTCATGTTGCTCTCCCTCATAATGGGTGGTTAAAATTAGATTGTCATACTTTGTTTGTGTGAAGAATACCCGCGAAACGTCATGTGTGTATGACAAGCACAATGTGCGTGTACATGTGTGCAAGTTTACAAACATTAGGGTGAGAAGAATGATATGGAGATATATGTTTTTCCTTTAGGACATTTAGATGTTGAAGGTTGCAATGGATCATAATACAATTTCTCTAACATTGTGTTTTGAGAATTAATAATATTTAAATTTGATAATGAATTTTCCTTGCGAAGAACCTTGCAATGTGTCTAAAATTTCTTCGCAAACTAAAACTATGTTTTTTTAGGTTTTGCAAACCGTATTTTCGTATTTTCATGACATTCACAATTCATTGAGATTTTTGATTGATATAAAGTTCAATAGCTTTTAATAATGTATTGTAGATAATCCCAAAAGATGATTTCAATGCCAGATGAAGTGAAGACATAGCTGTAGAAAGGGTGTACAAGGAATCTATGTTAAGAACTAGATTGGAGATACTCAAGCATAGCAAACCACTCAAGGCATAGTACATTTGTACCCAATAGCAGGTGTTAATATCATAACCATTTGCTAATTTTGTTAGTTTCAAATTAGATCATGATGGAACCCTTCAATTCTAATTGTGTTTGGTATTAATCGTTAATAATCCTAATTTTTAAATGATTTAGTTATGAATTAGATGTGAGTAGTACCACATTCAAGGGGGATCTCCAAATGTGGTGTTCCTTAAGTCTCATGCCTCTTACTATGTGTGAGAGGGTTCATTTCAAATAGTAATCAAATCCAATCAACTTCTGGGAATCCTTTCACCGAAAATGTTGATAGAATTCACCACTGGTAGGTCAATGCCCTAATAATTTTTCGCTTCTATCTTAGTCATAATAATCAGCACAATATGTGATCCTTCGAAAGTATGGCTCCTACAACATGTTGTGCATCTGTCATAGACTGAAAAGAATAATGGGGAAACACTCATGCTATCAAGGGATCTGTCTATTTCTTGTAATTTTGATATTCATTTGTGAAAAAATTATGTAATACTAATTCAAGGTTTTACACCAGGATGAAAGCTCCATAAAATTCCACTATCCCCTACTGAAAACATCTCGTCAAATGATTCCAAGTTTCTTTGATTATGTCTTTTACATGCGTGAGGTTGACCTGCCCTTTATGGGGGATCAGCTAGCCCACATAGCTTCGTGGAACCATCTTAAGGAGGGAATTTTAAGCTCTTGTACAAGAGACACCACTGGATTAAACCACATGTGCATTGTGGTGCCCTATCAGAATGAGAAGGTAATCCCAATCGTTATGGTTAGTATGGCCACCTTAACAGTAGTGAAGCCGAGACCGTTTGAACCTTAGATTATCCCAATGATACTATGGAAGGACCCAAGAGACCGTTAGAACCATCTACCCATTGGATCCAAGTTCTCATTAGTAAATATGCAATAACAAGTAGGTTGGTCATGCAAGTAACGACAAAACAATAAGAGAATCCATGTTTTTCATTTACCACCACGAGAAGGAAGACAGTGACGATGCAATAGGATATTGCCTTTTGATAGCCAATGGCAAGACATAATTTTTCCATATGTTATTCATTGAATGATGCAATCCTTAAATGACACTTTTTTTTACCACATTTTGATAAACTCACCTATAGATTTTTTTTAGACATACACATAGAATTTACATTCATGGCTCTCAAATGAGGTCTTGAAATAACCAATGTCCTCATACTATAGACACACATATAGCCACAATGGTGAAACTTCAAAATAACATATGGTGCCCCACAAGATACACACATAGAAAAAGGTGGACATCCAGAATTTAAGGTCACTATTCATAGTTTGAGAGTTGAACATGGCCTTAAAGGAGGCGAGTACCAAATACACAATGTCCCGAAGGGAAACTCTTATGGATAGCCATTTATGTTTTTTGACTTAGACAAGCATAGAGAATGCTTTAACGCAAGGATGAATTTCGAATCAAACTAGATAGCTTTCATGACTACTTATAATATTTTTGTCTCCAAAAGTTCTCCATTCAACCTTTGAATTTGATTATGTCAGTGGAATATGGACCTCATATATGTAGTGGCTTATGAAACACTTTGTTTCTCGATAGGAGACACAAATATACCCACCTTGGTTTATTGTCACATCTTGCATCTAGAGTCCTCTTATCGGATATTTGAACAACATTGCCTACAATGTGTATTTGACTTCAGAATGTGTTGCACCCCTTTTAATTATGAAATAGTGTCACATTGGACTTCTCTCTTTCCCATGAATAACATCTCACAAGACAATGTTTGAAGCCCTCCAACTAAGGGATTATGTAGGTGACATGATTTGCTTCATGGTGTTCCCCTCAAGGCCCATTCCTCTCCAATGCAAGATATCAACATGGTTAATGGAATTTTTTGATGTTCCAATGGAAGGTGGAACAACCACCACAATCAAATTGTGGATGGGATCAATTTTCAATTGGGTAGAACACAACATATTCTTTAGCAAGATAAGCTCTAATGATAAATACTTTCAGGAAATTCCTTAGGTCATGAATGACATGGGCATGTTTTGAATATGCAGGGATGATGTGGATGGAGGGATCATGGGAGATTTGACAGATGGTAGATAGGGTGATTGGATTCAAGGTACATTTACAGAGAACTTTCCCTATCGACATGAGGAAATCATCTTTGTGAAGGAGATGTTGTGAATGCATCCACCTAGTACTCTCCTCTACAATGGGCCCACCTGTCATGCACCTAGGAGTACGATGTTTAAAGTTATCAACTTTGTCTTACATTTTTGTTAGTATTAGAGAAAAAATGATATCTCTGGGACCATGATTGTTTAAAGGATTTCATAGGAGTAAGTTCTTCATGGCAAATGAATATCGTGTTACACATGTTGAAAGATGTCTATCTATGACCCTATTAAAGCGACACTGAAGAAGGTAAATCTTGTACAAATATTTCTCTAGCATGTATCAACTTATGCAATAGGACCATAGAATTTTTTTTGATCTTGGTTGTGTATTGGAGTTAATTTCCCCAATGTTTTCGATGTACATAATGCATATATTTGGTTGAAGGATGATATTGATTGGAAGTGAAGAATGATGGTATATACATATAACTTGTAGATGGAAATTTATATTGATCCTGACATGGATAGTCCACACCCCCTTAAATCTCCTTGAGAAGAGGGAAAGCTTGCACATGTTTCACGTAGGATGCGCATATGTGACTTACTCAGGGAAAAAATCCCCGAGGATCATAGATGGTACCATGAGGGGTTTGACTTTAGCAGTTATGGCGATAATTTCAACTTGAGGATCTGACAATTTCACTGTGGTTATTCATCGGTTGAAACTGCCCTTCTAAATCAACTCGAAGATGTGCACTCACCCTCTGTGTAATTAAATTAATTGTATAATTCAGATTATGAGCAACAATAGAACACCAAATAACACAATATTTCAGAATAATGATCTCAATATGCAATTAGTAATAGCTTCGCCACTTCGAGGGGGCAACCTCCAAACCATATAATAAGACTCAAATGCTCAAATGATAATGAAATACTACCTACAATCCCCTATATATACTATTCATATGTTATGGCCATCACCAAGGCCGACCTATTAAGCATGAGAAAGTATAAATGATATAATAAAATGATATGGTAAGCCACAAGTCGGCTACTCATATCCTAATACAAGCAATAGGTTAAGGGCGTACCATGCCCTTCCCCTTCAAACCAATGTTGTCCTCAACGTTGAATAATCCTGGATGTTGCTGCAGAAAACCTTCATCCTCCCAGGTCGCATCCTCCCAGGTCGCATCTTCTATGCTCAGATTCTTCCACTTGATCAGATATTCCTTAATGTCTTTGGTTCTCAGCCTCTTAGTACGTGTTTGCAGAATCTTCTCTGGCTCCAAAATGATTCTTCCTTCCTCGTCAAGTTCTGGTAACTCTGTCTGGGCTTCAAATTTTTGTCCAATAACCTTCTTCAGGCATGAAACATGGAATACTTGGTGTATGTGTGAAGATAGAGGCAACTCTAGTTTATAAGCAACACTGCCAATTTTCTGTAGAACCTGATAAGGGCCATAATATTTAGGAGAAAGTTTATTTTCCTTTTTCTTTTGCTTTAGAGACATTTGTTTGTAAGGCTGGAGACGTACAAAAACCCAGTCACCAATTTCAAAATTTCTTTCACTACGATGTTGATCTGCTTGTTGTTTCATCTTGTTTTGTGCTAATGCTAAATTCTCCTTCAAACTAGCCAAAACCTGTTGTTGATGTTGAATGTGTTCCTCAACATCTCTGACCTTAGTTTGCACCCTCAAGGAGGAAGTGATAGAAGGTGGATGGTAACCATATAATGCTAAAAATGGGGTCATTTGAGAAGAGGTATGAAAAGATGTGTTATACCACCATTCTGCAAGTGGTAGCCATTTAATCCATCTTTCCTACTTATCTGATACAAAACAACGTAGATACCTCTCTAAGCATTTTTTGACCACTTCCATTTTCCCATCAGTTTGAGGATGATAAGATGAACTGTGAGCTAGTTGAGTACCCAAACATGAAAAAAATTCCATCCAAAAATTACTTGTGAAAATAGGATCACGATCACTTACAATTATCTTTGGGGTTCCATATAGCCTTTGAATTGTCTCGAAAAAAATAGCTGCGACTGTACAGCTACAAATGGATGTGATAGGGCACAAAAATGGGCATATTTTGTGAGCCTATCCATAATCACGAAAATAACATTCTTACCCTCTGAACAAGGCAATCTGGTGATGAAATCCATGGAGACCTCCTCCCATCTCTGGCTAGGAATGGGTAAGGGTTGCAATAGACTTGGTGTCTTAATTGTTTCCCCTTTGTTTTGTTGGCACACTAAACACTCTGATACAAAATTTTTGTACATCCCCCTTGATTCCTTCACAAAATAATTCTCTTTTTATTCTATGATATGTCTTCAAAAACCCAGAGTGTCCTCCAACAAGTGAGGCATGTAGCTCTACAAGAATCTTATGCTTCAACTCATAATCTTTACTCAAGTATAACCTGTCCTTGTACCATAGGGCATTACCTTTCCACTCAAATTTGTTAGATGTCATAGATCCTTGCTTGATATTCTGTATTAGAGATTGTGTATCCTTGTCTTGATCCCATTCCAATCTTGCTTCATCCACCCAATCGGCCTGTCAACATGGACATTCCACATAGTAAGGCATCTATGGATGTATCCCTTCTGGACAACGCATCAACTACTACATTTTCTTTACCCTTTTTGTATATGATTTTAAAATCATAACCCAACATTTTTGTTACCCACTTTTTTTGTTCCTCAGATGATAACCTTTGCTCCAAAAAGTATTTGAGACTATCATGATCAGTTTTTACCTTGAAGTGTCTACCCATGAGATAGGGCCTCCATTGCTTGACTGCATGAAGAATAGCCATCATTTCTTTCTCATAGACAGGTTTGAGTAGATCTTTTCCTTTAAATTAGTGACTCTCAAATGCAATTGGTCTTCCTTCCTACATTAGAACTTCTCCCAATCCTGATCTTGAAGCGTCACATTCAATAATGAAGTTTTTGAAAAGTTGGGAGTAGCCAAAACTGGGGGTGCTGCACATGGCTTCCTTCAACTGCTCAAAGGATTTAGTGGCTACGTCTATCCAATGGAAGGCATCCTTCTTTAGCAATGCAGTGAGTGGGGTTGCTATTCTACCATATCCCCGCACAAATCTTCTGTAGTACCCTGTTAGTCCTAGGAACCCATGAAGATTTTTGAGAGTTTTGGGCCTTGGCCATTCCACCATAGCTTTGATCTTCTGAGGATCAACTTTGACGCCTTCATGGGATACAATGTGACCCAAGTACTCTACCTCTTGTACACTAAAATAACATTTGGATGGATTTGCATAGAGAGCTTATGTTTCTCCAAAACTTCCAACACTTTATTTACATGTTGAAAGTGTTCTTCCCATGTCTTACTGTAAATCAATATGTCATCAAAGAAAACTAATACAAATTTCCTTTAAAATGGCCTAAAAACAATGTTCATCAAGCTTTGAAAGGTTGAGGGCGCATTTGTAAGACCAAAAGGCATTACCAAAAACTCATAATGGCCCTCATGAGTCTTGAAAGCCATTTTATGAACATCTTCCTCTTTTATTCTAATTTGATGGTACCCCAAATGAAGATCTAATTTTGTGAAATAAATAGCACCATGCAATTCATCAAGTAAATAATCAATTACTGGAATAGGAAACTTATCTTTGATGGTGTACTTGTTGAGTTCTCGGTAATCTGGACACATCCTCCATGTTTCATCCTTCTTACGTACCATGACCAATGGTGAAGAATATGTGCTCTGGCTATACCGGATGATACTTGCCTTCAACATTTCCTGAACCATTTTCTCGATCTCACTTTTTGGGAATATGGGTATCTGTATGGTCTGATGTTAGGTAATTGGCTCCTGGAATCAACTAAATGGAATGATCATGATCCCTAACTAGTGGTGGTCCCTTTGGAATTGCATCAAAAATAAAGGACTAAGCATAAAAAATCTTCTGAATATCGGGGTGGCATTGAAGACTCTATATTTTGTTCCTCTATGGAAAATAACTTTGCTACAAATCCATCAACTCATTTTCTGATAACCTTATGCATTTGATGAGATCTAATAATCTTTTGGAGACTTAGCTACCATCCCATTCAAATTGTATTGTCCTTTCTTCTGAATTAAATCACTATGAACAATTCTTGGAAATTCATTTTTATAGTACCCAAGTTTGTGAGCCAATAGACACCCAAAACAATATCTGCCCCTCCCATAAAAATAGACAAACATAGGTGAGTCTAGCATGTAGTCTCCCATGGAAAGCTTGATACTATGGTACTTTCCTGTGCACTTGACTGTCCCTCAAAATTCACAACCATAACTTGCATTTCTGGAGCTGGGTAAATAAAAAATTTGAGTGTGCGGACAGCTAACTTACTATTTATGAAGTTATGAGTACTCCCTAAGTCAATTAACATCTGTGACCTTGTGTTTTTTGAGATAGCCAATAACCTTGAGTGTTTGAGGAGTACTAATACCTAAAAACGCATGGCGATAAATTGTAGGTTGGTGATCCTCTACTCCATCTTATACTAGTTCCCCAACTTCTCATATAATTTTAGCTTCCTCTTCATCCTCATTTCGTCCATCAATAGAGAACAACTTCTTCTCAACACATTTGTGTCCTGGGTCCATATTTGTTGTCACAGTTAAAACATAATCATTTTACTCTAATTTCTTCCATTTGTTGAGGAGTCAGTTTAATTAGCCAAGTGAATGATGGGGAACGAGGTACTATGGTCTCTGGTGTTAGTAAAAGGTTGTCTCCTACTAAAAATTTTTTTTTCCTCTATTCTACCTGCCATGATAATAGAATCAGAAAGCTTGAGAGGATTAAACATACATTCCTCATGGTCGATTGTCGTCCTTAAGACCCCCAAGAAATAGGTCACTCAGGTTATCTTCTGGTAATATTCTCCACCCTTAAAGATAGGTTATAGAATTGATGCACATAATATTTGATTATTCCTGTTTTCCTGTAACTTTTCCAATTGACTAAATTAGTTATCTGAAACACTGGAACTATACTGCAATTGCAACTCCTCAGTACAAAATTGTCCAAGTGACACTGAGACCACTCTTATTCCTCTAAGCACATAACCATAGATACCAGATGGATAGGTCTAGTTCAAGATATAGAGGATGCCAAGGTCACATTTTATCATGATGGGGCTTGATGTAACTCATAGAAGTATCTCCATTGGATTTATCCAATTTGTAGTGTGCATCATTCTCCACATCACAATTTACAACAGTAAAATACCAGGATCAATATCATGTTCTGTGGTTTACGACTTACAGTTGGCTCACTGCACACAACACTGCAAGGGCTCCAAGGACAGAAACTCGACTCGCATACGACAATTACATAAGTCATCGACTCACATAGACACATGAAAACATCATAGGCATGTCGATGCCACACTTTTCCTAATGAACGAATACTAGCAATGACCCAACCACAAAAAAATGACTTCAGAAATGACGAACCCACAACACATCATTTCTTTAATTGTATTTTAGTTATGATTAACATTCCAAGAACATTATAGTGCAAGGATAAAATTTCTCATTTGTCCACCTACAAATTCTTAAGTTCATTCCACAGTTAAAATTACTGTTCAAACCCTTTTAAGTTGCTTCTTATTCTTTACAAAATCTTCCATAACTTGCCTACTTATTTTGGCATAATTCAAATGCAGATAAAATACTTATACCAATTCGCTCTGGTTCAAAATATATTGTGGAAACAAAAAATTAGGGTTTTTGCCCTAATTTTGGCCTAGATTGCAACTCTGGTACCACTTGTAATGAAATTACTAGTATAATTCAGATTATGAGTAGAAATATAACACCAAATAACACAATATTTCAGAATAATGATCTCAATATGCAATTGTAATAGATTCACCACTTCGAGGGGGCAACCTCCAAACCATATAATAAGACTCAAATGCTCAAATGATAATGAACTACTACCTACAATCCTCTATATATACTATTCATATGTTATGACCATCACCCAGGCCAACCTATTAAGCATGAGAAAGTATAAATGATATAATAAAATGATATGGTAAGCCACAAGTCGGCTACTCATATCCTAATACAAGCAATAGGTTAAGGGCATAGCAAGATAGGTGTTTGTATGATGCAATTAATGATATCTATGTGAGATGTGGATTGTTTCGATTTGGGCATGTAAAGAGATGATTTTGTAGAGGGAGAAGGTAAAGTATCTTTATTTGATTTAGGTGGATGTGTTGGTACAATAGGTGATTCAAGGGGTATATTTGACAGGGTTACAGACTGAGAGGATTGGGTTGGTGTGATAGGAAGATTGGGTAAAGAGTATTGGGGTAGATTGGGTGAAGTGGCCACGGGCAAGGTTGTGAAGGTAGAGATTGGTGGACTTGTTGATATGATAGATATATGGGTCGCTGGGATAGATAAAGATGTAGGCACTTTTGTAATATGTGGAGATGTGAGTGATGTGATAACCGATGGAGTAGACCTTATGGGTAAGGGTAATTTAGTAAATGCAGGGGCATTTTTGGATGTAGAAGTAGAAAATATTAGTTGTTTCATAAATGTTTTGAGGGGTGAGAATGATATGTTTGCAAAGGGAATGATGTTGAAGATGGGGTTGCAAGGGTGCATGTTGTAGAATTGAGTTTTGTTGGGATGGTTGTGAGCAATGTAAGTGTAGTAACAAGTGTGTTTGAGGAAGATGTGGGTAAAGAAATAGATGGGAGAGATGTAGGGATATGTGTGGATATGAGTGGGGCTGAAATAAGTGCTGAAGACAAATCTAATGTGGTAGATTGAGGTATGTTTGAAGTGGCGGAAATGGATGATATAGTTGAATTTGATGTGGATGTGGCAAGGATAGGAGAAGGTAAAGGTTCAACACAAGTAGTAAAAGTTGATGTAGGTGTGATAGCTTCGGAATAAGAGGTGGGAACAATGTCCACTATGGGAACATGCGGAGTTGGTGATAAGATGGGATCTTGATTAACAATGTCAACCATACAAGTGTTTGATAGTTGAGATGTAAAGGGGGTGATGTGATTTGTTGGTGGTTGATTAGTTTGTGCAGTGGAAGTATCAATTTGTATATCCCCTTGATTTACGAGTTTTTGGACACAATCTTTGAAGGAATGACATCTCTCGATGTCTTGACCTTGGACTCGATGATATTTACAAAAGCGGGCCTCGTAATACCAAATAGGCTTGGCTTGCAAGTTATCTACGGGTCATATGGGAGGAAGTTGGATGAATTTTACACTCATCGACTTATCAAATACATAACTAAATGATTTCCCTAAAGGAGTGTAGTTGGTTATTGATTGAAGAGACCATCGTTGAGACCATGTGCTTGGTGTAGATGGCAATGAGGGTTCAATAACCATAGTGTTGGCCGTAGTCTTGAACTTGCCATTATGTGTGAATAGTTTGGTAGATTCCAATTTTGATTTAACTGAACTTAATTTAAGATGACTCTGCTCAATGGCATGGGTTTCGAGCTTACGAGCCATTGTGAAAACTTCATCAAAGGTTCGAAATGATTAGATTTGCAAAGTGGATGATATATATTTGACACATGAATGAGAGAATAAGTTGATGAGTTCGGTTTGTGGGATAGTGAAGTATAGTTGGTTTATAACAACATGCCATCGTGCGACAAAGTCAGCGATGGGCTCGTTTTCATACTGTTAGGGCCTAGAAACCCACGTCAAAAATTTATGTTTAATGGATGAATGTGCAACAAGAAACTTCCTACAAATTTCCCTATATATGAAGAATTCAACAGAGTCGATGAAATTCAAAACTAGAAAACAGTCTTCAAACGGTGACAAGTTTTCTGAAGCCACCTGTCCAAATTGGTCCAGTTTGACCTTGTCAAACTACGACCAGAGGCCAACAAAATGTCATCGTCAAAATATCCAAAAAAGAGTTTTTCCCTAAACTGAAGGTTCCACGCAATTGTCTAGTAAGAACACTAGAGGTTTGCAGAGACGGGAAATAATTTCTCTATCCAGGTTTCAAATGACTGTTCAAAATGAAAGCCAACTTTCTAGATTTAGTCAACCGATTCTACTAAGGTGTGAATTGAATCACTCGAGGTGTAATAGGGAAAATATCAGATTGCGTCAAAAAGATCTGAAATATAGTTTGTTCGGGTCAATCCAAAGTGTTTCAAGGTGACTGGGTCACATGGTGAAGAGTACATGAATGAAAGTGGTTAACATCTTATTTTCATAGGACGTTTACGGAAGGGTACTTGATATGACGTCTCCGATTAAAATGCAAAAAAAATGTAACTATTGGAGGGATTACAGGGAGAAGAGTCAACATGTATTCACTAGGAAGTCAATCTCGTCTAGGCCGGTGTAAACCAATATTGTAGAGCATCTACGATGGGTAGGAACTTTTCTAGTGTCACCTCAAGAATTGGAGACGGCTGGACAGTTCACGTTTTAATGCAATGAGTCAAATTTTGACTTCGTCAGTGGAATGCGATCACACGAAATTTCATTATATTGGCAACGAGTTGAGAGATTGTAACAGATTAACTGTAGTTATAAGTCCTAATATGGGGTTAGAAGGAGGTATACTAAGTTGCAAACTAAAAAAATAGGAAATACGAGAGTGTGACTGAAAGATGAGGGGAGATTGAACCATGACCTGGGAGTAACAGAGTTCGTGTCAAGGCGGGACAGGATTTGGTATGACATGCATCTCACTGAGGTGAGACCTTCGTCAGACTGGAGATTCACGAGCATTCACAACTCCACGTGGTTTTGCAGTTTAGAATCTTGTTAAGTGAGATCATCAGAGGAAGTTTGATGACTGCAGATTTGAGAACCATTCCTCTACTCTTGTCTTGACTTTGGAAGAGAGTGTCCATAAAGCGTTCCACAACTAGAGAAACATCTGGGACATGTACGGGAGATGACTAGAATAAGGTTATGAAAACTGGCTTTAGCATCATGCCAGTTATGGTTTCTCAGAAGAATCTAAAGCCGAATTGAACAAATACATTAATTTGCATAGGTGCCTAAAGCAATCTATGGCTGGTTCCATGAGATAACATTATGGATTGAGGCATTCTATCTAAACATGGTTCACATGCCTTGGGTGAACAAATCCCATTTTGCGCATACTGGGTGCAGATCATGTGCACTCCATGAGACCCGTTAATTATCTTTGAGGCAGTCTCTATCAAACAGTGTCATAAGTGCCTTCTCAACAGAGTTCCATTCTTGTGCATATCCTACTATCATTTCAGGTCCAGGAGAACAACATCTTCATTTTGGGGGTATTCTGTCAAACAATGACATGTGACTTTTTCTATTCTTACTGTATTTTACACTACATGTCTACCAGGGAAAGTTTGATGCAGAAACTACAACATCTGACAAAATTCCTAGAGAAACGCATTATGCGTGTTGATGGATATCATACCCTGCTCCAAAGCTGTCCATTTTAGAAGCGCTAGTTAGTGACCTGAAACGCTCGGGTACCCCAAAATTAGATGATTCACATTCATAGTTGGAGGCCAAAAATGGAGCAGCTTCACATGCGCCCCCCAAAGCATTTGCAATTTACAACATTTCCTACAAAACCCCTCTATCTTCTAAGCTTTGATGGATGTCCACGCAGGTCTAAAAGGGCTCATTTTTTTTACACAGGCTAGGAGGATGCTGGCACAGGATCGCAGCAACCATGGCACTCTCTAATATATGCGGATGAAACATTCTAGGCGTAGGCATTTTAATCTAAAAAAAACAAAAAAAATCACCGTTTGTATATTAAGTTAGAATAAACACATTATTGAAACTAGTCAAATGTAAATTAAATTATAAACTATGAAATAACTATGATTAAATAATAAAATAAATGACAAAATAATGATTAAAATAGCCCCAAATAAATAATCAATACAAATCGTAATACAGACCGACAAATACCACAATATGATAATGCATTCAAAGTAATAAGTTACGACATGCAATAGACAAATTAAAAAAAACAACTTGAGACTTATAAGACTAAACGCTAAATGACTAAAATAACCATTAAGAACATAAACAATAAACTACGTTATCAAAACAATATGAACATGTAGGTTGCATTTATTTATGTAGTGAACTATCAATAAGAGTATTTCTAAATTAAATGATTTATTAATGTCTTATATTCTACAATAGTCGACCGACAAGATATGAAAATGATAAGATATATACAATAATGGGACTAGAAAAAAAAGTGAGGAGCAATATCTAATCAAACTTTCTCATTGACAGAGATTTGTTCACTTTTAGGTATGCCCAAGGTGGTCCTACTGCACATGGACATGGCTTTCACATGTACAATGACATAATGAGAGATAACAGAGATCTAAACGATAAGTTTATAATTGGGTATGATGCTATGAGCTCTGTTTATAAATACAATGGAAAAGATTGTAAAGCAATTGCTTAAAAAGGAGACTATACAGGCATGAAATTACACTTCAATACCTCCATTGTTGTGTTCTAGCTAGTTGCAACCATTTCATGCAATAGATTTGGACGACACTGCCATAGAAGAAATGTTATTTCAAGTGCGCGTTGTCTTGGTTGTCTCGGTAGAAGTTGTTGTTGACAGATACGTTTAATGAAAAGCATGGGAGCTGTGTTTTTAATGTAATGAGACACAACCAAAAGATATGCTCACGATATTCCTGGAGTTGCTTTAATGACTCTGCCCACATCAAGATTAAATCACTAGAATTACACGTGGAAAAGAGATGAGTGAGCTTCACAGAGAGAAGAGAAGTAGCTCGGGAGTTGTGTGGGAAAAGGACCAAGTCGGTTGGATGGAATGACCGAGTGGTTGAGGAAAAGAGGAGCCTAGTGGACGTGGGAAGAAACTAAACAGAGGTGCAGTAATGAAGAATCATAGAGAGAAGGGGATAGTTAGCCGAGGGGTGAGTTCAGTGGATGGTGGGAGTCGGTGGGAATGGGTCAGGGCAGAGGAATGGAGGTAGCTTGGAATGAAAGGAGTCAGTTGCAAGGGATGATGGATTGGCGTAGTGTGTCAGAATGGAGGATTCAGTTGGGAGGACTGGTGGTTGAGAGGACGTGGCTGACGCAGAGGAGATGGGAGGAAGGAAAGGAGAGGTGTGGTAGAAGAAGGCGATAGGGAAGCTCGTGGGGAGAAGGAGCGTGGTGGTGGGCGAGCTAGAGTCGAGGGGAGTGGAGAGGATAGGGAGGTCAGTGGAGATGGGGAGTGCGCAGGATGGAGAGCCGAGTAGCCTGGATGGAGAGTGGGGTTTGTATGGGATGGAGAGCCGAGGAGAGATGAGGAGTTGGATGGGAGGAAGGGAGTAGCGAGTGGAGTTAGAGTGACGAGTAAGGATGAAAGGTGGGAACTCAGATGGAGAGGGGGTAATGTGGTTAAGGAGCTCGGGGTAAATGACTAAGTGGGTAGCGGAAAGTGCGTGTAGTGTTGACAGAGCAGCGAGGGTCATGGTGAGTGGAGTGTGCGTGATGGATGGTTGGGAGATGTAGTGGAGATCGGAAGTAAGGTGGAAGGGAGATAAGGAATTCAGGATTTTTGGATGGTGAGGTGATATGGGGAGATGGAGCTCGGGGTAGGTGAGGATGGAGTTGGCCGAGTGGAGAGGTGAGGAGATATTTAAGCCAAGTTGGCTGAGTTAAGGAAATTAGGGGGTAGTTTTAGGATAAAAACTTAATCAATTTTTTTTAATTAAGTTTTTTTTACTAAATGATGAAAACAAATTTAATATTAATTATAAGCAACCAAAAGGCAAATTTTTGAAAACGACAAAGGCTACATATCTTGAAGTGATGACAAAAAAAATACTAAATGTACATACTGCGTCGTACAGATGGAGATAACATTAAAACCCTACAAGAAAGTGAGTTGAAAAATGAAACATTTGCAAAATATATTACGTGATGACAACTAGAAAAATAATAAATTACACAATCAAACTTGAAAACATAGCCAAATGATAAGGTTAATTTATGGATTCATCCCCCATGCAGGTAAACAGAAAACATGCCTCCAAGGTGACTTGAATGATGGATTGTACTAAACTTAGATCAAATAACATTAGGACCATGCAAACAAGCAAGTTAGAAAAGATGAGAAAAAAATAACAAAGAAAATGACCAGATCTAGGATTTGGTCCCACCAGGCATGCCAAATGTTGATATGCGTTTCTAGCTTCTTATCTAGGTGAGTGTATGAGTAATCAAGAAACTTGAGCCAACATCGAGTATATAAGGGCTTAGTACCTTGGAGATGGTGATGGATGATACGGGCGCAACGAAAACGGATGCATGATATCAAGAAGCTAGATTTGTAAAACTAAACCAGATAAGATTAGAACACAATATGCGGGGGTTGCCTGGACGGTGCCGGTTCCAAGAGGATTTCAACTCCCTTGGAGGATGTCAACCCCCGTGTCAGAGAAGATAATAATAGATCGTGAACAGTAGTAAAAATGAAAAGCAACTGAAATAACAAGAGTACTTAGCTTATGTCCTGCTATGGAAATGAACTGGGCGTTAAGATGGAAAGATAACGAATCATGGCAAAGATTTCTCCTTCTTCTTTTTAAAAATATATCCTCCTTTTTAAAAAATATATTCTCCACTTTTTAAAATATATCCTCCGTCCTTTGAAATATGGGGGAAAACCCCATATTTATAGCTTAGATATGAGACTAAATTGTAGGTTAGATGATACTTAGGGTGTAGTAAAGTAACCTGAGTTAGGGATGTGATGTGATCATGTGGGTCCCATAGTTTGACTTATTAGGCAAAGTGGGGGACATGATTTGAATGGGGGGTGAGATAAAGATTTAATTTTAAAAAGAAGGTGTCAAAGATATGCATTATGAATTAAATAAATTGTGAGAGATGGAGGATGATGCCAAAAGTTGAATTATCAAAAGGGTCCATATGGAGCCCATTGATAATCAATCAAATAATGTGAGCAAATAAATAAGACTTTATTTAATTTAAGAGAAAGAGATACGAGAATAAAAAATTGGATGAATGTGAGATGATGAAGGGGCACTATACCGAAAATAGGTGTCTACAATAACCCTCAACATTCTATTTTTAAAAATTGCCCTTCCTATTTCTAGCAAGTTAATTAATAAACAATCATGTTTATTCACCCAAATTGGGCGCCCAATTATGCATATTGCTGGTTGCTTTTAAATATTTATTTTATTTATTTTTAGCATGCATCATTAACTTCTCCTTAGCTCTTCCACTTGCATTGGATTTCCTTCTATTTATGGCTCCAAAATTGGGTAAATAAACCATTAATAAATATTAATTAAATGCATTGTTATTCACCCAAGGTGGGTCACACTTTTTGGCAAGAAGAATTACTAAAAATAAGAAGTCAGCTTGATGGGAATTTCCACCCTGTGCTCCCATTGGCATTTCTTCATGAATCAAGAATCTGAATGGATGCGAATGATTGAAAATAAATTGTTAACCGTTACTTGATAAAAAAGAAGAAGTTGTAACCATTTCTTGGAGGAGATTTAATGGCTTCTTCACGCCATTGTACAGGGTTGGTAATTGATCTTGTAAACTTAGGGGTATATTGTACTTTAAGAGAACAAAGGAGATAGCCATTTTCTTCCGTTTCCCCCCCTCTTCTCAAATTCCTCCATTTCTCCACTATGTACAACTTTTGTTTAAGCAATAATACAAGAAGAAGGATTTTGTAGCCTCTTTGATGAGAAGATTTCAGAAACTTTAAGTTCGCACTCTTATATTGTCTTGTTGCCATTTGTAGGGTTGTTTCTTCTCATGAATGCATGTGACAAATTTTCTAACTAGTGTGTACAAGAATCTGATTTCCTACCTGCAACATTAGTTCTCCTACCTCTTTTCTCACTCCGTTTCCCACTTTCAGACAAATTATTCCCTAGCAAGAGATTCCTAGCTTTTCCTGTAAGGGTCAATGAGAGTGCCCCTAGTTGGATCCCTAGTTCAAAGGCCACCACAGAAATCCACCTTTTCATGTAGCATGGCATTTACGATCAGCTTCACTCAGTTAAGTAGAGGGATTCTAGATTCCTAGAGCGTTGGCAAGGAAGTCCACAAGTTTTTCAACTCAAAAAATTTCTCTCACCAACAGTTTTTGGTGCCCAGCTGTGGGGAAAAATTTAGCAGTATCTCCACCTCATATACGACCACAAGGTCAACAAAATTCAAAATTCAAAAAAGATTTTTTTTTTTAGAATTTGAATGGCTATATGAGCCACATAGATTCAAATCATGGCTATTCCAGGAAACCCTCTTGTCTAAAAGACCAAATTTCTCTTGCACATCCAAGAAGATGTTGCTTCTAGATTTGGGGGAAGCTATCTGGCATAATAGACAAAGTGCCAATCACTACTTCATTGCCACGAGAATTCTGGACCTTGAAGAAGAATGCGCTGCTGAATTGGAGAGGCAAAGAAAAATTCTAGCACTGTAAAGAAGAGCATAGATTTTCAAGCTGGTGGATAGAAGATACACCTGGCAACAGAGACAAGGAGGACAAACTGATCCCATTTTTGAGGAACTTCAAAGGAGACAAGAGCTACTCGGAATCCAGAGGCCTCCTTCTCAAGCAACCGGTCACGTTGGAAACCTGAGTGTTTCCAATCCTTTGAACGGTGAATTTTCATACATCCACAAGAACCTTAAAGATTCCACCGATATAGAGACCGAAGAAGAAGCTAGAGAAAGAGAGGCAAGAGCCGATGAAGAAATAAGAGCTCAACTCGAAGAAATCAAGAGACTTCAAGCCAAGGTAGATGAAAGAGCAGCAACAGAAGCCGCAACCTTAGCAAGGTTGGAAGATAGAAACAGAAATAGAATGGGGGATCGTGAGTGTGAACATGATCGTGAGGCCCGTAGGCCTAATGTACCATGGGGAGGAAACACCGGTCCACTGGCTCTTTCTCAACCACTCCATGAGCTACCAAGAGGCTCGAGAAAAAACTTCCCAAAATTCAGAGGGGATGGTTCTCAACTCCCTGAAGAGCATGTAGCAGAATTTATCACTGCTTGTGGTGTGTTGGGTGTTGAGGATGAAGATGTGTCAGTCCAACTCTTTGTGGAGTCACTTCAAGAAAAGGCTACCGAATGGTTCTACATGCTACCCCTGAGGTCTGTCACCTATTGGGAAGATATAAGAAGTGCATTCAAACACAGGTTCAAGAGCCACTAAATATTGTCAGGATCTCTTGGTCTAATTGGTACAAATGAAGAAAGAAACCTCTGAGTCAATGAGAGACTTTGTAGCAAGATATGATAGAGTGATAAGAAGAATCCCTGAAGATGTGGTGCCTTCTAAAATAATTTGAAGACATTCTTCATCAGTGCCTTGCCATCAGAAGTAGGTTTCTTCCTTAGAAGAACCCAACCAAGAACATTAAGGCAAGATCAAGACCATGCAATAGAAACCGATGATGATCTAATCTTTTCTGGTAAAGGTGAAAGGCCCAAATGGGAAACAAAAGGGTCAGAATTCAAGTTCTGTCACCACAGATCCAATGTTCCAAAAAATGACAAATGACTTGGTTGCCTTGAAGAAGCAACTATCTCATATCACAATGCGGAATGCTTCAAGGAAACCAAACCCTCTAGATAGGTCAAGGATTGCTCCACCTCCTCATCAGCTTGCTCTTGAAGCACCACTAGTCAATGCCATCTATGACACCAAAGAGCCAGAGGAGGAAGTAGAAATTGATGAAACTGAAGAAGAAAATATGGAAGACTATGAAAAATATCTTGAGGTCGATGAAGTTGATATGCAAAATGGCCTAATTGAGTATGTTGATGATGAAGATGAGGATGATGAAGAAGCTCCAAGTTTCTCATGTGTTGTTTTCACTCGTGCACAACCCAGGAAAGGTGCTTCATCCTCAATGGTTGCGGTAAAGGATAAGAAGAATAAAGAAGATTCTCCTCCAGAGGTCACACAAAATAAAATCATCAGTAGAGGATCACCATTACCACCTTCTATGGAGTCAGCCAAAGAAAAACTAGACTCAATGGTTGTCAAGGATCATGCTACTATGCCAAGTAAGTCATCTAATTCTTCTCCCAGCTCAAAAGTTGCTAAGAACAATTCTCCTTTAAATGTTGTTCCTGCAAAAACATCTAAGGTTCAATCAAAAGCTAGCCAACCTGAAAAGGAGAATTCAACACCCAAAGTAGCAAAGCCTATACCATTAAATCTACCTCCATTTCCGGAACCTCTTCCTCACTCACCATAACCCCATTTGACTTTTTGGAACATGCAAGAAAAACCAAAGTCCAGCTCTTAGAAATAGAATACCTACAAACACACCCTGCCCAGTTTGACAAGTTCATTAATGCAGTTTGTGGTGGTAACCCTGTATCCTCGAGTCCTAATTCTAAAGGCTTACTGCCCACACCATCCACACCACCTTCCCAAAACATACTAGCCCTCAGTGCCTCCAAAACCAACAGGGTTAAACCTTTCTACTTGTCACTCCTCATTAAAGGTTTCTAGTTGAATAATTACATCATAGATTATGGAGCCTCAGACAATGTGATGTCAACCAAATTTGCAAATTCTCTAGGCCTCACCTTGACCCGAGTAAATGGCACCTTCTACTCAATGGAATCCAAACAAGTTCCATTGGTAGGAAGAATCAAAGATGCACAAGTAGCACTAGTTGATTTTCCAGACAAGAAGGTGCTCCTAACCATATTGGTAGTAGACATCCCAGCATCCTTTGGTATGCTATTGAGTAGGAGTTTCTTTAAATACCTAGGTGGAGAGATAAAAATAGACTAGTCATCTGCAATTATCCCAGTAAAAGGTGAGATGAAGAAGTTGCTACCAGTAAGAAAGATGAAGTTCACAGTACGAAAGTCTGATGATCCAAAAGAAAACATTCTCTTTCAAGATTGTGGGCTAGGAAACTACTTCCTCACATCAAGAAAAGAGGAGAAACTTGCCACTTCTCATGGAGGAAGAGGAAGATCAAATTTGGACAATGGAATTTGATGGTAGTCATTCCAGAGTGGGCTCGGGAGCTGGTGTAGTATTGTACTCTCCCTCCAATGAGTTGTACCCATTTTCCTACAAGCTGTAATTTGATAATACAAATAACACTACAGAGTATGAAGCACTACTCTTAGGCATGAGTGCAACAGAGGACATGGGAATCAAGAAACTGAGATGCCAAGGTGATGTAGAAGTTCTAGTAAAGCAAGTACGCCAACAATATCAGGTGAAGAATCCAAGACTTGGCATTACAGAAATAGAGTGTGGGACTGCATTGAATCTTTTGATGCATTTTCCATTGAAGCTATTCCAAGGGAACAAAATGAAAAAGGCTGATTCTCTTGCAGTGTCAGCTTCCCTAGTGACACCTCATCCTTCTTTTGGTAAAGACAAAGTGACCATTGAAATGGTATTCAGGCCTAGTGTACCAGATAATGCAAATCATTGACAAGTCTTCAATGATGATAACCAAATTCTAGCCTTTTTAGAGCAAAGGGATAATTTCAATAATCTCTTCTTTGAAGGAGGTGAAAATCCACACCAAGAAGCAGTCCCCAAAGAAGAGAAAGAAGGAATTGAAGGGATTGATGATGAGGGAGTAATAAAATTGAAAGGGAACAAAATTCCCAAAGGCCTAGTCTCTTTAGAAGACCTCTTTGACAAACATGACAGATTCATTCAAGAGAAAGAAAAGCAATCTTCTTGGTGCCTAACTGATTTTGATAAAGAAAACATTGGTACCCCAGAGGAGCCAAGGATGGTCAATATTGGAAAATGTTTCTCGCCTGAAGAAAAAATAAGGTTTGTTGCATTACTCAAGAAATACTCAGATGTCTTGGCCTACTCTTATGATGAACTCAAATCCTTCCAGCCAAAGGAAATGCATCACTCAATTCCTTTGAAGCAGGGTGTTAAGCCCTTCAGGAAGAAACAAAGGTCGTACAACCCAAAGATTGCTGATACCATCAAGGAGGAGGTAATGAAGATGCTTAATGCAAGGATCATCTTTCCCATCCACCATTCAACATGGGTGGCTAACATTGTGCCAGTGCGGAAGAAGAATGGTGAAATAAGGATATGTGTAGATTTTCGCAACCTGAACCAGGCATCACTAAAGGAAAATTATCCTCTTCCTATCATGGACCATATCCTGCAAGCAGTCATTGGATCTGAAATTCTTTCATTACTTGATGGATTCTCAGGATATAATCAAATCAAAGTGGTAGAGGAGGACCGCACCAAGACAACCTTTACAACACCTTGGGGCACTTTTTCCTACAACAGAATGCCTTTTGGCCTAATCAATGCAGGAGCTACATTCCAAAGGGCGATGGATTTGGCCTTCAAAGATTTGAAGCATTGCATTTTCATATATCTTGATGATCTCACAGTATTTTCAAAGAAGAGGGGAGATCATATCTATCACTTGGAACAGGTACTTGCAAGGTGTAGGAAACATGGCATATCACTAAATCCAAAAAAGTGCATTTTTGGAGTCACAGAAGGCAAGTTATTGGGGCACATTGTGAACAAACATGGAGCACACATTGATCCTGAGAGGGTTAGATCCATTCAAGCATTAGCCCTGCCCACAAGCAAGAAAGGAGTTCATTCATTCTTTGGAAAGGTGAACTTTCTTTGTCGTTTTGTGCCTGAGTTTGCTGAGTTGACGAAGCACATCACTTCCATGATGAAACCACAAGAAAACTTCAAATGGAACAATGAAGGGAAGGCAACATTCGAAGAGATCAAGAAATCCATTTCCAAGGCTCCAACTCTTGTATCTCCAGATTTTAACAAAGAATTCATCATGTATTGTTATGCATCAAAACATACACTCTCTTTTGTCCTCATTCAGAAAAATGATGAAGGTGTGGAAGCACCTATTACTTTCATGAGTTTTCCTTTGAAAAAACATGAGCTAAAATACAACCAATTGGAGAAGCATGCCTTTGCAGTGGTCAAGGCTGTAAAAAACTTCAGGTTTTACATCCTCAATTCCCATACGGTGGTGATGGTCCCTGACAGTGCAATCAAATCCATCTTGACACAACAAGATCCTGGAGCTAAAAGAGGAAATTGGATTGCAAAGACTCAAGAATATGACTTGGAGATTCGACCCTCCAATCTGGTAAGGGGAAATGGCTTGTGCAAGTTGATTGCTGAAGATGAAACACTCAAAGTTCAACATGGTGAAGAAAATTGTGCTTGCTCAACTTGTTCAGAAGACAACCCACATGTTCTCTTTGTCACCACTACTAATGAGTGGTATGCTGATATTTCCTATTACCTGACTTATGGAGAATGCCCTCCCCATCTTGATTACAAGCAAAGGAGAACACTCAAGCTGAAGGAAGCTAAATTTGTAATCTAGAATCATGCACTTTACAAAAGAGGCCTGGATGGTTGTTTCCTCAGGTGCGTAGATAAAGAGCAACAAGAAAAGTTGCTTAAAGCATACCATGACCAAGCATGTGGTGGACATTTTTCAGCAATGGTCACTGCACACAAGATCCTCCAAGGAAGGTATTATTGGCCCACCATCTTTGCAGACACTCGAGATTGGGTTTCTAAATGCAAAGCATGCCAATAGTTCGTTGGAAGACCACAACTCATTGCATTACCACTCAGGCCTGTGGTTATTGAAGAACCATTTCAACAGTGGGGGCTGGACTTCATTGGTGTTTTGAACCCTCACTCAAGCATGGGCACACCTATGTACTCATAGCAACCGAATACTTCACCAAATGGGTGGAAGCCATTCCGGCCAAACAAGCCAACACTGAAACCATATGCAACTTCATCAAGGAGAATATCATAGTCCATTTCGGAGTGCCACAGAAGATTGTAGTAGATAATGCTACCTATTTATCTTTAAGAGAGCTGACCGAGTTTTTCTATAGCTACGGAATCTCCCTAGCTCATTCTTTTGACTACTATCCACAAGGAAATGGACAGGCCAAATCAAGCAACAAGAACATTGTGACCATTGTCTGCAAGCTTGTAGATGAGAATCAAAGGAATTGGCACAAAAAGTTATACGATGCATTGTGGGTAGATAGGATCGCTCCCAAGAAAGCAATAGGTATGTCACCATTCCAACTACTGTATGGAGTCGAAGCAGAAATCCCTCTCACGATCGAGATGCCAGCTCTCAAGCTGCTACAAGCAATAGAAGATGGTCAGTACAAGGATTCCATTGACAAGAGGATCCTCTTTCTTGAGAAGCTAGAAGAAAATAGACTCCAAGTGGTGGATCGCATTAAGGAGCACCAATTGAAAGTAAAGAATATTTTTGATAAGAAGGCCAAGGCAAGAGAATTCAAAGTTGGAGACTTCATCCTGCTATGGGACAAGAGAAGAGAACCAAAAGGCAGCCATGGAAATTTTGATTCATTATGGCTCGGCCCATTCCAAATTCATGAAGCTTGTGGTGAGAACACTTTTCTTCTCTCATATTTGGATGGAACGCCGCTGGAATTGCCTTAGAGTGGGAAATACTTGAAATTGTATCATCAGTGAAAGTGGGTTGTCCCCTACCTTGTAACATAGGTGATTGTTAGGTGTGTTTCCCTTTCCGTTGTGTGGTTTTTTTTCCCCTTTTTTGTGTGGTTTTTTTTCCCCTTCTGTTGCATGGTGTGTTTCCTTCCTATTGTGTGTTTGTGTGTTTCCTTCTTCTGATATTTCTTTCTCGAAGTTATGCATGACTCTACAAGGCCCAATGGATAAGGCACTAGTCAATGAATTACAGGGTCTAGAGATTGAGATTCTTGATTCCCATGTCATGTCTTCACTATGCTCAGTCCATGTCATGTCCCCAAGCTAGAGCCAGATGTTGTCACCCTCAAAATCCACCCCTCATTTTCTAAGTCAAATTAAAATATTTTGATCTCACACCCTCCAGAAGTGTTCAAGTAAAGTTGGAAGCCTGAAAAGATAGAGAAATTCATGCTTTGAAGTTGTTTAAACTCTCCAGTCTACACGTTTTGATAAATTTTCCATTTTCCTGTCTGGACGCGTGAAAATTTTATTGTTGTCCTCATTTGAATGAAATTGTAAATATTTCTATGGCCATGGATCGTCTAACCTTGTATTGTTTTTAGTTCCTTGGTTCACGAAAGAAATTTGAAAATTGGGTGCAAAATGGTGGAGTTTTCTTCTTCTCTGCATTTTTCCATAGTTGTGAATGACAGGCGCTTTCTCCTCGTCAAATTTTGGCCCAATTATCCACGAGTACGTGGGCATATCTAATTGGAGGCAGGCCAATAGAGCAATTTGAGAATTTGAGCCTTGTTTCCAAAAGGGCTAAAAGTCATAAAGAGACCTGCAGCCCCGATCAGGCTTAAAGGGAAAAAGTCAAATCTTGAGCCCACCTCAAAAGAGTCAAAGCAGGGAGGTGTATCGTCAGGGAAATTTGAGAATTTGAGCCTTTTTTATTAAAGGGGGATTAAAGTTAAAAAGTGACGCGCATCCCCACCAAACACAAAGGAAAAAGTCAAATCTTGGGCCCACCGTTGGAAAGTCAAATCAGGGAGGAAGATCGTCGGAGCCTTTTGATTTTTTGAGCCTTGTTTCCAAAGGGCTAAAAGGCATAAAGTGACCTGCAGCCTCGATCATGCTATAAGGGAGAAAGTCAAATATTAAGCCCGCATCGAAGGTCAAAGTAGGGAGGTGGGCCTGCAGAGCAATTTGTGTTTTTGAGCCCGCAGTAAAAAAAGGTAAAATTATAAAAGTGGCCCACGACTTTGTCTCCACTCAAGTGAGGCCACGTGTCAAGACCATATCAAAAGCGGGTGAGCGGGCCAAAATGTTCCAAAATGCCAAATCTCTATAAAGTCACAAAATGCAAAAGGAATCCTCCACGCCTACTCCAGTAAATTTCTCCCACGTGGATGACTCTGGTTTAAAGTTTCAAAGGCAAGATGAACGGTTCAAATTCAAATTTGCAAAATGAGTGTAATGGATGCATTATGAAAATTTTGGTTTTTCTCACCATTGGCGTTTCTTCGTGAATCAAGAATCTGAATGGATGCGAATGATTGAAAAGAAATTGTAAACCGTTTCTTGCTAAAAAAGAAGAAGTTGTAACCGTTTCTTGGAGGAGATTTAATGGCTTCTTCACGCCATTGTACAGGGTTGGCAATTGATCTTGTAAACTCATGGGTATATTGTACTTTGAGAGAACAAAGGAGATAGCCATTTTCTTCCATTTCCCCCCCTCTTCTCAAATTCTTCCATTTCTCCACTATGTACAACTTTTGTTTAAGCAGTAATACAAGAAGAAGGATTTTGTAGCCTCTTTGATGAGGAGATTTAAGAAATTTTGAGTTCACTATCTTATCTCATCTTGTTGCCATTTATAGGGTTGTTTCTTCTCATGAATGCATGTGATGAATTTTCTAACTAGTGTGTGCAAGAATCTAATTTCCTACCTGCAACATTAGTTCTCCTACCTCTTTTCTCACTCCCTTTCCCACTTTTAGACAAAGTATTCCCTAACAAGAGATTTCTAGCTTTGTTGTAGGGTCAGTGGAGTGCCCTTGTTGGATCCCCGATTGAAAGGCCACCACATAAATCCACCTTTTCACGCGCATGCATATACGACAGTTGCATCAGTTAAGTAGAGGGACTTAGATTCTTAGAGCATTGGCAAGGAATCCACAAGTTTGTCCACCCGAAAAATTTCCTCGCCAACACCATTATAGCTTAAGTGACTTTGACTTCAAGGGAAAAATTACCCTACAGGACAGGTAAGAAATTCCCGCATGTCTGCCACTACCAAAATTCCCACTGGCAACTTAAATTCTTCCTTCCAAAAAGTGCGACTTGCATTAAAATTGGCTTCCTTTGATAAAGTGAAACTTGCATGGGTGAATAAATCTCTTTGGTGGGAAAAGTTAGCCTGCCAGGCAAGCAGAAAATTCCCATCGGTGCTTTAAGTGATTTTTCTTTATTTTATAATGGGAATTTTCACCCTGCAAGGTAGGTAAGAAATTCCCGCCTGCCTGCCACCTCTAATTTTCCCATCGCAGCTTAAGTGACTTTGAATTCATGGGAAAAAGTACCTTGCAAGGTAGGTAAGAAATTCTCACCTTCCTGCCACTACTAAAAATCCCATTGCAACTTACACTCATTAATTCCAGAAAATGTGACTTGCCTGAGAGAGGATTTTTGTGCATGACTTCATCTTTTTTGGTTAGAAGCTTGCATTTTGAGGTTGATTCCTTCTGGTGTTGTGTTGGTAGATGATCTCCAGATGCTTCAAGCAATTAAATAGACTACACTGGCGAAGGAATTGACTTAGGGGAATTTCATAGAGAAACTGAGGAGAAAACCAGAGAAAAACACAAAAGAAATAAATAAAAGTAAAAAACGTTGCCAGAAGTTACAGGTAATGCCTTGAATTCATTCCTAGTGAAAACCCTAATGAGATGAGTGAATATTGGCATGCAAAACTTCAATAAGATTCAACCGGAGCACAATTTACTTCAAACGAGGCATTATTTATTCAATAAATAATTAAATAAAAATTTCCTGCAGACAAAACTTGGTGGAGGGATAAAATGAATTTGGGCATCTAGGTATTTGTCGAAATTGGCTCATATGATTCACTGGGAATATGCTAACATACTACAGACATCTTTTGGCAATAAAAACACAAAAAGACCCGTTATTTCAAAAGAACAATTTTTAAAAAAATGTGTAGTTCCAAATTTCAGGGTGAAATCTGGTGACACCATCCTTTATTTCCATCATAAAACCACCCGATATATAGATTTTCCGCTTTTTAAAATCCCACGATGAGCGGGAAACTCAACAGTTTAACTTGCCTTTATATTGCATGCCATCCTCCAGGATTCATAATGAAATTTGATCTGATAGGTTATCCTGCAGCTTCTTTGTCCTTTATAACAACATAAATTACGCGTTACAACCTTTTGATTGGGTGTCAAGGGAGGATATTTGGGCCTTAAGCTCTATAAAAGCAAGTTGACTTACTTAAGTAGGCATGCTTATCTATTTTCTCATAAATCTGATTTTTGTCTGAAGCTTATAGCTTGGCAATATTCTCTTAAGGACGAAAACCCTCCAAGAGTTCTAAAGAAGGATGAAAACCCTTCCTCTATTTTGTGAGGATTCTCCACCTTGGGGTTTCCATTGTGCATAATTGAGTTAACAATATTTTTTAGTGCTCTTTTCAGTAGTTGAAGGAGTAAAGTACATAATTTGTCAAAGGGTTTGAAGTGAAAGGTTGCAACAGTGTTTTATTTATTTTTTAGTCATCTATCAAGTGGAGTGACCTACTTCTAGGACAAATATGAAGTGTTTTAAAGGGTTTCTAATCTGATTTGGGTTACTACTGATAAATCTGATTTTTATAAATCAAATCAGCCTCTTTTCAGAACTTTTGGTGTTAAAAAGGAATTGTTTTCAACTATATTTGAGGGCAGCTTATCTGCATATTTTATAGAATTATTTCAGCCTCTTTGTGTCTTGAAAATATGGATTTTTTCTTCATATATTGGCTTTATAAAATTAGTGGATCAGATTGGAGTGGAAATATCACAATTTAATGGTTGATTTTTATGAGTTTTCTTCCCTACCCTAGTCGCATTTTTCCTTTCATAAATCAGATCTGCATTAAAAATAATTTCTATATCTTTTATAATTTACTTTTGGCTTGAGGAATTTACCTCAAATTTTTTTGGGGTTGAAAAGTGTCCATTTGGGGACATTACATTTCAGCCTCTATATGTCTTTTTGCAATGTTTGGAGGTTAGGTTGAACTATGTCAAATAATATTGTTATTTATTACTTACATTTTTTCCCTCCACATTTCAATTTTAAACCTTTCATTCCCATAGTCTTTTATTTCCTTGTTGAGGTTTAGGCATTCATTTAAACTAATATCCCAACTACCCATGATCCTCTTGTGGTTCTATCTCATCCATGTAGTCTTTCTCTTGTGTAGTTATTCTTCCCTTATGGCCCTAGGCCGCTTGTTGGTCTCCATGTTTTAAGCTTTTATCAAATAGCATAGTAATAGTAATTGATTCTAAAGGAAAAATGTATGCTTATATGAGAAGTTTTTTATATGGGACAGAAGCCTTGATATTAAAGTTGTTTGTAACTAGCCCCCTATGGATCCTTTCTATTTCCCCCCATTTACAATCTCATATCATTAACCTATAGTTCACACTCATATAACAACAATGGGGTTACAAGTAACCCGAATAGGACCTTGGTGGTCTTTTGATCCCATAGCTCTGCACTTATATATATATATATTGTAATGGGTAAAAATCTCTTTAGCCACCTTGTATTCTTTTCATTCTACATACATCCCAACTAAGTTTGTTGTGAAAGTCTAGTCCAAGATACTTCTATTATGATACCACTTTAAAAGGCCTGCCTTCAAATTGGAAGTTAATGTTTTTTTTATTTTTAGGGAGAAGATCATTATCCTGGTTTTGTTAATTCTAACATACATCCATGTCTCTTTACAAAAGAGTTTTAGGGCTTGTGAGTGTTTTCTCAAGACCTGGATTGTTCATGGCGTTGAAATTATATCATCATCATATGGTAGGAGTGTCATCACATATTTAAACAAGTGAACCCATCCACCTTCATATTTATAGCTTATTGACATATATGCTTACTTATTATTTTATGTTATGTTTTTAAGTTTTACATACCATGTTCATAGAATTTTATTGTGTGATAGACTTTTGATGCTACCCTTAATGGAAAATTACATTAGTTTTATAAGCTAAAATAATTTCCAAGAAATATACATGTTTGAATTGTCCCTTAGAAAAATACAATATTACATGGGTTATAAAAAAACACACCCACATTCACCCATCTTTTTGTAAAAACGAGGTTCTCTCCTCCATTAGATTTCATTAAATTTACAAGTAGAGATTTCCGATGAAAGCCTGCTTATTGGTGGGTATACCCATTAAAAAGAAAGGGACAAATAAATAGAAATAATTTTTCAATAATTTTTGTTAATTTGTAATTAACCCCATAAGATCAAGATACATGCATTATAAGAAAAGAAGAAGGTAATATGATCAAAGCAAAAGGCACAAACGTAGGATTGGGGGAGACATTCTACTAAAAAGAACAAAAATAATGTTATCTTTTCCATTAGATTTCATTAAATTTTCAAGTAGAGATTGTGGATGAAAACATGCTTTTTTGGGGGTGTACCTATTAAAAACAAAGGGAAAAATAAATAGCAAAACATTTTCCATAAATTTCATTAATTTGTAATTAACCCTATAAGATTAAGATACATGCATTGCAAGAAAGAAAGAATGTAATATGATCAAATTAAAAGGAAACAATATTAGGATTGGGGGAGAAATTCTAGTAAAGAGAACAAAAATAGAAACGAAAATCATCCAACAACATATATTTAACATGTAAAATCCATACAAGGAAAAAAAGGAATAACACATGAAGGAAATGATTTTAATCTAACCTAAATTGTCTTATGAAATATCTTACTAATGTACTCCAAATCAAAGGAGTGTAGATAATGAGAGTGAAAAACACTATTTTCTCTTAAAAAATCTTTATCTTGTATCCACAACCTATGTCTTTTACATGCCCCGCTCTTGTTGTCTATACCTCCTAATATAATGTCATAATTTTTTAAAAGAAAAAAATTGAGTTGTGCAACATGACAACACTATTGATCGAATTTTCCTGCTCATGTTTCAGATTAGTGGAATGGTGGAAAAAAAAAAAAAATCCAAATGATGAGAGGGTTTAAGGCTACCTCTTGATAGGATGATGATGGTGAAGATACAGGTGCAAAATATCCTCCTCGCAATGAGCTCAATGACATGCACAACAAAGAGAAACTAAACATGAAAATGATTAGTAGATAGGATGGTGGGTTTCCCAAAACGCCGGTCCCGATCAGTGATAACTTCCTAGGGATGGATGTCAACCCACTTTGATAAAAGATTAGATAAAACGATAGTGGATAAGTGATAATGAATAGATTGGATGCAACATATAGAAAGATAAAAATGAAGATATGAAATATATTCTAGATAAAATAATATATAAATATGACAACAGTAAATTATACTAAACCAAACCTAATTGGATTGACGGTGACCCAAGACTAGAAAATACAATCAATGGTGACTGCAACAAAGTGGATCAGAAAATATAGAAAACATGTCTGAAACACTAAGAAGGTCTTGAATCTGATGTGGGAATGCTGGGGAAACATAAAGGATGCAAGAAAATTGATAGATCTGATAAATTCAGATGGGTTCTACGGTGACTCGATCGAAATGACTGGTGATGCTGAAGATGAAATCTAGGCTCCTGAATAGGTAGATCCTAAGAACAGAGAGGTCTGATTACTAAAAGCAACTGTGGGGAAGATGATAAATGAAGCAGGGGAAAGAAACAGAGGTGGTACAAATCAGGTTGACGACAACGTGACAGGGTCAATGATGACCAAAAGGGTATATTTAGGGTTTGATGGGGCTAGATGTATGATGATGATTGTGAGAAAATGATCAATGAAGGTTGACAATGACAAAGCTCAAAGATAAGTGGAAGACATGTAAGGCTGACACAAAAGGGTGATGAAGTTATGATAAGGGGTCCAAGCAAACAAAAGTGGGAAACTATACAAGAAAATAGCTTCAAACCTCCCAAGATGGCATGCAATATCTTCAAAGTAGCTCCAAGTTTATGACTATTACTCCAAAAAAGAGAAAGAAATGAAGCAAAATTCACAAGAAAGCTTGAATTCTCAAAATTGCATCCTGAGGAGAGGGGGTATGGGCATAATTATAGGGTCGATGATGACTCGAATGGTTCACCTTTGACTGCACCTAACCATTGATTTTGGCGGTGGAGATGGTGATTAGCTCGATGCAAAGGGCCTTAAAGGGGTAAAATTAGGGTTTCAGGCTCTTTAGGTGGGTTAGGGTTGCATAGGGAGGATAAAAGGTGGTTGGAGGATAGGAATGCATTGAATGAGGATAAATAGATGCCTAGTGATGGTAAATGGAGAGTTTAGGGAAGATATTAGGGAAATGAATGGGTTTAGGGGTAATTTGATATGATTAAGGATTAATTAGGGGGATAAAACAGTAGTGGGATTGAGATAAGATTAAGATGGGAAAAATGGGAACTAGATAGGATAAATGGGTTTAGGAGGGAAATATAAATTTGAATAGGAAGAGAGGTATGTATGTTTAAGATGATGACAAAAGGGAGTGAACACGGGCTAGGGGACAAGCATACCAAAAATTGGTGTCTACATTTGCCCCTTTTTGTCAAGTGGTTTGCATTGGGAAAACCACAAGACAAAAACAAGAAATAATAAAAGATGATGGTTGAGGTGCTCCCCCTCAAAATAGGGATCGATGACATGAAGAATAATCGATCACTAGGTTGAAAGAGATAAACGAAGGATGAGAAAAGGATGCCCCAAGAGGAAAGAGATGATAAAAATAAAACAAAATATGGCGGTGATTTTAGAATCATTTCGGTAGGGACCAAAGTATGACCTTAACAGAGACAACAAAAATGTCCTATGGACCTACAAGTCAGCAAAAATCAATGGAAGATGGAGGGAGTCCAATGGGAATCCACTCGTATGGATGTGCAAGTCGTGGGACTAATGGGTCAAAGGAAAACATAAAAAATATGCACAGAAAAATGTGAGGATTGTTAGGACAATGGTCTGACAAGATGCGAGGGTAAAAGTCGATGCAATATCCTTCATACATGAGGAATTTAAAATATTCATCTGAGTGGGATGAGAATAAAATATGGCCACGATTGTGGGCTTAAGATGAAAGATGGTGCCCCGAGAGGGAACACAAAAAATGGTCATAGAGCGGGTTGCTGGATACATGATGAGATAGATAGAGAAGCCAAAAGATAGCCAATGGAGCCTAGTGGGGAAAAAAAAGGTTGGTGATAGGTAACACACAAGCCAAAAGTGGAAGAAAAGATAATTTTATGAAGAAATTGGATGAGATGAGAAAAATATGAAAATTAGGGTTGGGTCGACGATGATTGGGTGGGGCTTGGGTCGACGGGAATGCAAGTTTGGTGGCATCAGGTAGCATTGCTAATGTGGCGTAGGCAAGACGCGATGGAGGTCCATATAGTGGACATGCTCTCGCGCCAAAAGGACAGGGTGTTGGCTCAGGACCGAGGGTGTCAGATCTTATGTTCACCACCTAGTGGGTGAACATTGTATAGATATTTTTGATATTGATTTTGATGTATAGACTTTGAGATAAAGCCCAGTTGAGGCCTATCATGGATGTATACACATTTTGATGATATATATATGATGATTTTATCATGATTTTCATGTGTTGTGATGAGGAAATTAGATACATGTGATGATTTAAATGCTTTTATGTATGTTGACATTTGATTAGATCATGTATGTTGAATTAGATGTCTGATTAGATTATGGATGTTGATTTAGATGCTTGATTAGATTATGGATGTGGTTTTAGATGTTGGATGTAATGTGATGCATATTGATGATGTGATATGATATACTAATTGGATGTAGATTAGATGTGATGGATTGGATATATATATGATGATGTAGATATTTGATATGATGTATAGATGAGATGTTGATGATGTAATATATTGATTGATGGAGATTGAACTAGATATTGATGTGATGAACTTAGATGTTTAGATGATGGAATCGTGTATGAATTTAGATATTTGGAAAGATATGATGGACTTAGATTAGATGTGATTATGATGGATATGATTAAATATGATTGGTAGGATGTAGATGTTATATTATATTATATGATGTGGTAGATGTAGATTAAGTGTGATTAGAGGTTGATTTAAAAATTTGATATGATGTCGTAATGAATTTAGATTAGAAATGATCACGATAAGTGATGGATATGATAGATATGACGGGCAAGATATAGATATTATATTAGATTAGATATGGATGATTAGATGTGACAAATTTTAGATAGACAAAACGTGAGCTTGGGTATCGTGACTGAAATATAAGGAGTACACTTTCAACATAGGAAAGAGCACACATAGAATAAATGCTTTTGAACTAGATTGGGGGTAAAGTGTGAAAGGGAACACACACAAAGTGAAGCACTTGCAGCCTATGACATGTGTTAACACATAACCAACGATAGTTAGTCATATTTGAGATCACAAGGAAATATGAAAGGCATGCTTACACTCATACTATATTCATGAGAAGGGTTTTTGGATGTAGCTTGTACAAGGGAAGTAGGTTCTCCTTAGGTGGTTATCCTAGGTCTATGCCCCAACTTTGAGCAATATGGCACAAACTGATAAATGTGGGAAGTTTGCTATAGATAGGAAAGTTGATCGATGTGGGAAGCTTTTCGAGGATGCTTGCTTTGAATTTTTTCTTTTTACTTTTAAGATTTTTAGAAGACTAATCAATGCGGGAAGCCTTCACTGTCATGATATAATAAAATAGCCATCCTTCGAGGGAGTGGTCTATGAATATGATTTTTACTTTGGATTTTGCTTTTTTTTGTTTTGATGGCATAATGGAATGCATGATAGCTGTCCTTTGAGGGATCAATCTATATGCTTGAAATTATTTGTTTATATGAACAAGTGTCCTTTGAGGGAGTACTTTGTTTATGAATAAGATAGCTTTTGATATGAGCATCTTGAATTTTGAATTTTTTATGATAGAGCTGAGGATAGCTAGGTAGACCACTTGGGGAGGGGAAATAAGATGTACAAGTGACACCTATGGACCCTTATCATGGTTCCAGTAGGTAGATAAGAAGGTGATGGATGTAATGATTGTGGGGTTCCCACCTAAAAGGAGGAACTTGTCCATAAGGAATATGATATGAGAAGAGCCATGGTGCCCATATTCAAGGTCATAGATAGGATAGTGACGGTAGACCACATAATTCCAAATCATTACGATGAGAGATGGAAATCCTAATGATGGAAATGAGATCCTAAAATGACTAAGATCACATTGGTAGATGTGTTAACAGTAGAAAGGTTACAAGTGTAAGGCATTGAGAGGTTACGGTTCTGATTTACCATCAAGAGAGGCTAAATGATAGGCTCTAAACCCATACTTATGCATGATAATATATGGTCCAATCCAGTTGGGAGAAAACTTTCCACGTTGGATCCTTTCTAGAGTAGTGACATTATGATTTTATTTGAGGACAAGGTCACCGATGTTAAAATCATGTTCTTTTAGATGTTTGTTATAGGCATGTTTGATGCACTCTTGATAGACATGATGATGTTGAAGAGAAATTAAGTGACACTTGTCTAGCAATTCAAGTTGTGCTAGATGCTCTTAATGATAGTCCTTGTTAGAGATGAAGTCACAAAGAGAAATGCATAAGGATGGGATTTGAACTTCAAGAGGAAGAAAGACCTTTGAGCCATAAATGAGAGAGAAAGGAGTAGTGCTTATAGAGGTGCAGATGCTAGTCTGATAAGCCCAAAGAGCAAAGGGGATATGAATATGCCAATTTCGACCTGCTTTATCAATAGTTTTGGTAAGGATATTGTAAAGAGTTTTGTTAGTGGCCTCATCTTGGTAGTTAGCTTGAGGATAATAAGGAGATGAGAAGCTAAGATTGATGTTGAAATATTCACAAAGCTTATTAATATATTTGTTTTTGAAGGACTTTTCATTATCTGTGACGATTTTGTGAGGAACGCCAAAGTGGCAGATGATGTGTTGATAGATGAAATCAACGATTTTGTTAGCTTTGGTGGATGCGAGTGGAATGGATTGTACCCACTTGGTGAAATATTTGGTAGTGGTGATGATATAATGATGACACTGAGAAGAGCGTGAATTGATGAGACCAATATGGTTGAGGCCCTACTGTGAGAAAGACCAAATATGTTGAGTCAGTTGTAAGGTTTGGCTAGGAATGCGGATGAGATTAGAATGTTGTTGACTTTTAACACAATTTTTGACATAGTCGCAATAGTTTTGATTGAGGGTCAGACAATAATAACCCATCCGAAGAACATGTTTGGTGATGGCCAAACTGCTAAAGTTTCCACCACAAATGTCGTCATTGACTTTTTAGATAGCGCAAATAGATTCGTGAGTTTTAAGGCATTAAAGCAAGATGCCATCAAACCCACATTTGTAAAGGATGTCACCAAGGATGACATAATAGTCAACACGTTGAAGAAAAGACCTCCTATCATTTTTGGATAGGTTAGAGGGAATTGTAGATTGAGAGAGATAATCAAAGATAACAAGATTGATGTGTACCAAGATGATTTATCAGATTGATTAGGAGTTGAAAAGATTGACATGAGGAAGAAATCATTAGTATGAGATGGTTGAGTTCAAATATGTGGATTGAATAAAAAATTGAATAGTTTGGATTCTTCTGTTGTCTAAGAGATGAGAGATGCGAGGGATGCCATAGTGTCTATGAAATGATTAGATGAACAAGGCATGGTTTGGATGGTATATTGATCAAAGGCCTCAAGAATAAAGTTGATGATGTCCTTATAATTTTGAAGGACTTAATTTTTGCACTGATATATTCCCTTAATTTTATTAATGATGAGTTGGGAATCACCATAGAAATCAAGGATTTGAACACCGAGCATGATTTCAGTTTGAAGACCTAAGATGAGGCTTCATACTCAGCATATTTTTAGTGTAATCAAAGTTAAGTTTTAAAGCCACAAGGATAGGAGTTTCCCAAGGAAGAATGATTATAACACCAACACCTCCCCCTTACCGACATTTAGATCCATCAAAGAAAAGTGTCATTTTGAGGGGGGAGTATTCATTACTAATAGTATGGATAGACCCGTCAAGGAATTTTTTGTGAGGAAGATGATTTTCAGGAAGAGGGACTTTGACAAGTTTATCAATGATAGCCTGGCCCTTGATAGATTTTGAGAGATGAAATATAGGTAAAAAAACTCGGTCATGAGCATGAGCCATTGAGTGATGCGATCATTGTGGTAAGGCTTAGAATGCATGGTTTTTAGAGGATTAAAGCTAGTGATGACAAAGGTTTTATGATTAAGAAGATAATGGTGAAGCTTAGAAGTGGCAAAGAAAAGAGTGCAACATAACTTTTCAGCTTCAGTGTAGTGGGTTTCATAATTGTGGAGAGTGTACGACTGATATAATAGATGGCTTTCTCCCTTCCCTACTCATCGCGGTGTGCCAACATGGCACCTAGAGCATGATTTGAGGCAGAGATATAAATAAGGACTCCCCCTCGCATGGAGGTGGAATAAGCACAGGTGGATATAGAAGGTAATGCTTGATTTTTTCAAATGCCTTTTGGTAGTGGGCATCCCACTTGAAGTGAATGTCTTTGTGAAGAAGATGATGAAAAGGTTGGTACACAGTCAGAAAGCTACGAGATGAAAATGGAATTGACTAATTGAAGTCAGACTTGAAGACTGTGAAGTTGCTTTAGATTAGAAGGGGGAGGCATCTCAAGGATGGATTTGATTTTGGTGGGGTTCAAATTCAATACCCCTAATAGAAATGATGAAGCCAAGGATTTTTCTAGTTAAAAATCCAAACACACACTTGGTGGGATTGAGATGAAGGAAGAAACAGATGAGATGTGAAGAGGATTTCAAGGACAGAAATATGGTCTTGTCTACATTTGGATTTACCCAAGAGATGATCAACATAATCCTCTATGGTTTTATGGATGATATCATGGAAGATATAGGTCATAGCATGTTGATAGGTGGCCCTTGCATTTTTCAAACCAAAGGGCATGACATGATAACATAAGGTTCCCACCAAGGGGTGATGAAAGATGTCTTATGTTGGTATTCTGGTACAATGAGTATTTGATTATACCCTAAAAAGCCATCCATAAGAGAAAGCATCTCATGACCTACGGTGAGGTCAACGAGTTGATCGATGTTAGGAAGAGGAAAAACATCTTTAGGGAAGGTGAGATTTAAATCTCAAAAGTTGATACAAATGCAGATATTTCCTAAGGCTTTGGAAATGGGTACGATGTTATAAACCCATTGTGGATAGTTGATAGGTTGGATGAAGTTGGCAGAAAGAAGGCATTGTAATTCCTCTTTGACAAGGAGGGTAACATAAGGATGCATGCAACGTAACTTATGCTTAACTAACTTAGCATTAGGGATGGTGATGATAATGTTGGATGAACGAATGTTGGGATTGAGGCCTTTCATGTCAATGGCGTATGACCATGGAAAGGCCTAGATATGCTTAGAAAGGAATGTGGTGAAATACTCTAGCTCTTACGGATAAAGAGATTGACCAACTTTGAGGATGTGGGATCTTAGGGAGTCCCTATATTGATGGTGATGGTGGATTCATTGAGAAGGGTGGATGTGTCGGGAGGTAAGGACTTATGAAGATGAGAATCTTCTTCCCCCATGTAGGAAAGAATGGATTCATTGTCATTGCATTAAAGGATATCGATGTTAGGGGAATCCTCCTCTACCTTGCTAGGGAATATGAGAGGAAGGGACCTAGATTCACCTTTAACTTGATAAGTGACCTAGTCCCAAAGTGACGGTGGAGATTAAAAAAATCTAGAAGAAAGGGATATGATGTCATCTGTATCCATGGGGTCATTGGATGGGGAAGAATTAGGTGATGGATCGATGTGCATGCGTGATGTAGAAGAAGAATGATGTAAGAGGATTGAGTGGGTTTCTCTTTGAGCCCAAGTCCAAATTTCTCATGAGGCTTGTTGTATTGGTTGATGATAAGATCATGCATGCCTTGTTCATAACATCCAAGACCAAATCCCTTCCATCCACAACAATGGAGGTAGGTATAAGCGAAGGATTTGTTATAGAGGAAATCGAAATCCATTGGTATATGGTTTAGTGTGAGGTTGATCATTGATATGAGAAGAAGGGATGATCAATTCCACCATATATAAGATTGGTTTTGAGATGAGGTGGAGTGAAGGAAAATGATATCCCTGACATCTGGTTGATACATAGGAGATTTTTCGGGCCTACCAAGTCGATTAAATGTGGGAAGAGAATTGAGGGTGAGGAGTTTATATTCATGCAATGAAATATGTTACATGATAGTATCAAGAGATTCATCATTAGGTAGCTTAGATGTAGATACAAATGAGCTAGTGGATGATGTAGAAGATGATTCTAGTTTAGGGATGAGCATGTCATTCGATCGATAGGTCATATGACATGTTTTGAATGGAGGTAGATCTGCAGGAAGTGTATGGATTTTCCCCTCGTGCTCATATTTAATACATTGATGGAGAGTAGAAGGGATGTAATTCATCGCGTGGATCCATGGATGTCCAAGTAAGAAATTGTATTGGAACTCCCCCTTAACAATGTAAAAGAGCATGTGGAGGATTTTTTCATTGATGTAGATGGGAAGGATAAAGTTTCCCAAAGTGGGGGCAATAACATCATTGAAAGCAATAAAGAACTGCAATTGATTGAGTGATAATGGATTTAGGAATTTTTAGTTCATTGAAAGGTATGGGATGAGATAAAATTGATGATGGCACCATTTTTAATCAGTGATGAACAGATGGTTAAAGTATCATTGTTTATACTGTACAGTGATGCAAAAAGGAAGGTCGTGGTCCTCAAGTAAGATGTCGAGAATTTTAGAATCATCAAAAGCGATGGTGGTGGAAATTATGAGAGCTTTAACAAGGGCCGTGAAAGGTTAATTCTCATCATTGGTGATTGGGATACACTAAAAGGCTTCGATGAGAGCTTGTTGATGATTGGGAGAGCTTTGGATGAACTCGCAGAGGGAAATCTTGACAGATGTAGACATGTAAAATGTCGACATAATTAATAAATAAATAAAATCTCATTTAAACATTATTAATTCCTAATGTATATTTCCCTCCCTATTACTAATTCATCATTCCACAATTCCCATCTTGACCCTATAATAATTAATCACAAGATTAATTATTACTAACCCCTTTCCGAACTTCCACCTAACCTCATTTAACATTTCTAGGAATTTGAAATTCCTATCTACCTACCCCATAGCTAGCCTCTCCACGTAATCACATCATTAACTCTTAATTAAACTTAAACTAATTTAATACCACCTCCTCTATTTCTAGAACCTTCTAATTCTATAAGCTTCTCTAACTTTCTACTCTTCTCCATTGAATTTTAAATTCAATGGATATTGAACTCCTTAATTCTAGAATTTTCTAATTCTAGAATTAATACCACCCCCTCTATTTCTAGAAGCTTTTAATTCTAGAAGCCTCTCTAACTTTCTACTCTTCTCCATAGAATTTTAAATTCAACGGATATTTCTCCATAATTTTAGAATTAATCCCACCTCCTCTATTAGAAGCTTCTAATTCTAGAAGCCTCTCTAACTTTCTACTCTTCTCCATTGAATTTTAAATTCAATGGATATAATTCTAGAATTTTCTAATAGAATATACTCTTATATCTTCTCATTCAATGCTAACCATTGATCTTCCATCTACTTAGCAAGATCCTAGCTCTCCATTTCTTCTTCCAAAAACTATAAATTGACATGCCACCCTCCATGGAAGCCAATCCTTAGACATCATATCAAAGTGCTGCTAAAAATCTTACAAAGCTCTCTAATGTCCATTTGCATATTCATCAAACATCCATAAGAAATCTTTAATCCACAAAGGGGAAGTGTTGTTCGTTTACTTCCACAAATCTGAAGCAAACAATTATATCCAATCATCTTGAGCACAAATACAACATCAAGGGAGGTTATTCATTGGTAAGTTATAGGTATTGCTTCTATCTCCCTTTCATATTTTCTCAATTTGAGGTAGTATTTAAGAGGATTAGATTTAGGAAATCAATTTGGTTTTGAGTTTCTAGTTTGCATATATATCTAATCACTTTTTGGCATCTACATTCTGGCACCCACCATGGGGCCTTGCCCCAATAGTTAACTTGATTTTAGTTAAATAAATTGAGTAACATGGGTTGTGCAAGTATATTTTATATTTTGTATATATCATCTTATATTATATTGTTTACATCATATATATATATATATATCATATAATATTTTGTTTTCGTTTGCTTGTATATATCCCCTTGTGTGCTTGTTATATCCTGAAGGTGAAACCACATATGCTCTCCTCTAGAGTCTTAGGAATATCTTGAGGATCAAAAGTGGATAACCTTCCCCCTTTTTCATTTATAGGGGTAACGTGATGTGGAAGTGACATCCACACACTTACCATAGTCCTAGGAGTCTTGTGATCATGGGATTCACCTCCACACACGTAGACACACCCCATGTTCTGGAGGGGTATATAAATCCTTGGAGAGCTATCAATATTGGCTAAGTGATCAATTTTTTAAGAGCAACGTGAAGTGAGGGGCTTCCATGTCCCAATACCCAGGCCTTAGACAACATCCTTGCAACAAAGAATTGGGCCCACATACCATGAGGTATATCGGGGACGCCCCTAGCGAGCTTGTACATCCTAGTCTAGACAACCTTTTGGTTGCATATCAAACTATAGTGCAAGGAGGCTGCACTCCCCAAGACTACTCGCTATCCAACCCCACATTGACACATAGGTGGAGAGCCAATTGTGGCACCATCATCAGTGTGTGGTATTAAAAGTGGGCTATAGTTTGGTTACAATCCTACTTGAATAGTTAGGTTGTGCTTGCATGATTGTAATTACTTGAGTGTTTGTCGATACTAGTGCGCAACCCCACACTAGTCCCCTTTCATCATACCATCCTATATACACTCATCATTGACCATCACCATTTGACACACAATTTGACTATTACCCACATCACCTTTGACCATCATAATTTTTCACTTTGACTATCCCCATACATCTTTGACCATACTCTTGTCATACATCATTCACTTAACATCACTCATCTCCTTCACACCTTCCTTTTGATATAAACAAAATAAAACAACAATAAACATTTCCACATAATCAATAAGATTTATAAACACAAAAGACATTCACATACATCCCCCATTTCATGAACACATCTAAAATTCACTTACACATCCCTTACTTGCTACATTATATATAACACCATACCACATTGTATATAAACCACCTTTGCATCTACATCACACTTCACCTATCACTCATACATCCTCTCTTACTCCCTTCAAACTTCTTACGTTGTATACAAATTATCGTTACCCACACTTAATCACACATCCCCACTTTATATATGTAATTTATTCCACAACATCTCATACACCTAAACATCTATTCATCTCATTGTCACAAAGCTTCCACCTAGCGGTTTAACATTTCCTTTTGACGTCACTACACTTACATAGGTCCAAAATATCCTAAAACATATCACATCACACATCCCTTCCTAATCACAACATTTACTACACTTAAACATCCTCACATTCTCACACAATCCTACACATACACTTTCACACTCAAACACCTTATCTAAGATTCCCTATTGGCACGATTAATTGAGTCTCACTAGTCGACACCTTGAATACAGACACAAAATCCTTATCTCCTATCCAATCATCCTAATCCCTCACACATCAAGGCACATCCTAATCCTTCATACCTCAAGGCACATTCTAAGCCCTCTATCATCGAGGCACATCCTTCTTCAATCCTCTCATCCTAAAACAAGGTTCGGCTGTTAGGATTATGCATTGATCAATAAGAAATATCATCCTCTCTTCATCTACTAATCACACATCCTTCACCAACTTAATACAACTCCATCCATCCTCACATCTCAAAGCACTAGGATCTAATGGCACCTAGGACAATATTTACCCGACCTCAAATAGGAAACGATGACAAAACAAGCCACCAACTAAATACAAAAACCAAAAATGGATTATTTAATAAAAAAAATTCGATGCCAATGCAGAAGAAAAATGCGAATGAGGGGGAGATGAAGAAATAATGGTTGATACTAATAGATATGACAATTCAAACACCTATTTCAAAGAAGGTAGATGACGTGAAATGCTTAATCACTTCATAGACAAAAACAAAGATGCTCTCCCCCTCCAATTATATCACATGGGATCATAACTTCCTTCTGACTATACCCATGACCAAATTCATAATTTCCTCTCTGATGATAATGAACACATTGGGCACCGATCCCCATCCCCACATCAATGCAATTCAAACAACCTAAATCACAACAACTATTGTGCTACACATGGATGGAGATAACAGAGAGAATACCCATAATTCTCATGTATCTAAGGAGGTTGTATTATCCCAACTACAAAAAATGAGCAACCAAATTTCCCAGCTAGCCTCCCAACTTGATCCAAAATGTCCAAATGACCATGGTAACCATGATTCTGAACATTCCCAATGTCCCAATTTCAACCTACCACCCACCGGCCCTCAAGAATCCACCTTGGAGAAGGAAGTAAAGTCTATGAAGGAAACACTTCAAGGATTGTAACTTGGCAGACAAGGACGTCAATATAAGTTTGAGGAACTTTTTCCTTATCCATTTGACCATGATATCTTACACATCCCTTTTCCCCCATACTTTGAACCACCCAAATTTGAAAAATACAAGGGAAAGGGTGATCCTCGTGAACACGTCAAGGAGTTCTATATGTTGTGTTAGGAAGTAGCCTATGATGACTCCTATTTATTGAGACTCTTCTCACAAAGCCTAGGCGGTCTCACTCTCAAATGGTTCCTTCACTTTCCCAAGGGATCTGTCACCACCTTCACCAACTTATCAGAGAAAATTTTCAAACACTTCTCGTATAATGTGGAGAATGGTTTCATAATGATTGACCTATGCAATACCAAACAACAATGGTGAAATATTTTCATCCTTCTTGCAATGATGGAGATCTCTTGCTAGCCGCATTCCATGGCCCATCCCTGAAAATCAATTGGTCACTATCTTTGTTGCTAACCTCCATCAAGAGCTAGCCTTCCACCTCCAAGTCCATTGTGCAAACACCTTTGATGACATCATAGAAAAAGGAATGTAGATAGAAAAATATCTTGTCTCCAAAGGCCTCATCAAACTGTATTCCCAAGACAACTATAATCAATCTAATCAACCTTCCACATCTGAGAAGCCCAAGTATTTTAACAAGAATAAGAATGTTGTTCACGATGGAGTGACAGAGAGAAAACATGTCCAACATTTCCATAAATATGCTGCCATATACATTCCTAAGGTCAACCCCAATCAACCAAAGATCCAAAGAAAAGTTCATACACCCCTCTTAGTGAGCCCATTAAAATAATCCTTGAAAAATTTATTTATGCTAATATGATTGTTTTCCCGCAAACCCAACCAATTGATGAGTCTAGACCTAAACCCTCTTGGTTTAGGGAAAATGAATATTGCAAGTTCCACAAAATTAAGGGTCATGCCACCACCAGGTGTATGAAGCTAAAGAACTATATTCAAGACTTGATTGATCAGGGTGAAATTGAAATCAAAGACAATGCATCCTCCTCTTCTCAAAATCAGAAGTTAGGGATTTATCAAAATCCACTCCCTAATCATGGTCAGAGCCACACTTCAAATCAAGGTCAACAGAAGTCTAGTAAAACCCCTGAATCATCCAACCATCAATCTAACCATATAAACTACCAATGCGTACCCTTCTAATATGAATCTCTCATTGGCCATATTCACCATTCCCCCCATCAAGTAGCCACCATCAAAGTCAAGGGACCTTCCCAAAACCCTCAGTGTGTTGTTACTAATCGCCAAAGTCATGTGGTGGTTCAAGGGGTTCTCCCTCTTCTTCCAATCCACCTCCACAAGCTCAATACAATATTTTTGAACAACTTGAAAATACCCCCACATATTTCCATCATGGATCTTCTCAAAACATCTTCCGTACATAAATATATCCTTTACCGCGCTCTTCAGGAGACTCATGTCCCAACTGATATTGATCCCATGTAGTTTCAAGCCCTCATTTCCCACCTTTACCCTTATCCAACACTCCCACTTACTTTTACCTAGCAATACTTGCCACTACATGGCCCAACCCATAATTTTCCTCTTTACATTGAGGTTCATATAGAAAATACTCACGTCAAGTGAGTACTAGTGGATAATGGGTCTAGTGTTAACCTTTGTACTCTATCTCTCATTCAACACCTAGGGTACAATGAATTGGATTCAAGACAAGAGATAATCACTATAAAAGCATATGATAACACTGAAATAAAATATGTGGCACTTTATACCTTCCCATTAATGTGGGGCATGTCACACTTCCCACACTGGTACATGTTGTGGACATCCAGTTCCCCTACAATTTACTGTTTGGTCACCCTTGGATCCATGAAATGCATGTTGTCCCATCCACATTACATCAATGCCTTAAGTTCGAGCATGCCAGCGTGGAGGTCACCATCCATGGTGACCCTCAACCCTTCCAATTTTTCCAAGCACTTGAAGCACAAGCTTATGAGGAACTGTGTTGTCCCATTACTGAAATCATCACTTCATAATTTCCATCTCCATCATCCATGACATCCACCACTTCATATGATTTACTTGACAATCTTCCATCCACTTCACGTAACACTACATTCATCTCAGTCCTATACCCACTCCATCCACATCCATCCTATCTTATCCCCACCTCTCAAACTCAAACTCCACCCTCAAACAGGGTGCAGAGAATACCAAAATTTTAAGTATTGAGCCAAAACTCCCACTTTCACCTAAACAACATGGTAGGCCTAACATGTGTCAAGCTAATAAGAAAACATATTCATTGGGATCTTCAACTTTTATCTTCTTTGGGTATCTCATCAACGAGTACCTAGAGCCATCTGATACTACATGGCTCATAGATGATTCCATACCATCATGCTACCTGAGTAATGAATATCCAATTCCCAAGCGCATGATGAATCACATGGGTTACTTTGGTTGAGGACTAGGTCGTAATGAACAAGGCATCCCTGAACCCCCTATTGTCATCCCCAATCTTGATGGTCATGGATTAGGGTACCAACCACCTGATGAGGGTATCCGTGATGATCTAAGTGACATAACTGAGATAGATGAGGAGGCCATAGATGCCATCGAAACAATCTCCATTTATAGCCAATACGAAGAGCTTTCCACTAAAAACCTCTTCCATGACACCGACATCAAATCTCAGCCATCCTTGTCATTGACGTTTCTCTCACCTATCCCCAACTCATCCAGTGGAACCAAAAATCTGAACATATCCCTCTTGACACATTACAAAATGACGAAGCAATTCTTGAGTTCATGGGAACTAGGGACAATATACCAGTTGGTGACCATAAAAAGGGTTTCAAAGTATGTCTAAATGTTGACGCATATTTTGGCGAATAGGAGCCTATCCTACCTATCCAATCCCAATCCAACATCCCCCATCCTTACTCCTCTTTCCATCTAGATGAGGAGGATCCCCTTGCTAATTTTTTTGAAAATCCCTAACATCTAGATCACGACCCAGCTATGGATCAACTCCTTCTGGCTCCTAAAATTCTACAAGACAGTTCAACATCACTAATTGAAGAAACCATTGATATTAATATCGACACTAAAGAGGACCCCAAGATTCTCAAACTGGGGGCATATTTATCTACAGAATAACAAGCCATCTATTACCCAAGTCGAACATTAATTGCTTTCCCCTGCACTAACAATATAGTTGAATATGAGGCACTTATAGCTGGACTCAGAATGGCTATACAGTGGAATATCAAAAATCTTAATGTCTTTGGTGACTCACAACTCATAATCAAGCAAGTTAATGATGAATACTCAACCAAAGATGACAAACTTGTTCTATACAAGTGAATGGTGGATAACTTCAAGCTTTACTTTCAGCATATTCAGTTTGAGCAGGTTCCATGAACAAATAACAAATCAGTAGATGCAATGGCTACCATTGGTTCTCTCTTAAACATGCCTTCAGATGCCCATAACTCACAATTCTTGGTTGAACAACTCATGGTTCTGGCATATGACGTCCCTGAATCTGAAATGGTATGTGATATTTTTGGTCCCAACTCCCTATGGTACCATGACATTGATACTTATCTCCATGACCATATCCTTCCACCCGACCTTCCTCGCAACCATCACAAATCCTTCATCCAATGCACATCTAGATTCACCATCCTTGGTGGCACCCTCTACCATAGAGGATATGATGGAACCTTGTTACGATGCCTTAACTCACAAGAGGCCAAATTAGCAATCAAGGAAGTTCATGATGGCATCTGTGGTGCTCACACCAGTGGTGTGGTACTTGCCAAGAAACTTTTACGCACTGGCTACTATTGGCCTACCATGGAAAAATATGCATGCTCATATGTCTGTAAATGTGTCCCATGCCAAAAACATGTTGACCTCATCCATGCACCTTCTCAAGATTTGCATCCCATCACTACTCCATGGCCATTTTCTACCTAGGGTCTCGATCTCATGGGAAAGCTTAATCCTACCTCATCTGATGGTCACAAATTCATCATTACTACTATGAAATACTTTACCAAATGGGTTGAATCCATTCCACTCACCTATGTCACCGGAAAGAAAATATCAAAATTCATCCTTAATCATATCATTTTTCGTTATGGTATTCCATCTGCCATTATCACAGAAAATGGTAAATCCTTCAAAAATCATGACATCCATGAACTTTGTGATCACTTCCACATCAAGCTTAAGTTCTCCACCCCATACTACCCACAAGGAAATGGCCAATCCGAAGCATCCAACAAAAATCTCAAACGAATCCTTAGAAAAAATTTCAATCAAGCAGGACGCAATTGGCATACACAAATCTATCCTTCCTTGTGGGCCTACTGTACATCCATCTGCACCCCCACTGGCACCATTCCATATTTCCTTGTCTTCAGCACCAAAGTTATCCTTCTCATTGAGATCGAGCTTCCTTCCCTCTACGTTTCTCTCTAAAACCTTATTGAAGATGAAGACTATCATGTGCACCGCCTTCAAAAACTCGACCTATTGGATGAGAAACACCTCCAATCCTTGGACCATATCAAATATTATCAAAATTGCCTTTGCAGACAATATGGAAAACACATCAAAACATGTGAATTCGAAGTTGGTGACCTGGTCCTTAAAGAGAACCAATGCAACACTAATGCAAATCATGAAAATAAAGGAAAGTTCAAACCAAATTGGCTTGGACCTTACGTCATCATAGCAAAGTTTAGCTCTGGTGCTTATAAGCTTGCTACCTAGGATGGGTGTGATTTGGATGAGCCCATGAACATCATGCATCTTAAATGCTTTTATGCTTAAGTTCCCACTATCAAACATCCAAAAACATCTAATTATTCAAAAAAAAATATAATCCATCCAATGGTGAAAACCACTTTGGTGGCACCTTGGGAAAGTACCATGGTGAAAACTGGTTTCCAACGCTATGGTAAGCTAGATCCTACGTCCACTAGTGCCTCACATATGCGTTAGCACACTGGGGGTAAGCCCCTTTATCCATACCCATATTTTCCATCCCTATCCACACTCCTCTCCTACTATCCTAATTCAGACTTCTTTTGGTCTTGATTAGAAGTAACAATTCTATCATGACCAAGAACACTATCTTGATCCTCGCAAAGGTCGCATTGTCTACAAAAAAATTTAGTACTGCAACATTAAGAAGATTAAAGCCTCTACATCAATTTTGAGAAATGCAACCCTTGTAAGATCCTGAGGATTTCATTCCTTTTCATCCCCCCATCCACCTGTCATCGTCATATCCTCCTCTTTTCAATCACTTTCCTTTTCTCTCTGCTATTCTACTTCATTTAGTGGAACGGTTACATTGTAAATATTTGTACAGTTAGATTAATTTTTACATTTACTTTGTATAATGGCATTGTAAAAATTCCATAACATTTACCATATGTATATACCCACTTGATATGTAAATCATCACATCCATACTTAATCTACACTATCCACATCAACATTAAACACCACACTAAACACTACACACTGCTATCCATAATAACATTACATAACCATTTCTACATCTCATAATCTAGTTCACAAACTAAATAATAAACCATGACAAACATCTCATCATCAATATCATCCATCTAAACATCAAAATACAACAACTAACCACATAACCATAGCAATAAATAATCATCATTACATCAAACACCATAATCCATCTACACCTAACATCCTCATCATAAATATCCATTCATTTTACATCCAAATTAATTAAAATTGACATTATTCATACATCTCTACATCTCATCAACATCAACACATCAAAATCATTTCATCATCACATATAATCTAATCATCTAACATCATCACATCACAATGAAACTACATCTAATAACCATCTAACCTCATAAACAATAAATGTCTCTAGACATATAAAAGAATATAAACATCATCACCATGTATATACATCAAAATCATCAAAACATCAAATAATCATACAAATTTTCAAAACCATCATATGCGTCATCATCTATACATCAAAAACATAAAACTAAAAAATCTGTCAAAATATCCAAAATAATCACATTGTCAAATGTCACAAATCCACCCATCACCAAAAATAATAAATGTCATCAAAATAACCAAATGTCATTCACACATCAAAATAATACATTTTTTCTTGCATCTTTATTTTATGACATCAAAATATGAGACCCCTTTTGTTTATTTTTCTTTTTCACGGTCCAAATATGATGACCAAATTTTCCCAAAATGAGGGAAAGGGCAAAATTCTGTATGGTCTTTAACCTTGGTGCATTTTGCTCAATACCATATCAATAACATCTAACAATGAAAATTTGGTAGTTCATGACAACACCCATCCCCTTTAATCATCATCCACTACTAAATATAAATGATCCTCCTCTCATTTGATCATCTATTGCATCCACAAAAGCCCCATCGAAACAATCAAAAATTTTCAAAAATAAAAAAATTGATCTTTAAAATCCAAACCAAAAGCGTAAGAGGCGCGTGGTAAAATTGCACCAAAATTCCCAACAATGGTTAAACCTCATCCACTTGGTCAAACCATTCACAAATCCACCCCATCACCACAATCTAGTAAATCTACCCCGACCTCATTCACTCAAATTTTCTTTTTCTGCATGTGTGAATGTGAATGTTTACTTTATTTTTTGCATCTTTTATTTTTTGGCCGATGATATAAGGCCCTTTTTATTTCTTTTTATTTTGCATGGTCCAATGATATGAGGACCAATTTTTTTATATTAATCTATCTAATGATATGAGGACAAAGGCATTTGGCAATTCAATCATCATGACCTTTATCCCTTGATGCATTTTTCTCTATGCCATATCAATAAAATTGTTAATGATGAAAACATGGATAGTTCATGATAACTCCCATCCCATTTAATCATCATCCACTACTAACTATCTAACGTCATCCTCCTCTCATCTGATCATCTATTCATCCACATTTATCACTCTAAATCTTCTTAGTACCATCGAAACAATCGACCACCCCAGCCAACATCCAATTGATCTTTAAAATCTGAACCAAGAGTGTAAGAGGCACGTGGTGCAATGGCACCAAAATCCAATCAAATCAATCATTGGCCAACTGAACCAAGATCACATCCCCAAATTTTTCTGTGCTTGGGAGGTATTCCCGACTAGTCAAACATCAAATCCTTTAATTAACAAAAAATGGAACCCCTATTCATCTAACATTTCACCCTAAAATCATCTACTCAACAAAATCCTATCTATCAATCAAACAACCAATATACACACCCCTTTCATATATCGTTGACTAGGGCATCCAATAAAATTCATCCAACTTGATCTTCCTGGTTGGGACATCCTATCAATCCAATCAATTCAATCAAGCCAATGAATTCTATCAATCCAATCAATCAATCTAGGCTCATCCTCTTGGCTTGGGCATCCAATCAATCAATCTAACCCCCCTTCACCGAGGCATCCTATCATTTGGCCACCTTGGCTGGGGCATCCTATCACTCAACAATCTCTCCTGATCTCAACACTTCTCATATGCTTCTACTAACATGACCTTCTCTTCATTTCGAGTGGTCACTCGACTCGTTTCCTCCCTGCCCAACCTCTTGAGGGGGCATCACCCTCGCTATCCTAGCAATATCTCTTTCTTTGAACGGTCATTGATCCACAATAACCCTTCAAAGAGGGGAAAAATGTAGACATGTAAAATGTCTACATAATAAATAAATAAATAAAATCCCTATTAAACATTATTAATTCCTAACATATATTTCCCTCCCCTATTACTAATTCATCATTCCACAATTCTCATCTTGACCCTATAATAATTAATCACAAGATTAATTATTACTAACCCCTTTCCTAACTTCCCACTAACCTCATTTAACATTTCTAGGAATTTAAAATTCCTATCTACCTACCTACGCTACACCTACCCTACAACTAGCCTCTCCATGTAATCACATCATTAACTCCTAATTAAACCTAAACTAATTTAATCCCACCCCCTTTATTTCTAGAGGCTTCTAATTCTAGAAGCCTCTCTAACTTTCTACTCTTCTTCATTGAATTTTAAATTCAATGGATATTTCTCCATAATTTTAGAATTTTCTAGTTCTATAATTAATCCCACCTCCTCTATTTCTAGAAACTTATAATTCTAGAATTCTCTAACTTTCTACTCTTCTCCATTGAATTAAATTCAATGGATATTTCTCCATAATTATAGAATTTTCTAAGTTTAGACTCTTGCATCCTCTCATTCAATACGAACCATTGATCTTCCATCTACTTGGCAAGATCTTATCCCTCCATTTATCCCACTTCCATTTCTAAACTATAAATTGGCATGCCACCCTCCATGAAGAATCAATCCTAGATCCTTAGAATCCTCAAATCTATGAATCCTTAATCCTTAAAAATCCATAGAATCCTTACATAAAATTGTTGCTTAAAATTCCTACAAATCTCTCTAACATCCATTTGAATATTTATCAAATCATCACATAAGTAAATATTTAATATACAAAGGGGAAGTGTTGTCCTCTTACTTCCACAAATTTGAAGCAAAAAATTCTATCCAATCATCGTGAGCACAACTACAACATCAAGGGAGGTTATTCGTTGGTAAGTTATAGGTATTGCTTCTATCTCCCTTTCATCTTTGCTCAATCTGAGGTAATGTTTAAGAGGATTAGATTTAGGAAATCAATTTGGTTTTGGTTTCTAGCTTGCATATATATCTAAGGTAGAAGGAGCAGTGATGAAAACCTTGGCTTTAGGTTGGGTGGATGACTAAGGATCATAAGGTCTAGAATGAGTGGTGATAAGAACGACATCGATGAAAATAGGGGGCCTTCTTGGGAGGAGATAGTGTTGGGTGAGGGATTACGACAAAGGATGAAGAGAAATATTTAGAGGCCTTAGGAGGTATAGATTTGATTGGAAGATTACAATTGGATGTGGATAAAAGAGGGTGATCTTCTTCAATGAGAAGCTTGTCCTCTTCTATAAGATTGTTAATGAGGGTTTGAAGGGCCCTAAAATGTTCAATATCATGTCCAGGGTGCGATGATAAGAACACATGGCATTAGGGTAAGACCATGTGGGGTTTTTTTTGTGTGAATCAAAAAATTTGATGGGAGGAAGAGTGATGCTAGACATTTGGATGAGACGTTGAAATATTTTAGTATACAACCCAATGGAAGTTTTTGTTGAGCCAATTTTGTGGTTTGTAAATTTATTCGATTTGGGAGAAGTGGATGAAGGAAAAAGTGATGTCTTACTTTTATGAAACTTTGTGGGAGCCTTGAATTCTAATTTATCTTTAGGAAGAGGTACAAATTGTTTCAATTCAGATTTGATGATGACAACGATGGGATTTTTAGATGAAGGGCCTGACCCCAAGATGGATGGATAAGGTCCTAAAATAGATGATGATACGTTGGATAACTTAGATGGTTTGGATTGTTGATGCTTTAGAGGAGGAAGCTATAATTTCTTATGTGGACGAATGAAAGATTTTTGAGTAGGGATGCCAAGATTATTAGATTTTTGCTATGAGGCTTTATCCTTAGTGGGGATCACGATGATTTAAACCGGGGGATCTTTCGAGAAAGAACCAAATGATGTAGTTTTTGTTGTAGATGTGGGTATTGAAGATGAAAGTGGTTTTTAGATGACTTGTTTAATGAGATCAGAAGGAGTTAAAGATTGCATGGGTCTTGGAGATATTGGTGTAGGAGTGATTGATTGACTTGATGACAAGGATGGGGAAGGAACATCATTTGTGGTTGTACTTAGTGAGGATGTCTACGTAGTATATGCTTTAAGGGATGATATGGATGTGGACACAAATCCAAATGTCGATGTGGGTATGGATATGGTCGTAGATGTGGATAAAGGATTAGATGTAGGAGTTAGTATAGATGTAGAGATAGATGTTGCGGTAGGTGTTGGGATGGATGTAGTTGCAGATGTAGTTGTAGATAAGGGTTGTGAAATATATGTAGAAATAGGCGTTGAGATAGGTGTGGATGTGGTAGATGTAGATGTAATAGATGTGGGTATGATAGTTTTAGATAGGGTTTCAGATGGAGATATGATTATAGATGTATGGGTGGATATTGGAGTAGACGTGGGTAGAATAGATGTAAGTAAAGTAGTGGGGGTAATAGATGTGGGTGGTGATGCTGGATCCCGACTCAAAGTATTTATCATATGGGCATTGGGTGCTTGCGATTGATTAAGAAAAATAGAATTTATAGATGCCTAAATATAATGAAATGTAGCAGTAAATGAATAGACAATTAAGTACAAAATAAACCTAAGCAATATTAAGCTAGAGAATATGAAACCCTAGTTACAAAAAAGGGATAAGAAGACTTAGTTGTTTCACTAGTAATCTTGCATTGTTCCGTAATGATGAACTGATTAATAAAGAGGGAAAAGTGTCGCACAGAGCCTCGAAAAAATGTGTGACCAATTGATTTTCCTAGATTGGGACACCTGGAATGGGTCAGGGGCACCTGCAGGTGCCACAAACCTGCTCTAGGTGCCTATGAGTGCTCAAACCCTTAGGAAACCTCCTTCACAGGAGTGCGAGATGTTCACTGTCCTTTGCTTCTTATTACTAGTGTGTCGCACAATGATTGCCAATGTCATTGATAACTCACAATAAAGAAATAGCCTACAAAACCCCCAAGAGTGCATCAAATACCAAAAATAAAAGAATGCAAATGAGGGGTAAAACTATCCTCAACATTCAAATGAGTGAACTTATGACTGAGCATTGCACTACATTTCAGACCCAATGTAGTTCTAGGTGTATGTGCGTGGAATCGTGCCCTAGGTGGCTCTTCTGCGTGTGGCACTTGATAGCGAGAAAATAGCTAAATGTAGAAGATGTAAGTAGATGTGTGCATGAAATAGAATGAACTTCCCATCCTATAAAGTGTATGTAGAATGATCCAGTCCCTTTCCCTTGAATGGATACTAGAATGGATGTTTGAATGTTGTTGAATAGCCTTTTAGATGCAACCTTAGGTGGTGATAGCTAATGCTTAGTGCTTGGTCCTTTATTATGATCACATAACTTTATATTTATATGATTCCCTTACTTGAATTTCATAATCAACCCCAAAAAGGCCAACTACCAAAAAGATAAGATGTTCAAATGGTTAGAAAGGACCCAAAAGATGTGAAAAAAGTACAAAGAGGCCAGGGGCGCCTGGCGCTAGTGTTCTAGATGGGTGCTGGTGTCCAGGATGAGAAATGCTAAGGTGTGGAAAGACATACTAATCTAGAAAGAGTGTAAGACCAAAAGTGGCAATAGAAAGAAATAAAATATGACCAAGTACATGGGTTAATCAGTACTTTTCTTACTTAGTAATCATATGAATGATAGTATGTAATCAAGAATAGATAATTACACAAAGTGCTTGATTTTGTGTCTACATTTTCCCCCACTTTATGTTGTTGAGAGAATGTTTGATAACATAAAGTACATAAGATATGCGTACCTAATAACCATATATATATATCGATGGTGAAAGCATGCCAATAGACAAGAAAAAGCGTGGAGTGATAAAAATGTGAAGTGTGGAAACTAAAGAAGAGGAAGTGCAAAAGTGATGCAGATAATGACCATAGGGTGAGGGTATATGTGTCGATGTCGTGATTGTACCTATTGTTGAATTCAATGTTGATGTGATTCATGTTGTTGATGTAGGATGATGTTGACTACTGCTTCCCATAAAAAGGATCTTGTAGATGATGTCGACACGCAAGTTTTTCAGGTGATTCGACCTTAATGAAATGGAAGAATCGTAGGAAGAATATTCTAGTGTCATCCTCCAACCTTTAACTACTTCTCACTGTGTAGAACACCACTGCAGATGATGTGTATAAACACATGTACTAAGGACCCAAATCTGATTTGGATCCCTGTAAAAGTTACTATGTATGGAGTTTTGTAGACTGTGCTAAACTACAAATCACTATGTAACTCCCCCCTGGTCTCAGGTATCCAAGAAAGGCCATTGTATTGCTCCTTGGTTTCAGGCATCCAGGAAAGGTCGCTATGCTAAGGACCTAAGTTTGATTTTGAGCCCTATCCAAAATTGAAAATTGTGTTGTACCAGTACCGTGCTATGTATAACGCTGTATGGGGTGACTGATTCACCGAAATGATGCCCCCTCATTTTGGGAGCATGCAACATTGGTGAAGGAGAATGCATCCCAAAGGAGGACTGGCCACTATGTTATGCCCTGCAGGGGGAAGGAAATGTGCTTGGTAGAAACCAAGGCACACACAAAAAAGTGGCTAGGAAAGCAAGTGCTAGTACAAGAAAAGACAAACACTCATGTATAAGACAAAATGTAAGCTACACAGACAATGTATAAGCTATGCCACAAGAACAAAAAAAATGTAGACCATCAAAATTGGGTTACAAACATGGGACATCACTCACGATGTCGCAAGAAAATCAAGCAATCAGAGAACAAGCAAGATAAAGGGAAAATCTTGCAAATAATGACTAGCAAAGACACACAATGTATCAGACAACCATGGAAACAAATAGTCCTGTAAAAAAAATGCTGCACATGAAGCACCCATTAGCATTTTGGGAAGATAAAAATTATGTCAAAGTGTGTATAATCTGATAATGTAAAGTGCTAAGTACAAAAATGAAACAATACCACATGTATTGTATGAAAGTGGATGCCCCCACGAGCCACTATGGGACTGGTAATAGGTACTACGCCAAGCATCCATGCTTCACGTAATGGACCTGTATAATATGTGATTACCACTAGAATAGAAAGTGAACACACATGTGTGTATGGAAAGATAATGACATACAAGATATCTATCTAGCATGTGTAATAAGATGAACATGTAATAAGTAAATGTAAGTAAGAGTAAATGTAACCAAGATATGCAGTATATTGTGGATGAGGTGGAATGGAATGCGGTTTGAATGATAGGGGTAGTGGTCCCTCCTTGGATCTGTATGTATGCAATGAGGCTCATTTATATATGCCCCCATAACAGTCAAGAATGAACTGTAAACGAGAGTTTGAGAAATGTTTTGTATGTAGAAAAAATGTGATGAATTGAGTGATGGTTGTAGAGTTTTAATGTATTGATGATATTAAATGCGAAATATGAATGATTGATTTTGAATGTGTGGTGATATAACATAAAGCGTAAATCACTAGACGGGTGAGTAAAATGCTAATACGTGTGATGATGTAGCACAATGCATATACCATGAGATAGATGAATGCGATGATGTAGCACAAAGCATATATCACAAGATGTATGGATAAGATGATAATAAGCACGATGATGTAGCACAAGGCATATATCAAAAAATGTATGGATAATATTCTAGAAAGCATGATGATGTAGCATAAGGTGTATATCATGAAATGTGCGAAGAAGGTGATGGCTAAAAATTTCACATAGTGTGATGAAAAAGGTTGATTGATTGATTGCGAAGAATAAAGTGTAGAATGATGTAGGTGTGATGGGGTGAGGTTCAATTTTTATTTGGACCCTCATAAGTCGAGTATGAACCATTGGACTAGAGTGTGTCACTAGGTAACGAGTGTAGTAGGTATAATTGGATGAGTAAGATGTGTTATATGTTTAGTAGATATGGTGAAGCATATGTCGTGATGTGTGAAATGTCTAATGCAGAATGTGTAGTGTCTAATGTAGGATGTGTAGATTATATAGGTTTGAATGATGTAAAATGTATAAGAATGTAATGTGGAGAATGTGTACTATGTATAGGTGTATAAAGCATAAAGTGAAAATGATGTAGAATAGATGGAAAATTGTATATGTAGAAAAGTGCATGATGTGTGAAGATGTACAATTTGTAGCATAAATTATGTAGTGTGTGAGGTTCATGTATATAGGATGCCCTCAATAGTCAAGTTTGAACCAAAGCATAAGAGTCCATCATAAGGAAATGATGATATGAGCATGTGTGAAGATGTATAAGCTAAAATCAAGTTGTGAAATGATGCGGATATAAGATATGTGTTGATGCTAAGGTGGGGGAAGAAATAAGTGCAATGCCCCCTAAGTGTGTGTTGATGAATCATCTATCTAATAAAATTGAAATATGAAGGTCCTCTACCTGATGTTAGCGGTGATGAAGGCATATGACCATGCTCTAAGAGTGGTGGTATATGAGATAGACATTGTGTTGGTGAGTAAAGTCTATATGCATGCGACTAATGATTATATGGTGGGCATCTTGGTGTAATGAAATATGTAGGTGATAGAGACCTACGTGAAATGAAATGAGGTGGTGAAGTACGTCTAGATGTAGGAACTATTCTAGCGATGGACCTAGACTGATGTATTGGACTGTAGAGCGATAGGACTGCGTAGGTCATGTGCAAATAGGCAAGTGAGAAGAAGATGGCGCTTTAGGTTCGATGGGATGTGGGGAACTAGATGGACTAGGTAATGCACAAGCAATCACAATATGAGATGGTGACCATGGAGTAGTTGGAGGCACACCACTGATAGAAATAAATTGATTATTGTGAATAAATTTTAGATGCAAGTGATTCATGAAGATGATAGAATTGTACCTACAAATTCAATTGAGGCCTAAGAGCATGCCACACCCGTTGATTGCTTGTTTGACAAGGAAGGGTACCAACATAATGAGAGGACCAAATGCAATGTGGAGTTTGAAAACACCATATGAAATGTTCATCAGATATAAAATTTGTAAAAGCGGGTAGCCAATAGAAATAAGAAGTGGAATAGAACACTCACTGATAGGCTACGATAGATCAAACTTAGTGTTATTGATAGGGATAGATCTGATAGAGGCATTAATGTGTAAGTGATTAGAATAAAAATTTGCATGATAAGCATGGTCAGATAAATAAATGACTAAAGGAAACATCTCTGTATTAGAAACTAATAAATCAAGAATCCTCGATGTAGGAGGAGGCATTGTGCGATATGTATGATTAGCTGAGGAATCAACAACTTTCTTATCATGTTTCAGAAGTATATTGTTAAAGATTTTGATCTTATGATTGTCATTGACAGGTACAAAAGTCATAGGCTTTGGAAGCTCAATTTTATTATTGTCGATCATATCTTGAATAAGATTGTGAAGTTTAAAATAAAGATCTGTAGAATTCCCCACGCATTGATGATAGCAACAATGAATTTTTTTATTATAATTACGACCTTTTGGTCGAGATGGATCTAATTGGAGTGGAGGAGGAAGTGTGAAGAGATTACTTTCGATAAGATGTGGAAGGACCGTTAACTTCGTGTATATACGCGAAGGTGGTTACTATTAAAGCTACTTGGTGGTTGATATTGCGTTGATAGTGATTTTGGCGTCTGTTGGTTTGGTTGCCGATGGTTTGAATGTTGAATTGTTTTGAAAACATGTAGAATATCACGCATCCCTTTATATTTAAGCTTTCCTATAGATAAGAGCTTAGTTTCACGAATCTTGAGAGTATGACATAGTTGATCGAATTAAGGAGATGTTTTAAAGAGAACACTCTCCTGGAGAGGTGGAAATAGAATCTGAATGAATAAGTATTGAAGCTCAGAATCCGCAAGCACATTGGACATCTTAGCTAAGTTGTTTTTGTATCACAAAATGTAATCTGCTAACTGTTCGTTAGATCCCTTTTTAAGTTGTGCAAGTTGAGCATAGGATATCTTAGAGCCGATGTTGCTAGAGAAGTGAGTGAGAAAATCATCAGCTAGATGTGTGAAATATGTCATCAAGTGGACAAGTAGGTCATAGAACCAAGACATCACATAATCATGGAGACTATAGGGGAAAATTTTAGCCAAGAGGATATGATCATCCAAAAAATCTAGACAAGCTACATGGAAGGCTCAAAGATGCTCTTATGGGTCACTATGCCCATTAAAGATGGGAAGCTTACGGGTGAAAAATTTAGGAGGAAGAAAATAAGTAGAGATGGCGGGTGAGAATGGAGTGTGTGATAATAAAGCAGAATCCAAAGAAGGAGATGCACGAGAAGTATCCTGTTATTATTGATTTTTTTTGCTTGGAGGTCTTGATAGAGGGATGCTAAATCTTGAGTGTCAACAAAAGATACTTTTCATATGTGAGAAACAAAAGGTGGAGTGAAGTGGTTAGTGAAAATAAGGATAGAAATGAGGACAATAGAAATGGATAGTAGAGTATAAGCAGGAGGTTGAGTAGCAGTGGAAGTGGTGATGGTGGCAGAAGCAACAAGTTCTACCAGATTGGTGTCCTCCTCACAAGCAACATGTGTTAGGAAATATTATTGATAACATTATTAAGTGCGTAAATAATAAACTACAATCTCATATTGAGTTGTATTTTATAGTTGTACGTGAGTTGTAGTAAAACTTACTAGAGCTATTCTAGGTGAGATATATTGGGGATGAGTATGAGAAAATAAAGGTTGAGAGATATGAGGAAGATAAGACTTGACTCCTAGTTTATAGGATCAAGTATTTGTATAAGAAACTCACCAGGAAATGAATAAAATATCCCAAATGATTTCTAAATTCTATCTTAAAATATTCGGTGTTTTTCTATTATATTAGATTTCTTATCAGTGGTATCAGAGAAATCTTTGGTCTTAGGTTGTGATGGGAAAATGAATTCATGTGTTATCTATAGTGGATCAATATTGGTCAAGGGCGTATTCACATCAAGGCAGCTGTAGAAGACATTTGGCTTTGGATTGATTTCATACTTGTGTAATCAGAAGTATCTCGTAGATATACAACCTGTTTTGGCATCAAGGGAACTCCTGTATCTTTTTTATAGATCTGTATAGAGAATTTGTGAAGTGGCAGATCTATTTGCAACTGTCAATTCACACGTGGATCTCATTTAGGAGACTGTTCTTCAAATACGCATGAGTTGGCCTAATGGTGAAGAACATGTGCTCTTGAAATAGAGGTCACAAGTTCAAATCTTGTAGGGGGTAGGGTATGTACGCCTCGTTTGTAGCAAAGTTAGTTGCCTCCCGCATGTGAGTACGAGGTAGTCCCATATGCTATAAGCCGCTTGTAGACCCAAAAACAGGCCGCCCCACGACACCGTGGACTGTAAAAACCTATTATTATTATTATTATTCAATTTCTATGCCTGTTGTATTTACACTGAACACATCCTTCACCAACTCTACATTGGCGATCCACATTGCATTTGGATTTGGCGTATTTATCTGACATCTCAAAAGTATTTCTACTGTGGATCCAATACGCATATCTCTCTAGCAGTAGTGTCCTTTTTCTTTACTACGACTTCAATTGCTGATTCGACTCCATACACAAACTGACGTCTTCAAACACCAGCTGTCCACTTGCTATCTTGAGATTAGGTCACGCGTTTTTTAATTTGTCAGAAATTTGATAAAATATGAGTCTAAAATCTGTTCGTGTAAATTTTTTTTTTGTAAGTCAATTTGTTCCATCAAGTGAACTCCCTTTGATTCATAAGCAATTTTATTTAAAAGTTCGTAGTCCTGTATTGTAAAATGTCCAAATTCATTTAACTTGGTCAATTTTATTAACTGTTAATTAGTTTTTATTATTGTTTTATGGTTGAGTCATATAATATGTTTTATAGGGGAGCCTTTTAAGTTGTAGTATATTGTGTCATATAGTTATTCATTAGATAGTCAATTAAAATCAAGTGCTATAGTAAAAAGTCAGAGTCAAGAGTCGTATTTTGGTAGGTGAAAAGGTCATTTCATATTCTTATTAAATAGGTGATCTTAGGATTTTTATTGTATCATTCTATTGTCATCAAAATTGAGTCTAAAAGTTGTTACTAAAATAAAAGGACAAATGAGTGCATTTTTGGTGTAATCCGACACTCAATTTTTGAGGAAAATGCAAATGAAAATTGTTCCTGGATTCGGGGGCTCTGCCCCTCGACCCCGCCCTGTATCGCGATAGGGAATGCGTATCGTCCTTGCCTATACTTTCTGCTGAGTTAGCCACAACATTAGATGGAGGCTAAAGGCTGGAGGCAACAGAGGAAGGAGTTTGATCAACGACCTCTCATCAGGCACCATCGACGAGGCCGCGGTACTGATTTGGTGGCCAAGTATTTTCAGTTGTGTGTTTGCTTTCAGTTGTGTGGTAGATGATAAAAATAGATGATACATTCCTGTTATTGTAATGTGTGACAACTTCCTATATGTAACCTTCTAATGAAAAATATAGTGGGGAAGTAAAAAAAACACATGCAGACATGGATCTTGAAATGGTTCGTGGAGATCCAGAAAACCACATGAGGTGAACAATAGAGTGGAGAATTGTTCATGTCCAAGTTTTTGGTAAACTTGTTGTAAAACCATAGAAGGTTGAGTGTTGCTCCCTTCATTTATATCAAGGTCATGAGCTACAAGCGTGCGCCAGGGGTTGGCATTCTGCTGAGATGTGTAAACATTTTTCTATCTTGTTCACATTAGGGGAGTGTATATTACAAATTAATAATGTGAACAATAGGGGAGTGAATGTTAAGAAATATTATTGATAACATTATTAAGTGCGTAAACAATAAAATACAATCTCATATTGAGTTGTATTTTATAGTTGTACGTGAGTTGTAATACAACTTACTAGAGCTATTCTAGGTGAGATATATTGGGAATGAGTATGAGAAAATAAAGGTTGAGAGATATGAGGAAGATCAGACTTGACTCCTAGTTTATAGGATTAAGTATTTGTATAAGAAGCTCACCAGGAAATGAATAAAATATCCCGAATGATGTCTAAATTCTATATTAAAATATTCAGTGTTTTTATATTATATTAGATTTCTTATCAACATGTAAGAGCAAGTCTAGATCTTGGGGATGCTCAATGATATGATCATTAAGTGATTTAAGATGGGATCTAGTAAATTCCTCATAAGATTGAGCCATAGTGATGAGAGTATGAGAGTGCTAAATGGAAGGGGGATTCGAAGGCTGGGTTCACCAAAATAATTAATCTAAATGTCAATTTATATGCCTGATTTGAATGCTATAGTAGCAGTAAATAAATGACAATAAAATATATGAATTACACCTAAGAAACTAAGCAATATATAATGAAACCCTGATAGCAAAAAGAGGGTAAAGAGCCTTAGTTGATTCATAATGAGATCTGAACTGGACCAAAGCTCTGATCAGCTAAATAGGGAGGAAGCATTGTCACATAGAAGCCTTGGAAAATGCATATCTGGAGGAGGAGGCTGAAATGGGGTGCCTGGAGAGGGACAAGGGTGTTTGTGGGTGCCCTAGACTTATTTCTGGGTGCCTAGTCTGTTGTAATGCTCAGAAAACATCCTTTGAGATGTATCAATGTGTTCCCATTTAGTCGTCTTTGGTCACTCCAAGATTGCACCAAGATCACTGAGGTCATTGGAAACTTGCAATGAAGTATAATATTGTAAAAACCTCAAATAGACATCAAATCCTAAAAAAGAAAAATGTAAAATGAGGGGTTGGACTGTCCTCAACTATCACAATGGTGAACTTAAGACTGAGCGCTGCACTACATCTCAAACCCAATGTAGTTCTCTCTGTGTTGTGTGTGTGTGTGTGTGTGTGTGTGCGCGCGCGCGCGCGCGCGCGTGCTCTTGTGTGCATGTAGAATTATGCCCCATGTTACTCTTGTGTGTGCCACACTTGGATAACGAGCAAGTAGTTAGATGTAGAATGTAATAAATGTGTACATGGAATAGAATGAACTTCCCTCCTATGAAGTGTGATGCATAAAACCAACCCTTGTGTTCCTTGTGATGGAGCTATGGATGCAATAGAGCTCTTAGATGCCTTGATGGGTGCAACCTTAGGTAGTGATAGCTAATTCTTAGTGCTTGTTCCTTTATTATGATCACATAACTTTATATTTATATGGTTCCCTTGATTGAATTTCATAATCAACCTCGAAAAGGCTGACTACTAAAAATATAATATGCTCAAACAACTAGAAAGTACCCAAAAAATGTGAGTAAAGTACAAAAGGGACATGAGTGCCTAGAGGGGACGAGGGCACCTGACGTTTCCATCCTAGATGTTTGCTAGTGTCTAGGATGACAAATGTCGAAGAGCAAAAAGGAAGATTGAGCAAATAAGAGTGCAAGACTAGAAGTAGCAATAGAAAGCAAAGAAAGGTGGCCAAATACATAGATTAATAAGTGCTTTTCTTACTTAAGAATCATATGAATAGTAGTATGTGACCAGGACTAGATAATTACCCAAATTGCATGATTCTTTTTTTACATTTGCCTCCACTTTATGTCGGTGAGAAAAAATCTAGGTAACATAAAGTAGATAGAGACGTGTACCTGATAACCATGCAAATTGATGTAGAAAGCATGCTGAGGGACTAGAAAAAGTGTGGAATGATAAAAATGTGAAGCATGGATGTTAAGGAGGAGAAAGTGTAAAAAGTGATGATGAAAATGAACCTAGGGTGGAAATGCATGTGTAGATGTTATGATGTACCTACTGTTGATGTCGTTGTGTGTGAGGTAGTTGATGATGTTGGTGTTGTGATGATGTTGATGTTGGTTATTGCTTCCCATACAAATGTACCTACAAAAGTGAAGCTGAAAAGTAGTCAAATACGCATGTATATGATCAAAATATGTAAAAAGTGTGTAAGTATGTAAAAATGCTAAAAATTTGAGAAAAGGAACATGTGCACTTGATCCGCGACGAGGAATGAGTGTAGAAAAAGGATCTTGTAGATGATGTTAACACGTGAGTTTTTCAGGCGATCTCATGCCAATAAAATGGAAGAAGTGTAGGGAGAATAGTCTGATGTCATCATCCAACCTTTAACTGCTTCCCATTGTGTAGAAAACCATTGCAGATGTTGTGTTTAAACGTATGTGCTAAGGATCCAAGTTTTATTTTGAGCCCTGTAAAAGTCATTGTGTATGGAGTTCAATAGACTGTGTTGAACTACCAATTTCCGTGTAATTTCCCTTGGTCTCAAGTATCAAAGAAAGGCCACTGTATTGCCCCTGGTTTCAGGCATCCAAGAAAGGCCGCTATCCTAAGGACCCAAGTATGATTCTGAGCCCTGTCTAAAACTGAAAACTTTGTTGTACCGGTATCATGCTATGTATAACGTTTTATGTGGTGACTGATTCACCCAAATGGTGCCCCTAGTTTAGGGTGTATACAACGTCGCTGAAGGAGTATGCAACGAAGATTTTTAAATGGAAAAGACGAAGACCATAAGCAGTTGTAATGTGAACATATCCATGATAGAGATGAGGTGAGTGTGATGGTAGTAAGATATCATTGAGTGTTAAGCCAAGCATAGTTAAGTCATTGTATGTAAAAATAGTATTAGAGCTAGTATGATCCAACAGAATATGGTGCCAATAAGAGTTATTGATGAAAAACGTGTGGGTAAAAGGCAGTGGTATGGATGTAAATTGCCTATGAGAAGGTGAAACAATGTCCAATGTATGGAAAGACGCCCGATAAAGTACCAAAACATTAATAGAAGGAGGGGTTTTGAATTTTTATTCACCAAGGCCATCAAAAATGAAAGTGTCATTGAAATATGAGTCATCTATATCAATAGGACTGAAATTAAGATTACACAATTTGTCATTGGTAAGTTCAACAATATCGAATTTGTCATCAAAATCATCAAAATCATCCATGTTGGCATTGTCATGTTGTATATTTGTGTCAAGTATATTGGTAAGCGATGTAATGGATATAGGATCGAGAGGAGCCTCGACGAGTAGAGGAGTATTGTTTATATGAGAATACATTATAGGTGAAATAATGACAATAGTATGAGTAGAAACAAATGGAATGCTTGGAGCAGCAAAAGAAGATTGTGAAGCACTAGATTGACCAATGTCATATGTGTCAATACTATTATATGGAATAGGTTGTGATGGAGGAATAAGCATAGCAGTAACATGGTCTATGCGACGGAATTTGAATGGATCAGGGTCCGCAGTAATGGTATGTTCATATCCATCTTGTAGGAATTTGACATATTGATGAACAATGGGTGGAACTACTTGCATTTCATGGATCTAAGGTCTACCTAGTAAAAGATGAATTGAAACGAGGTATTGGTAATGAAGAATTCCGCAGGGACAGTCTTAGGCCTGACTTTGATATGTAATGTGGTGGTTCTTAAGAACGTGCAAATAGTTGAATCATAGCTACGAATAAGAGTAGAATTCTTAGAAATTAGATTATTTTTAATGCCAAGTTATTTTAGAAGAGAATGTGCACATAAATTAACGACCAAACCATTGTCAATGAGTATGCGCTTAATAAAAGTGGTGCAAATAATAGTAGTGATAAGCAAAGGTGCACATGGATTGTCAAGAGAAAATGATGATATGTCCTTATTAGTAAATGATATAGTAAGTGGAAATTTTTTGAGAGTTTGAATGAGGTGTGTGAATGCCACTTAGGAATTATCACTTTTAATGTGAATAGAACGAAGGTCAGCTTCTAATGTATGATGAAAATCAGGTGCGTTACCCAATCAGTCATATAGAGATATTTTGGTCGGTGTATTCTTAAGTTGCCCAATGATATTATAGCCCTAAGAAGTGGCAGGAGGAGCCGTATAAGTGATAGGTGGAGGGATAGAAATGGGTGTAGCCGTAAGAGGATGAGTGTGGTGAGTGATTACTACATTGATAGAAGGATCAATCATAGGTGTAATAAATCGAGGAGGATGTTAAGTATGAAGTTGCATGAAATCAACAACAACAATAACCATATCAGAAACCCTAGTGGGAGTGAAAGAAGGATAAGACTATTGATCCATGAATCGATAAGGTGAAGACATATTTAGAAGGAAAAGTTTGACACGGTCGAGTTCACCAAATGATTAAGTAAAAATAGAATTTATAGATGCCTAAATCTAATGCAATGTAGCGGCAAATGAATAGACAATTAAGTACAAAATAGACCCAAGAAATATTAAACTAGAGAATACAAAACACTAGTTGCAAAGAAGGGCTAAGAAGACTTAGTTGTTTCACAATTAATCTTGTACTATTCCACAATGATGGACTAATGAATAGAGAAAGAGAAGTGTCGTACGAAGCCTAAAAAATGTGCGACTGGATGATTTTCCTAGACTGGGGCGTTTGTAATGGGTCAAGGGCACCTGTAGGCACCATAGACCTACTTTGGGAACCTGTGACTGCTCAAACCCTCAGGAAACCTCCTTCATAAGGGCGTGAGATATTCACTGTCCTTCGCTTCTTTTCACTAGAATGTCATACAATGATCACCGATGTCACTGATAACCTGCAATAAAGAAATAGCCTACAAAACACTCAAGAGTGCATTAAATCACAAAAAGAAAATAATGCAAATGAGGTGTCAGACTGTCCTCAGCTGTCAAATGAGTGAACTTATGACTTAGCGCAATACTACATTTAGAACCAATGTAGTTCTAGGTGCGTGTGCATGGAATCGTGCCTTAGGTGGCTCTTCTGCGTGTCACACTTGATAGCGAGAAAATAGCTAGATGTAGAAGATGTAAGTAGATGTGTGCATGGAATAAAATGAACTTACCATCCTATGAAGTGCATGCAGAAGAATGCAGTTCATTTCCCTTGAATGGATGCTAGAATTGATGCTTAAATGTTGTTGAATAACCTTTTAGATGCAACCTTAGGTGGTGATAGCTAATGCTTAGTGTTTGGTCCTTTATTATGATCACATAACTTTATATTTATATCATTCCCTTGCTTAAATTTCGTAATTAAACCCAAAAAGTCCGATTATAAAAAATATAAGATGCTCAAACGGCTAGAAAGGACCCAAAAGATGTGAAAAAAGTAAAAAGAGGTTAGGGGCACCCAGAGGGGACGAGGGTGCCTGACGTTGGCATCCTGGATGGGTGCTGGAGTCCAGGATGAGAAATGCCAAGGTGTGGAAAGATGACCTGAGCTAGAAAGAGTGTAGGTCCAAAAGTGGCAATAGAAAGAAAGCAAATATGACCAAGGACATGGGTTACTTAATACTTTTCTTTCTTAGGAATCATATGAATAACACTATGCAATCAAGACTAGATAATTTCCCAAAGTGTGTGATTTTATGTCTACAACGATGTAGGGGATTAGTTTGATTGTTTAGTGGATGATTGGGGAAGGGATGCTTAAAGATGTCTAATGGTTTGTTGGGGGAGTGTTGAGATTGTCTAGTTAAAGATCCCCAAGATCGATGAGTCATTGTATGAGGTCTTTGAAAGTGTGAAATTTTTAAATATCATGGTCGTAGACTAGATGATTCTTGCAATAGTGGTTGTTGTGATACCATGTGGGTTAGGGATGTGAATGATCAATGGGTCAGATAAGGGGAGGTTGAATGAGATTTGTAACCATAATTTTGTCAAAGATAGAACTGTAGGATTCTTTAAGGGGAGTATAGCTAGGAGTCGTTCTAGGAGCCCTTTATGGAGGCTTGACATGAAAAGTATATGTGGATGAAGATTTGACTACGATGGCATTGGCTACATTTTGAGATTTTTCATTATGGGTAGATGACTTGGTGAATTCATTTTTTGGCTTGTTGGATTGAAGCCTGACATGGCCTCGCTCAAGGGTGCCGAGTTACAGTTTATGAGCCATGGTGAAGGCTTCCTCAAAGCTTTTAAAAGATTTGATTTGGAGAATGGATGAGATATGATTCACACATGATCAAGAGAAGAGTTCGATAATTTCAATTTTGGGAAGTGATAAAGACAATTGATTGATGATACCATGCCACCTAGCAATGAAATCCGTGATGGATTCATAATCAAATTGTCTAATGGCATAGAGACTGGTCATGGTGATTTTGAGTGCAATATTGATTAAGAAATGTTCTAAAAATAGTTGTGCGAGTTGGGTGAATGAGAAGAGAGAGCGTTGTGGAATTCCATTGTACCAGTCCAATGTGGTCAAGCCAATGACATGGGGAAAGTACAAAGTATGAGATCTTGGTCATGGGTGATGAGATAACATAAGTAATTAAAGGCACAAAGATGTTGCTATGGATCCTCCTTACTATTAAAATTAGAAAACTTGTGGAGCTCCCAATGTGGAGGATAAGGTTTGACAGGAACTGATGGATTGATAGACTCGTTGTAGATTTGTTCATAGGTGAATTAGATTTTAGGACCCAGAGTAGCAGCTTCTAGACTTGCCATTCTACTTAGCAAAGCTTGCATGTGATTAATAAAATATATAATTTATAGATGCCTAAATCTAATGCAATGTAGAAATAAATGAATAAGCAATACAAAAAAATTGATCTAAGCAAATTAGCAATTAAGATTTTAAAACCCTAAGTGCAATAAGGAGATAAAATGACTTAATTGATTTGTAAATAATCCTGGACTGTCCCGAAGTGACGAATTGATGAACAGATAGGGGAAACTGTCACATCGAGCCTCAGAAAAATGTAGATGAGTTAGAATATGCTAGACTAAGGTGCCTATGGAGGGTCAGGGGCACCTTAGACCTGTTATGGGATCCTGTGACTTCTCAGGACCTTAGAAAAATAATTTCATTGGGTTGTAAGATGTTCGTTGTCCTTTGCTTCTTATCACTAGTATGTCACATCAAGCCTGTAGATGTCGCCTATAACCCGCAATTAATAAATGACCTGAAAAAACCCTCAAAAGTGCATCAAATCCCAAAATAAAAATAATGCAAATGAGGGGTCAGACTGTCCTCAGTTTTCAAACGAGTGATCTTACGATTGAGCACTGCACTACATTTAAGACCCAATGTAGTTCTATGTGTGTGTACGGAATCATGCCCTAGGTGGATCTTCGGCGTGTCGCACTTAATAGCAAGCACGTAGCTAGAGGTAATAAATGTACATAAATGTGTGCATGAAATAATGAACCTCCCCTCTTATGCGTGTATGCAGAAGTACCAATCCCTTTCCCTTGTGTGTGGATGCTAGATGAATGCTTGAATGCTCTTGATAATGGCCTTCAAATGCAAATTTAGGTGGTGGTAGCTAATTCTTAGTGCTTGATCCTTTATTATGATCACATAACTTTATATTTATATGATTCCCTTGCTTGAATTTCGTAATTAACCCCAAAAATACTGTAACATCCTCATTTTATACTTTAGAACAAGTGAATTTTTTTATTTTTTTTTTGATAATTGCATCCTGGTTCTAAATACATAATTTAGAACTCACAAATCAAATAACCATTCATATAACAGACAACCATATGCAGCTGTAATGACTCGGATTACTTCCGATCTATTCATTCCATGACTCGGTAATCTACCGATCTATTCATGAGTAAAAAGAGTTGGTGTTTTTAGATAACACTTTACTCTTGCGGTTCTCTTCCCTACTCTGGGATTCAGAATGCTCTGTCCAAGGAACCTAACTGAATAATCGTTACTATTATTCATCGGCATCTCATCCCTTAGACTAGGTGAATTAGGACAACGCAATCAGCAGCTTGCGATACTTTGGCCAAAGATTTGAAACATACTGTTTATGTCTCGTATTCCTTAACGGCATACTCGTCAATCTGGAATACGTCCTTCACCCCATTCATATGTTATATAGAATGTCCTACACTGACTACTGTCAGTCCTTCCTTTCACAACTGAATCACCCGGAGGCAGATTAACAAGGTGATAATGTTATATGGATGCCCACGAGGATTAGGGATATGGTGACATACTGGTTCAACCTTGCAGTTCAACCAGTGTGTCATGATACCCCGAATCTCCTAGGCAGCCTTATAATATGACCACGTTCTTAATCGGACCCTGGGTAACTCGTGCGAAATCAAGTGTAAATCTTAGCGATCAATGCAAAGGGTGTCGCCATAAGTCATCTGCATTGTTGTAACTTCGAGAAGATCCTAATCTTCTCGGAGGTACAACCCTGCAGTTGACTTGTGTCGTCAACCTTTAAATCCGCCTCGAAAAGATCTACTTAATAACATGCGTTACGCACTTGAGTTTAAATTACTTTTAAGACTTTTTCCCTAAGGTTAGCCTTTCCTGTTCCCTGGATTCTTCGTCTTAAGACGACCCTCCTCTATAAAACCCATTACATGGTAGAGGTATTAAGGTCAAGTTCTCATCAAGGAGTCATTAGAATACACCTGATTCTAAAACAACAGAATTGGACAATATCTCATAACCTTTGCTTGAGATTGCCATCTGAACTCCATTTGATTGTATATAAGTTCTCTTAACTGAATTTATATCATACTTATTAGTATAAAGATATAAATGATTAAGAATCCAATTTAATATTGTCCTGTCATACTTAGGACTAGGGATTAGTAATTTAATCCAGCTTGTTTAGCGTTCCGCTTAGGTTCATTTTTAACCTATCTTCTAGAAAGACAATTATTTAAATTCAATATTGCTTTTGCTAGAACAAATTAGAACTACTAAACACTCATAAGAATTCAATCTCATTTCCTTATAAGCTTTCATTGTCAATCACAAAAGCATCCATATTACACAAAGATAACGTTACCACTCTGGTATATAAACCGAAGAAGGTCAACTATCAGAAATAAAATACAACACATAAGTATCAAACACTTATTTCCATTCCTTTCAAAACTATACAATTACATTTTATGCAAATAACATACTTGATACAATGCTCAACGGAAAAGAAACATCTTTTCACATATAGTACATTTATAAAATCAAGCTGTAATTTATTATAAATCAATTAAACAATCTGATCAGCCTGTCAGATCTGCATTGCTTTTACCTCTTACGGCAACCATCTGCAAAAATAGTCCACATGAGTCAGTTCAATGAACTGAGCATGATAAGCACTAACTTTTAAAACAATTGCAATCCATCAATTGTTTTCATTAAACACCCTGTTTAAATGAGATCAGATATCCACATAAGTAAACATATTCAGACTATGCCTTTGTAATACAAAATGATTACAAATATGTAACTCTATCATTGTTACAAAATAGTCTTAATCACTTTCTAATATTTCATCAAATATTAAGAATCAAGGAACGAATGTACACAAACAATCATTGCATCCAAAATCACCACATTGGACAGATCGTTTCATTCATCCAAAAAGGGAAATATCATAACAATTCAGGATCCCACCAATATGTTACAAAACAATTCCCACTGTTAGATAGATATCATCAAATAAGCAAAAGAAGAGAAAGAACCAAATCATTCACACTTCCTTTCACATAAGTTCATTACTGTAATGTCTTCACATATGAATTGTATTCATCCAGTATGTATACGATTAAGTCCGTCAAACTATAAGAAGAATTAATGTCATAATAAAAATCGAACAAAACAAGGCTTTTCAACCCAAGTTCGAAATCAAAGAACCTCTAGAATTGCGGTCAACAATGGACAACATTGCATTAGGCAATTGAATGTTTCCCTAAGATTATGCCAAGATAATCACTCAAAACTTCCGAACATGCTCAGTCACAATCAGACAGGAGTAAACGGAGAGGGATATAACCAATCTATTCTTACCTTGGTGCATGCAAGTCTAAAGTGTGGTATTCGCGACTCACCCCAACAGGGACAGAACACGAAATAATTAACCATACTCAAGGAACTCAACAGTGACAAACGACAGTGTCCAAGTAGCAGGTTCATTAAGAGACAGAAATACAAGTTACCTTCCAAGAACTCAAATGATTCCAACAGTAGTAACAAGCCAAACAATTACATATGATTCCATCTGAGCTCATCAACGGAGCATAATAAAAATCAGGCAAACAAATTTAATTACTGATTTCAAACAAAGAATCCAACTGAACTCTTGCCAATGCGACACAATGGTATTCTTACGAATAACAGAGATCAAAATACAAATTATTCCCTTAAGTCGCTGGAACAACGATTTCCAAAATTCATCTATATTCAACCATGAACAGTGACTTAAACATATAAATCATTCAATCGACTCCACTGAGTCATTCAAATAAAAATGAATATAATTCTGTATTTATATTGCATACTGATACGGGTTAATATCCATAACCTAACTCATAAGGCAGATATACAAGATGTCAAACTATTCAGAGAAATCCGTCAAGGCCAAATAGACATCACGAGTTCAATTTCAGGCTTATACAGAAGCCAAAAGAAACAAGATACCCTCTACAGGGTCAAACAACAGATTAAACCCAACAGTCCCAAATTTGAAGCTATCACACTGGTTGTTTATCAAGAATCAAACCAAGTCTATACAATGGTATTCAAGATAATAAAGAAGAATAATTAAAGATTCATCTACTCCAGTAATGATAAACATAAAAGAAACAGGCTTCAATAATTACTGTTTTCGTAAAGAAAATACCAACTGAACCTTCTTCAACATTTTGAACAAGTTACACAGAAGGAAACGAAACAGTATAACCGGGGAATCTATACCCAAAAATTACTGTAGTTAACTGAGGTCAAAAGACCTGTTACTTCTCAAGATTTCAAACAAATCCTTGTCCAATATTCAAATATATATACATCCATAATGCATACTGTAACGGTTAAATCTCGTTACCCCTATGAAAAGGAAAACAATTCCAAAGAGTTGCAAAAAGATACTGTCACATCGAAAGATGTTATTCACAAACAACCTTCAAGACAAACGAAACCCAACAGTATCAATAACTGCCATCAACAAAACCCACGACAGAGCTTACAAAATTTTCCAAAACTCTGAACAATCAAACAGGTACACCAGTATCCTTCCCGACTGTTTCCCCCACAAAAATTGACGATCAAAAATCGACAAACAAAAAAATGGCCTATACCCATTACAAGAACGATCTATGGGCTCACGCTGTACAGGCCGAGCATTCACACATTTCATATGTTTCGCATATTTAAGCCCAAAATGCAAACACAAAGAAATAATGCCACAGTTCGAATTTAATAAACACCCAACAAAGGATAAATGAAGATTCGAACCAGAAGAGAAACAGTACCAAGAAAAATCACACCAGACATCCATAGATAAACAACTAATTTCTTAAATCATTAGAACAGAGTTGTTCTAATGAAATCATTTGAAAGACAACAAGATATTTAAAGGTTAGGGCCTAACATGCCTGTATTTTTGCTCAAATTTCTGAAGCAGACCACTGGGAGAGCTCGTGCTTCCTTTTCCTTTTCCAAGTTAGAGCGATCAACAAAATTTTGCTATCTCCATGGCATATATATTCTCCTCGCCAGAGAAAAGAGCTAGATAACCTCATGCTCGCCATGCAACACAAAGAAGACTGGTGCGAAGAACCAGTGAACAGGCAGAGAGAGATCCGAAAATCGCGACAAGCCAAACAAACCAACAAACTTCCCGTTTGCATGCCTTCTCGCGAGTTCCGAGCTCGACTACCGAGAATATTGAATGCAATTAAACCAACTTTCCCGCTCAGACTCCACTTCCACCGACCGCCAGAATTGGCGACAGCCCAATGAAAATTCAAGTCCATTTCCAAACTTAGCGACCTGCCACGTCGGCTCAGGTTAGCTGTTGTCTATACCTCCACCACGACCTGTCCCTCATCCTTATCCCATGCATTAAATGTCATAGAAAACGCCGCCCATGGTTCGCACCCCCTTCCATAGGCCCCTTTTCATTCTCCTCATTAGTTAGGTTAGTATCTTAGGTTAGAATTTAGGGTAATACTCATTCTAACCATATTACACATAGATACTAACTTAGGACATTAACACATAGCCTAGGTCTAGGTTAGATTAACACTAATCTAACCCCTAGGTTAGGTTTAGTCTTAGGTTACTAATCATTTAATAATTCCAATTAGGTATGTATTCTGTACACTCAGAAAAAGACCTTCATCATACCTTCTTAAACAGGGTTAGCTCCTGTTCTGCTGCAGAATCGTATGTAGCCGAATTATTACCTGGTCCACGATCGAGACCTTCCAGATATACTTCCATATCGGGAACCAATTCATTTTTACTTGATCAGCCTGATTCATACTCCTGACTAGCTTATTAAATACTTCTAGACCTTGCAATCCTGTTCAAGGTCTGTGATTTAATTCATCAAGAACAAACTTAAAGCATTACTTGGATCAATTCCACTGATCCAAGACTAGATCTTATAGATGGATAACTCTATAATTCATTCCGAGATCATATTAACTCTCAGATACAAAATGAAATAGATAAAAGAGTCTAACCATATTCTGACTCAGTCAAGATCTGCAATCTGCAAAGAAATTACAGTACATATCAAGCATGATTTCTAAATCGAGGAACACATCCTTATACAAGAAATCACATATCAACACTTGTATGCCCAGGAGAAAGTAACAACAGTTCAGGGTGTTACAAATACTGACTACTAAAAATATAAGATGCCCAAATGGTTAGAAAGGACCCAAAAGATGTGAACAAAGTACAAAGAGGTCATGGGTGCCCAGAGAGGATGAGGGTGCTTGACGCTGGCATCTTGGATGGGTGTTGGTGTCCAGAATGAGAAATGCCAAAGTATGAAAAGACAAACTAGGCTAGAAAGAGTGTAAGATCAACAATAGAATCAGAAAGCAAGAAAAGATGGCCAAAGACATGGGTTAATTAGTACTTTTCTTACTTAGGAATCATATAAATAGTAGTATGCGATAAGGACTAGATAGATACCCAATGTGCGTGATCTAGTGTCTACATTTTCCCCCACTTTATGTTGTTGAGCGAAGGATCAATTACATAAAGTAGATAAGATATGCATACCCGATAACCATGTAGATCGATGGCGAAAAATGATAAAAAAATGTGAAGCGTGGAACATAGAGAAGAGGAAGTGAAAAGGGATGATGATAATGATGACCCTAGGGTGAGATCACATGCGTAAATGTCACACTGTACCTATTTTTTGTGTCGATTATTGATGTGACTACTACTTTACATAAGGATGAATTTGCAAAAGAGAAGAACGATCAAGTAGTTGAATACATGTGTATATGATCAAAATGAGTAAAAAGTATGTAAAGAAATATGTGAAAATACAAAAAGGAACATGTGCACCTGATCCATGATGAATGAAAGGTGTAGAAAGGATCTTGTAGATGATGTAGAAGAACAAATTTTTCGGGAGATCTCACGCCAGTTGCGTTGTATATGAGTTTTTTAGGCGATCTCACACAAAGACATGGAAGAAGTGTAGGGAGAAAATTCTAGTGTCATTCTCTAAATATTTGACTACTTCCCAAAGTATGAACACCACTACAGATGGTGTGTAAAAATTTGATCCATTTCAAACAGTTATGATCCAATGTGAAAGTAGAAAATGTTATGTAGTGAATGCATGACGAGTGCTAAGGAATATGTGCCCTATAAAATTTGATGTGCGAAGTGTTGTAGATTGTGTTGAACTGACAAATGTTGTGTAATTTCCCCCTGGTCATAGGCGTCCAAGAAGGGTTAGGGGTGCCCAGGTGCTACTATCCTCGTCTGGGTGCTGGTGTTTGTGTTGTGGTAAGGACTCAAGTCAGGATCTGGGCTGTTGCTGTGACTGATTAATGTGCTGTACCACTACTAAAATTATTTGTGTGATGACTGTGAACTACTATGTGGGGTGACTGATTCATCCAAATGACGCCCCCCTCATTTTGGGTGCATGTGACGTCGTTGAGGAGTAGGCAGACAAAAGGAGGACCAACCATTGTGCTGAAACTGATGCCCTACAGGGGGAGTGGGTGTGCTTGGTAAGAAGCAAGGCACATGCAAACAAAGTGGTTAGGAGACAAGTGTTAGTAGAAGAAAGATAAACACACATGTAAAAGACAATGTGTAAGCTAATCACGTAAAAGATAGTGTAAACATGCAATAAGAAAAAGTAGACCATGAAAAGTGGGTTTCAAACATGGGACATCAGTCAGAATGTCACAAGATACCCAAGGCCACAATGGCCGTAAACATACAGACAATCATAGAACAAACAAGACATAGGTCAAAGCCCGCAAACAATGGAATACAAACGTAAACAATAATAAGCAGAGAATCGAAAAACCATGGAAGCAAATAGACCTACAAAGAAAATGTTGCACATGAAGCACCCGTTAGCATCTTAGCAAGATAAAAAGTATGTAAAAGCGTGTATAATCTGATATAGTAGTGTGTTATGTAAAATGAAACAATAACACCTGTAGTGTAGTAAAGTGGATGCCCCCAGGAGCCGCTGTGGGATTGGTAAGAGGTATTGCACCAAGCATCCATGCTACGTGTATTGATTTGTAGAATTTGCGATCACAACTAGCAAGGAAGTGAACATGCATGTGTTTATAGAAAAAGATAACACCATATAATGTATTTGTCTAACATGTGTAATAAAGTGTACATGTAACAAGTAAATGCAAGAAAGACTAGGTGCGACCAACATATGCAGTAAACTATGGATGAGATGGAATGGAATGTAATGTGAGTGTGGTAGGAGCCATGTGCCCCATGAGTGAATGTGTATGCATGATAATGAGGTTCATTTATATGTTCCCCCTCAACAATCAAGAATGAACCGTATAATAAGAGTGCATCATCGGGAAATGGTTTGAATTTGTGTGCTAGACATAGGGAAAAACTTTGTGGCGAAATTTCATAAAATCGTGAATATTAGGAGTTTTGGAAATTGGAAATGGAAAAATTTCAACATTCGGTTGCCACCCAGTTCGCCAAAATTTTTGGCTGACAGGTCATTTGTATGGAGTAGTTCGCGTACCATTTACACTTAAAAATGAACTTATGCACGTATTTTTCCATTGTTTCGAATCAAACTGTGCTCATATTTGTCGAGGTATAAGACATATGGTCTAGGGGGTTGCAAGGGGGGTACCCCCTTTGCGGGGTCTAGGGGCCACACACCCTAGTGGGGGTTCGAGGGAAGCACCCTTGAAAACCACATTTTATATGTATTTATTCATTTTTCAGCACATAGATGACTGTCCAAACTTGTTGTCCTACACCTCTAACGACCATTAAAGAGACACATATTCGCACATGGGAGAGATAGAAGTAGAAGGTGATCGTCCAACCCAGTGTTATCTAAGCATGATAGATGACCATATAGTGTCAAAGAGACACTCACGGTGGTAGACATGCATCTATATCTAGGAAGACATTCATATGACACATCATCATATAATGCCAGATAGACGGCCATCCAAACCAATCCAATATAGTCTATCTAATAGAGAAGAGACGACCATCCAATCCAGTCCATCTAATAGAGAAGAGATGACCATCCAACCTAGTTTGTCTGATGGTACATGGACAGACATCTAACTCAATCCCTCTAATGATAGATGAATGACAGTCTAACATCCGTCCAACTTTGCAAAATCCCAAAAAATTGCTTCCTATCAAATTGCCTTTTCCGCGAATCATTTTTTTGGATATTTTCCATTTTTAAAAAATTCCATTTTGGAGATTTACCACCCATTCAATAATAAGTTTTTGGAGGGGGGGTCTTAAAATGAACTATAGCTAGAAATATGTGATCCATAAAGCATATAGCGTAGCAAGGGAATGAGTGGGTGAATGTGTGATTGTGGTGAGGTCCATTTTATATGTAGACCCTTAGTAGTCGAGTATAGACCATGGAACTAGAGTGCGTCATAAAGTAATGATCACAATGTGTAGAAGTAGATGCTAGAAAGATATGTCATGAATGTGTAGATTAGATGTTGATTAGAAAGAGATGAATGTGCGAGATGTGAAGTGTGTAGGGTGTGATGTGTAGTGTGTGAGGTGTCATGTGTAGTGTGTGAGGTCTGAGTTGTAGTGTGCGAGGTTCATATGTATAATATTCCCTCAACAGTCAAGTGTGAACCATAGCTCGAGAGTTCGTCATCGGGTAATGATGATACAAGTTGTGTATCAAGTTGTGTAATGATTCATATAGAAGATTAGTCATTAAACATGAATCGTCAAGTGCATGAGATGATAGAAACATTTGATAGCAATGCAAGGGGGGAGAAGCTATGATGCCCCCCCAAGTATGTAAGTGATGGAGATATAGTCAATGACGCCAAGTGGATCAATGTAAGGAGTGGTTCCTTGACAAAAGTGATTGGATGATGAAGTGGTGATGGTTTAGGAGCCTTGAGCGGTGGAATTCGAAAGAGGCCAACTAGATTTTTTTGGTCTTGTGTAGCAAGTGGTTGCTTATTTGGATTTGGTAATGCCGTAGAATACTTGAGAGGCAAAGAAGTTAGATTGATATTTAGAGGAGGTTGTTTAGTTTGAATTGGTAATGTTGTAGATGACTTAGTAGGAGGAGATGATGGAAGACGAACCTTGAGAGGTGATTGCTTAGTTGGAATAGGTTAAATAGGCGACACTTGACTGACCCGAAGAAGGAACATGGGAAGTGGTGGCATGATGCTCATTAGACATAGAAGGAGTAGATTTAGGATCCCATTTAAATGTAGCATTTGTTGATGGGCATGCAAAAGAATTTTGGGTAGCGAATGAGATAAATCCTTGACACTAAAGATGCTTGATTCTTCATTGTAAAACATAACAGTCATTGTCATTATGTCCATTGATTCGATGATAATTGCAATATGGATGACCTTGATATTTTTCAAGATGATAAGGAGGGAAGCAATGAATAAATGGTAAAGTGATCAATTGATGACCAAGGAGCTCAATAAGAATCTCATGTTTCTTAGCAGTGTGATCAAATGTGAGAGGTGCGGGGAGAGGAAAGGCTTGGGTTCACTAATATGATCACATATAGAAGACATAGAATGAAGATAAGATGTCCAAGGAGAATAAACATGAGCATGAGAAATGTCTTTAAAAAGTTGAATTTTAGATTTGAGAGATGTAATCATGGATTACATAGCCCGAAATTTGTCTTGAAATAAAGCATACAAAGCTTGAATTGATTCCAACATGGGTTGATGAGATGGAGGATTGTGCATACTAGGGTCATCAGATAGACGATTGAGAATAAGACTCACTTGATGCAGTGGTGTATCTCTAAGAATATACATGGTGTCTAGGGATTTTTTTAGAACAGCTTGGCAATTAGGATACATTTGAATTAAATCATACAAAGAAATTTGAGAAATTTTAGGAGCCATGATAGAAGAAAAAAAAGGATCCAAGAGTGTTCGAAAGATGGGTTCACCAAATGACTAAGAAAATATAGAATTTATAGATGCATAAATCTAATGCAATGCAGTAGTAAATGAATAAGCAATAAAATGTAGAATTTAATCCAAACAAATAAGTAATTAAGATTTTAAAACCCCAAGTGCAATAAGGAGATAAAATGACTTAGCTAATTCACAAATAATCTTGGATCATGCTGAATTAATGAATTGATGAAAAAATAGGGGAAATTGTTGCACCGAGCTTTAGAAAAATGTAGATGTGTCAGAATATGTTGGACCATGGCACCTATGGAGGGTTAAGGGCACCTAGGGTGCCCTAGACTTGTTTTGGGCACCTGTGATTGTTCAGAACCTCATAAAACCAGTTTCCCTAGGTCGTGAGATGTTCGCTATCCTTCACTTATTGTCTCTAGTATGTCGTACCAAACCCACATATATCACTTGTAACATGAAATAAAGAAATGACGTGCAAAACAATCAAAAGAACATAAAATCCCAAAAATTAAATAATGCAAATGAGGGGTCAGACTGTCCTCAACTGTCAAACAAGTGATCTTATGACTGAGCATTGCAATAAATTTTAGACCCAATGGAGTTATATGTGTGTGTGTGTGCGCGTGTGGAATAATTTCCTCGGTGGCTCTTGTGCATGTCGCACTTGATAGCGAGCAAGTTGCTAGATGTAAGAAATGTAAATAGATGCGTGCATGAAAGAATGAACCTCCCATCCTATGCATGTATGCTAGTACCTTGCCCTTGTGTGTGGATCCTAGATGGATCTTGAATGCGCTTGATAATGGCCTTTGAATGAAAAATTAGGTGGTGATAGCCAATGCTTAGTGCTTGGTCCTTTATTATGATCACATACCTTTATATTTATACGATTCCCTTGCTTGAATTTCATAACTAGCCCTGAAAAGGCCGACTACCAAAAAGATAAAATTCTCAAATGGATAAAAAGGACCCAAAAGATGTGGACAAAGTATAAAGAGGTCAATTGCACCTATAGAGGGAATGGGGGCACCTGACGCTGACGTCCTGGATGAGCATTGGTGTCTAGGATGAGAAATGTCGAAGTATGAAAAGACAATCTGGGCTAGAAAGAGTGTAAGATCAACAATAGAATCAAAAAGCAATTAAAGATGGCCAAAGCCATGGATTAATTAGTACTTTTCTTACTTAGGAATAATATGAAAAGTAGTATGTGATCAATACTAGATATATACCCAAAGTGCGTGATTTAGTGTCTACAACATGGGGTTGTTAGAAGTGTGAGGATGAGGGATTGATTGGTGAGGTTGTGGATAATAAGAAGTGGATGGGTTAAGTTGTGGATGAGGCTGATATTCTTGGGGATAAATAGGATTTTGTGGAGGTGGTTGATAAGGAGGAAGATAGTGGAAAGCTTGCGATTGGATAGGTTGGGAGATGGGATGTTTTTGAAAGATGGGGATGTAATTAGATGGATAGGTTTGTAATTGTTGTCGAAAGATGATGATATTGGATTGAGCTTGCATAGGATGAGTTGGGATGTGCATGTGGGATAGTTGAGATGTTTGAGTAGTTTGATTAGGGAGCATGTGTTGGAAGGCACCTCAGAGTGGAGGTTGATGAGTTTGAGTAGAATCTAAATGGTGGGGTTGCGAGATGAAGATGTTGGCATGGACGTGGGATGTAGAGATGGGCACCGAGATTTGAATATATTGCTCAAGTGGTGGAAGAAGTAAATGGGATTCTTGATTGGTTTGAATGGGGGCATTGGTGACCACAATAGAAGAAGAAGTGATGGGGATAGAAGATATATGAGTGGTGTTGATGCGAGGTAAGTTGGGTGGAATAGGGGCCACCATTTGAGTGGATTGATGGATCATGGTGGAAGATTCATGTGGAACATGTTCAATTTGGGCCATTGTTAATTCATTTATGGCTCTTGGAAAGAAAATGGAAAGTTGAGAAATAAGGACTTGGGTAGATTCAAGTTGTGAGGGATAATCGTAAATTTGTTGAAGGGGTGGTACGTTAATGGGAAGATTGTCATATTTACGGATGAGATAGTCGTGAAGGGAAACATGATTAGAGCCAAGAAGCTCTTGAAACTTTTCACATCCATGAGGGATAGTGGGAGGTCCAAAGGCTCCAAAGGATGTGGGAGATGGGGGTGTAGCTAGTCTAGAGGGAATAGAATGATGATAGAGAAAATGGTTGGTTTTAATATGGGGATTATTTTGGATGACATGGGTGTAATGAGAAGGGACCATAGAAACAAGAGGTTTGGAAACCAAAGGTGTGGTGATCATAGGTGTAGAGGAAACAATGGTGAGTGTGGAAGTTTTTTGGGAAAGATTGTTGGAAGTGGGGATGTTGTTGGAAGAAGTTTCTTGATCCATTTTTCGGCTTGATAGTGATTTATAAGGGGCATGAAACAACAAATAAGAACTTATGCTGATTTTTTTAATATGACAAATAAATCAAGTAGTAAAGTGTTAATTATCTTGTTTATTAGAAAGTGTGAAAAAGACAAGAAAGGGGCTCAAAAGGAACCTAAGAAGCAACCAATCTATGGATTTTTTTAGGTTGTTTAGGTTGGCGTCCTTGATATACCTAAATGTTTGAGGCATAAATCAGTGATGATTACCAGTACGTGGCTTGGTATTGGGTCCTACCCCCTCTATTCACACAACACAGTGATAAGGGTGTCATGTACTTAACCTTTATACCAATAATAAAAAAATGTCTTACACGGCCTGAACACTGTGGTGGATTTTCTATTGGGTGATGAAATCCCAATAGTTCCACCTGGTAGAATATGTTTCAAATGTGTTAATTGATTTGTGAGTTTGGTTGTGTGTGGAAGAAGCGTGAATGCATAAAATTAATTTCTATTTAGTCTACGTGAGAAAACAAGCATGAAGGTGTTATTTTTAAGTCCAAAATTAAATGTTATATTCGATGAGTTCATGCAAACAAAGAAAGGAGAGAAATGCAAAAAGAGAAAATAGGGTCAAAATGAGAAATACTTGGATAACGCTATTTTCCTTTTTTTTAAAATTTATAATTTGAGCTCACATGTTGTTGATCCAAGCAAGAAATCAACCACACACACAAGCAAGTGAAGATCCCACTTGCAAGGTTAATAGAAAGAAAGAAATAGAATATGAAATGAAATATACAAAAAACTCACCAAAGAGAAAGGGCGAGTCCCACCGGGCGTGCTAGAATGTTGATCAAATTTTCCAGCTCCTGTTTCAGATTAGTGGCATGGCAGAAAAGAAAATAAGAAACTCCAAATGATGAGAGGGGTTAAGGATACCTCTTGATAAGATGATGATGGTGAAGAAATGGGTGCAAAAGTTCCTCTTCACGGTGAGCTTAATGACCTATACAACAAAGAGAAACTAAAGATGAAAATTATTAGTAGATAGGATGGTGGGTTTCCTAAAAATAATGGTCCTAAGAAGTGATAACTTCCTAGGGATGGATGTCAACCCACTTTGATAAAATATTAGATTAAAAAATAGTGGATACATGATAGAAAACAAATTGGATTCAAAAGATAACAAGATAAAATAAAGATTTGAGATATTTACTAGATAAAATACGATGTAGATATGACAATAATAAATGATACTAAACCAAAATTGATCGGGTCGATGGTTACCTAAGATTGGTAGATACAGTTGATGAAAACTGCAACAAAGTGGACCAAAAAATACAAAAAACAAGTCTGCAACAGGCTCTGAAACACTAAGAAGGTTTTCGATCTGATGTGGGAATGTTGGGGAAACAGAAAGGATGCAAGAAAATTGATAGATATGATAAATACAAATAGGTTGATGGCAAATAGGCTGGATCGACGATGAGTGGTGATGCTAAAAATGAAATATGGGATCCTTAATGGGTAGATCACAAGAACAGAGAGGCCTGATCGTTGAAAGAAGATGTAGGGAAAATGATAGACGGAGCAGGGGATAGAAATAAAGGTGGTACAAATTAGGTTGATGACGACTTAGCAGGGTCGATAGTGACCAAAAGGGTAGATTAAGGGTTTGATGGGACTAGATGGATGATGATTATTGTGGGAAAAGGATTAATGAAGGCTAACAATGGTGAAGCTCCAAGATAACTGGTAGACCTGCAAGGCTGATGCAAAAGGGTAATGAAGCTATGATAAAGGCTCTAAGCAAGCAAAGGTGGGACACTGTGTAAGAAAATAACTTCAAATCTTCCAAGATGGCATGCAAGAACTTCAAAGTAGCTCTAAGTTGATGGTTGCAACTCCAAAAAAATAAAGAAATGAAGCGAGAGTCGCAAGAAAGCCTAAATTCTCAAAATTACATCCTGAGGAGAGGGGGTATGGGCATACTTAAAGGATCGAAAGTGACCTGTATGGGTCATTGTCGACTGTGGTTGACCCTTGATTTGAGCAGTGGAGATGGTGATTAGCTCAGTGCAAAGGGCTATAAAGGGGTAGAATTAGGGTCTCAGGCTCTTTGGACAGGTTAGGGTTGCATAGGGAGGATAAAAGGGGGTTGGAGGATATGAATACATTGAATGTGGATAAATGGATGCTTATGGATGATAAATGGAAGAGATTAGGGAAATAGATGGGTTTAAGGGTAGTTAAATATGATTAAGGATGAATTAGAGGGATAAAATAATAGTGGGATTAAGATAAGATTAAGATGGGAAAAATGGGAATTAGATATGATAAATGGGGTTTAGGAGGGAAAGATGAATTCAAATAGGAAGAGAGGTATGTGTGTGTAAGATGACGATGAAGGGGAGCGAACGTGGGTTAGGGGATAAACGTAGCAAAAATTGGTGTCTACAAACACATGTAAAAATGGTGTCTTGTCTCAGCACTACATTAAGTCATTTGTACATTTTTTGTTTAGCACCTAAATATACTAATGTCATGTAAGCTTAAAATTATGTGAATGAATAAAATATTTTACTAACATCCATAAGAACAAGCAGTTTATGGGAGATGAAATTTACTCACATATCTTTCATAACATAACAACATTTTTTAGGAAGCCTTTGTGCTTAAAAGACTAAGCAACAAGCTAAAAAGTAATAAAAATTTCTTCACCCCCTTATAACTCAAGGAAGGGGAAAATAATAATCTAAAGATGCAAAACTAGTAGTTGGGTATGGATGCACAACTTGTAAGGAAGTCCTCACCTCCTAATCACATATAGAAAAATACAAATACACCCTCACCACTTCCCACACACGTAGATTAAGCTCTACCATCTATGCATTTTTTGTGTTTTTTACATGTAGTTAAATATATCTGCTTAACATGCTAAGAGAATGTCACATTGCATGAGACAAATGGAAGTCCCTGTAAATTAAACAAAAAACATGATGCAAGAGCATACATGAAAAGACCTTCAAAATCAAGTTCCTTTTTTCTTGCAGTCAACATGGGTTGTGGGAGAGCTTTCGGAGTTATTTTGGTTCATACAAGTCATTTCCAGTTAGTAGTGGAGTTGGAAAATTTGAGTTGTTCTCCTTTTTCACTTTCCCTCGAAAAACAGAATTTGAAAATTCAAAAGTATGTAATGAGCATATGTCTTGTAAAAGGTATTTTAAGTGTATTAGGGGTTGTTAGAGGTTTGTCAAGTTCATATGAGTGTCATGTTAAGAGTATGGAGTGTGTCACAAGTCTATAGGCATCAGAGAATCATTTAGATGCTTAAAATAATGAAAAGATGGTAGTTATGCAACTAGAGGTGAAAGGAAGTCCAAAGCTCACAAATTATCAGTCTTAGGTGGTAGTTACATGGTTAGGAACAATTAAATGCTTGAAAAGTTTGAGCATAGGATGAGTGTGAGGGATTTTTTTGGAGGTTACTCCTCATGGAGAGGATGAAAGAAAGTTAGAGTGAAGAAAAATACAATCATTTTTATGTAATGAATGATGAAAATGTAACATTGATATGAATCCACAATAATAATTGTGGAACTTTGTTTTCAAGCTCATATTTGAATTGATTTGAATCTTAATAACAAAGTTGTTATACATATGTTGTTCCTGTGAAAGGAGATGGTGTGTAAGTCGATTAATTGCTTCTAAGTCTTTACTACAGGGAAGGAGTGCTCAAACTACGATGTGGAACTATGAATGGACAAATAGGACTGTATTATACACGCTAGATATAACCTCTGTAATATGTGATAGGTAGAGCATGCTTGGTGTGAATAACATAATGGGAGGTATTATCTTTGTAGTATTAAAGCCCAAAGTATCTATTCCACTTACATGGATGAAAAGGGGTTATGTAAGTAACTAAGAATGAGTGGAAGTACTATTTGAAGTGAGTTGTTTGTATGGTATTGTTGCATAGTTGGCTCTAGAGTACTCTCAAAAGGGAGACGAGACTCATGGTGAATGGTTTATCACTTAGTAAAGGTGATTAATGCCCTTTCTCTTGCATGAAAGTTCAAGGCACATATGCCTTTGGTGTGAAGACCCTGCCTCGACGAGCATGCATAGTCAAACTTGACTGAAAAGAAGATAGGTGTGAAAGTTTGGAGAGATTTTTGAGCTACTGGTAAGAAAACATCTTAGAGGACATTTGAAACAACATGTGTGGTAAATTTAAAGTCTTGATTCGAAGATTTGAAAGATTTATATCCATATCCTTCCTCTCAGGCTTCCAGTGAGGGTTTCTCAAAGATTTAGCTAGGGTATGAAGTTTGAAGTAGTAAACTAATTCCTTTTTCCCTAAAATTTGGAAGTAGTGACAAGGGGTAGGTGATTCAAGAAGAAATTTTGAATTCCATCAGGTGGCCTTTCATATTTTCTTGACAGTCTAACTAAGAAACTGTGCATAGTCATTGAAGGACAATATAGTGAGTAGATTAACGAAGGAACTACACTTTTGCCTTGGAGTTAGCTAATGAAACCTTCCCTGAACTTGTAAACCCATAATGGGTGCCCAAAAATCCCTTTAGTTGGAACCAAAACCTCCTAGACATAAATTTATAGATAACAAAAGGTTCTACAAGACCTAGTTGAGGGTAAAGAGCTTAAATGCAAAAAGAGAGCCACAAGGAGTTGCACTAAGAGTTAGACCTTGAGATTTTGCAAGCATATATGAGGGGTTGAGAGACAACTAGTAAAGGTGATAAGACTTAGTGGGTATGATGCAGGAGCATCAATTATCTATCTTCCTTCTTATCAAAATTCATTGTGAGCAAGTTTGGAGGGCTTCAAATGGTTGGTATGTGAGGTTGAGAGCAACCAAAAATCTTAAAAACTTGAATTTGTGTCTTTATAGTATTTCCCTCCAAAATATCTAATTCAAATTTCAAATCGTGGTATTATTACCTCCTAGCCAATCTTGGCTTGTAAATAAGGAATAGGCGACTAAGAGTATTAAATGTTATGGATTAAGGTTTAACTAGCCATCTTGGAGGGTGTGAGTGATGACGTAACTATATTTTAGTTCATTAAACTGAGGGAAGTGGATGGATAGGTTGGTTCTAATTAATCCTAAGGGTAGAAAGTTAGTTATTGGGGAAGGAATTCGAATAAAGGAGAAGGGAAGTCAGTTTCGAAGCATTCATTCCTAAGGAGAGTGGGAAAAGGAGGTTGTTAGCAAGCATAATGCTTCGTTTTGCAATGTAATACACAGTGGCAGATAACATAGTTCCGGTTTTTGAATATGAAAAACTCCTTTGGTGAAGCATCTCTCTCTTGTTTTCTGATCTTGTTATTTGCTCCCTCCCTCTCTTGCAAGAAATGTTAGATCAATAATGCATTGCAATATATCAATAAAGTTGTGTGTATGAATGCAAATTGAATCCTTGTGAATGCCTTGCAGGTGTAGTAATGCTCTATTTTGAATTAACAAGTGAAAGTGTGTGGTTAGAAATTGTAAACTGTGTAACCTTGGAGATTGAGGGTCTGAATACCATCTCAGGATGTGAAAAGGGGAGACAATTGTGATAAGGTAAATCTCATGATTATACAATAATTAAAACTTATGCAAGGATATAAATTTCTGAGTTTAAGCTCCGAGTTCTGTGATATGAGTAAGTTTAGAATATGTGAACTTGTGCTTGGTACATGAGCCTCTCAGTATGGTTATGGTTGAATCACATGTTAAAAGGTGCAAGAAATGTTGTTGCATGATAGTGAGAGGGTTAAATAAATACTTCTACATTATTATCTGGTGCATGTATGATTAGAAGGAGCCAACTGTGAAAATTGAACTGTGACTGCAAATAAATAAACTGTTTTAAACCGGCCCGATAACTGTTTCATTTTGACCCCGAATCACTTGAAATTTGGACCACAAGAATATGAATACATTCTTCAGATGGGGTGTAGCCCGTTTTGAGTGATGACTAGCAGATTATGGAATATGATACGTTTTCTGGACTGATCTGAGGATGTATGCAATATGTTTGACAAAATGTCCATCATGCTAAAATGAGTATATATCCTATGTTTTTAGGAATTACGCCCTGAATTTTAGTAAAAATAGAGATAAAGAGATGATAAAGATGATTCAAGAAAAAAATTAAAGTTTCAGTGGTGTATTTTTAACATATTCTTACCAGTCCTCATCTAAAGCTGCTAAAACACAGTTTGGGTTTAATTTGGAAGATGGATCAACAAAGAAAGATTGTGTTTGGCTTGGAGTTAGCTTTTGAGACTTAAAGGGAGTAATAAGTGCTCAAAACTCCCCTTACCTTACATTGAAACCTTCTTTAAACAAAATTACTATTGACTGTGTATGTAGACAAACCTAGTGAGGGCCTAGAAAGCAAAAACCCAAAAAGTGATGCATAGGGAATTGTGTAAAGAGTTGGTATATGAAATTTTAGGAGCATGTAAATATATCCTAAAGCCAACTAATGAAGCCTTTAAATCCGTCTGGGTACCTTGATAAGTGTGGAACCATGATTGGAGCTAGGAGCATTGACTAGAGAGGCTTATAGGACAGTCTTGCAAAGAAGAAGTAGAGGAAGGTTTTGAGATCTTTGAATGCATTTCTATAGTGAATATAACAATGATGAAAGTGTGTGAACATGGGTAAAGTTCAAGAATATTTAGAAAGGTCAATAAGGATCTAGAGTAATAAAGGCTAATGAGACACAAGTAAGGTTAAGTAAGAGCAATTAAGTACAAAACTGATTTGGAAGGGAATTGAATTAGTGCATGATGGGAGTAGTGATTAGGTGAGTATTAGGAGAAGTGTCTGGATGTTCTAGGGTATTGAGAGCATTTATGGTGTTGATAGACAAGATTAGACCAGTCTTTAGCCCTTAGAAGCTTGAAGAAGATCCAAGGAATAAAGAGAGTGAAATTGAGGGAGCTTACTGAGATTTTATGACCTTGAGATTTGAATGAACATAATGGTGATATGATGGAGCAGAGTATGGTAGTAATGATGACATTTATGGACTAATATATATCAATACTCTTTGTAAGTCTAGTCTTGTAGGCTTGTTGTAGATCCTCAAGAGCAGAGTTTTGTGAAAATTTGTTACTAAGAATTTAATGAGCTTCTTGAAAGGACTGATAATAGGAGTGTCTTCACCAGGGTAACTCTAGAAGATGGTTGGCATGAATGAAGCAAATAACCTTGTATTAAGAGCAAGAACTGAAGGTCTTGACCAGTTGGCGAGAGTTTGATTCATTTAGGATTTGCATCAGTGTAGCATGGGTTGAAGTAGGAGACAGAGCACAAGTCCTTGGCGGTGTCTAAGAAGTCAAGCAGGCCAAAAGTTGCATCATTTTGACAAGTTGATACAAGCACTAGCTAGAGGGCAGTTTTATCAAGAGTAGTAGTGTGTCCCTTGGTTGTGGGAGTCAAGTATTCTGATCAAGATAACTGTGCTTTAGGTATAAACATGGGAGCTGACCTAAAAGACTTAGTAGGAGCCTTAAAACCACAGATTAGCAATTTGGGCTAGGAGTTAGCAAGGTGGGAGAAGCTGGGTAAAATCAAAGGTTTCTTTCCTTGTGTGCCATGTTCATGGTCTTATTGGTATGTAGTAAGGTTATAAGTAGGACAGGAACAAAGGTTTATTTGTGTGAAGGCCATTTGAAGGGAAACCAGTCCAAAAATTGCAACTTATAAGCCTCTTTGGGCTTAGCATGATCCTCTAGGGCAGAGTTATGGTAAAGGATTGTTGTAGGACCTTATTGAACTTGTGGAATGGACTTGGTAGCTAGCTCTGCATCAAAACACCATATTGCTTTTACTCACTCAAGGATTTGACTCACCAATCTCCTTCCAAGTGTTAAATTACCTTTTCAAGAAGTCAACAAGCCATTCTTCCAAGATGACATATCACCCCACAGAGACTTGGCGTATATCACCATTATTAGTAGGACCTCTTGATTAATCAATTTTAGTTTTTTAGCTAGATAAATATTATGATAGATAGGTTATGGTTAAAAGTATTGTGATCTTTAATAATAATGCTAACAAATAGAAAATAAAACTAATTTTGAAATTTTATTTTTAGTTTATTTATATTGGATATTATATAATAATTTAACAAAAAAATATTGATTATTAAAATTTTATGAATACATTTTTTTTTTGGAAAACAACGATATGCTTTTTCCATACTCTAATGCATAAAATCACATTGTAGCACAATTAAATGCATACCATGTATAATAATTCAAATTAATAATGAGCAATCATAATACAATCCTGAGTCGTATTAAATTTCGAGCTTTAAATGTTGTCTATAGCTCCCTCTCCCTCTCACCGTCTCTTCCCTCCTCTCTCTTGATCTCTCATTCTCTGTCTTCCATCCCCTCTCCCCTCTCACTCTCGATCTCTCTCACTCTCGCTCTCTCTTCCCTCATCTATTTCTCTCTCTCTCACTCTCTTCCCTCCTATCTCCCTCTCTCTCTCGCTCTCACTGTCTCTTACCTCCCCTCTCTCCCTCTCTCTCTTGCTCTCAATGTCTCTTCCCTCCTAGCTCTTCTCTCTCTTTCTCTCCCTCTCTCTTTCTCTTTTTCTTGCTCTCACTGTCTCTTCCTTGATTTCTCTCGGTCTCTCTTTTGCCCTCTCTCTCTTTCTCTTTTATCCTCTCTCTCACTCTCACTATCTCTTCCCTCTATCTCTCACCCTCTCTTTCCTCCTCTCACTCGCCATTTCTCTCTTGCTCTCATTGTCTCTTCCTTCGTATCTATTGCTCTCTCATCCATCATCTCTCTCTTTATCCCTCTCTCTCCCCCTCTCCCCCTCTCTCTCATTGTCTCTTCTCTCCTCTCTCTCTCTCTCCCTCTCTCCCTCTCTCGCTTCCTCTCCCTGTCCCCCTCCCCCAAGCTTAGCGCTTCCTCGCCCTCGCCCTCGCCCTCGCCCTCTCTCTCCCTCCCTCTCTCTCTCCCCTCCCTCTCTCTTGTTATCCCTCCTCGCTCTCTCTCTCCCGTTGTTTCTCTCTCTTCCATCATCTCCCTCTCTCTCCCTCTTCCTCTCTGTCGCTTTCTCTTCCCTCCCCCCTCTCTCTATCTCTCTTGATATCTCTTCCCTCCTCTCTCTCGCTCCCCCCCCCCTCTCTCGCTCTCCTGGGAAATGTAGGTATGCAATACATGAAAGTGTGTGTTATAGTCTATAAGGTTATGTTTACTGAGGAGAATGCATATTAATGTACCTCTTTTAACAAACCACCTCTGCATAGTGTTGTGAGAATGATATTGAGATTCCAGGAAGTGGATGGCATTAGCATTGGAATTATATGATTATATAATTATGGCATTGAATGTTTATAATAGTGGTTAAATTGTATGCTAATTGTATATATTTTAATACCCATGTTCAAAACATACAAAATTTAAAATTAATAATACATGTTAGCATAACATACATATGGAATCATATTAGTCCACTAAGACACACACACACACACACACACACACACACACACACACACACACACACACACACATATAGTGCTTAATCCACTGTACAAGTTTGAAAGAATTTTGTTTTGTTTTGTATATTATATTGTTTTTTGAAAGCCATGATCCCATACAAAATTTGAACAAAATGAATGTCTAAAAAAATCCATATAGGCGTACAATGATATATATAAGCAAAATACAAATCTACGCCTACATGCCATGAAAGTATACAACAAAATGCCTCTACATCAAAGTTACAGGGTATCATTGAATAATTTGGTTCTCTTAGCCCGTTGGGAAGAAGAACCAATCTCATAAGTGGGATGTCCCTTCCTCCGACCAGACCTCTTATGCTCAAGGGATGATTATAGCTCCACATATTAATACAAATAAACAATGCACACATTAGTATACAATTAATGACATATAATATGACATTAGTTACAAATAGACACTTACCACAATCTCACTATCCCTATGAATCATCCTCTACCTCTCAGCATCAAACTCAGTGGTAGGTGCACAGACTGGAGTTCTCACCTCCTCTTGTGGCAACACTGATCAATTAAATTAGAATATGTATGATTGTTATTTATTTACACTAAATGATGTTATTTAATAAAATAAATTCATTATGAAATTTATATTACTAGCTCATACCTATGTTAGAGGCACAACAAACACTATTCCCATAACAACTCCAATATCTAGTGATCGTCGAATGTTGGGAGAAGACTCTAATGATGTCATCAATTAAAAACAAGAACACAATTACCTAACCAAAATAATAAAATTTACTCACATACAAGTTACATGACATTATCTAAATACATTAAATATAGTTCATCATCTTCATAAATGATAATTAAAAATACTAAAACTCACATCAGTGAATTCCCCAACATGTGCCATCATACCAACATCCTTAGATACAGAAGGTCCAATAGTTGCATGTTCAACATCAATTTGTGAGTTTTAGATAACATCTCTATATGAAAAACAAATTAACACATATAATATTTACTTATTTATTATAAATTTAGACACGAGGGGTTGTTGCGCCCACAAACAAATGTGAAGAAGTGGAATGTGATACATGATGAGTTGTTTGAACTTGAAATTCTATAAAAATATACATTACTCATTAATTTTCATTCGTAATGAATTAATATTGTTCATCATAAAATTAAGTATAAAATATATATAATAAATTGCATTTAACTTCATGTAAAATTACATGTTGGTCAATACCAAAGGTCGACTCTAGCAGAATATTTGTGATGATGATATTGTCCAACATAGAATCATGACGCGTCTCCTCTAATCGAGCACCCTGCTCAGCCTGTGGAGCAGTCTGACTGGGCCATGGATTATTCTGACTAGGATGTGGAATAACCTGACTAGGCTATGCAATAACCTCATCAACCACATAAGTTCATAGACTCCCACAAGCACGAAAAACTATGCTATATGATGTCTGATGCCTCGAAGACCCAACTTCATCAACTCGAGAGAGATGGGTTCCATGGAGAACAAAAGTATGTGTAGAAGAACTAATAGACTGGAGTGTCTCAACCTCCATGATTTCCTTCACAACTAAAGGGACTGAAACATGCTGGATAGATGGGCGAGCGAGGGATCTAAGTGGTCAGTTTTGTAAATGTTGTGTCCCCACTTTATCACGTGCAAAGCCTTTTCCTCTTCCCTGGAACTATCGAATATCAAAATAGTTTGATATTTCATTGAGGATGAACTCACAATAGAGTTTTCTCCAGAAATATTGTGGTACCTCAAAATTTTTGCAAGGCGGTTGGTCAAAAAACATCCACCATCTATCCTAAAAATTGTTTTTTATCTCCTCATGGCTACACTAATGGATTGGGAATCTTTTACAATTCAATTGTAAGGTTGCACTAGTTTTGGGGTCAAAATATACACAACTTGTCTTTGGTGATATTTTTTCTTTACCACATCGTAAGAAAAATTGTCAGCATAAAAATTTCGATAATTAGTTTTGCAATACTCCCACGTGTTTATTTGACACATCACATTATCAATATTAGATATTAATGACTCCAATGACAATGCAAGAGTTTAAAAATGGGTATTCATGGCATTGGGGTTTTTATTAAACCTTGAATTTGAGTTTTGTTATTCTGAATCTCCCCTAAAAAGTTTTCTTGGATGTTAGGAGGATGTCCAAAAATTTAAGGAGGTGTTTAAGGCAAGTTTTGTTCAACTTGGCCTCTAGGTGAAGGAAGGTTTTCAGGCAAAGAGATTGGATTCACTAAAAATACAAAAAATAAATGAATAAGGAGGAATGTAATAAAAAACAATTTTAATCACTTAAATTACCCTAAATTTAGTCAAAACTTACATGACAGAGTCTCTACCATTCTCAATTCATTGTGTATACAATGATTTAGCTCCATAAAACCCACTCACACTATTTCCTGCTTGGGTTATTTGCTTAATTGCGTTTTTTGGTGAAAGGAAATGAAATGGATCAATCTTGGCAGAGCTTGTTTTAATTTTTGATAGTCATAATGTGCATGCATTTTGGCTTGGAATAACATTTTCATATTATAACGCGAGCGGCGAATGAGTCATAACACGAGTGTGTTATGTGGAAAATGGCCAAAAAATAGATTTTTGGCTGCTTTTTGGTCCCCCATTTCCATGCACATGCCCCTATACTAGTTAATAATATTTTTACCCTTTGTCAAAAAATATAGAATATACCTTAATAAAGAAGAATTCCCTTAAGGTAGGGCAACACCAAGTAATATTACATGGAGAAGGAATCACTACAAATATTCTTGATATGAGAGCCTGAATACAATTTACTATCTTTCTAGTTTCTTTTATAATGATTAATTTCTCTATTTGTATGTTAACTTATATATAGGTGCCTCCTATATATACATCTTGTATTTGAAGCATAATTAAGTGACTCCTACATGCATAAGAATATGAGGTGATCTTATATAATGTAAGATGCCCTAATGACCCAAAACAAGATACCTCACATCATAGACCTTAAAGGACCTTTCCTTTCCTTTCTAATAATTTAGAGTTAAATTAATTCCTTAACCTACCCAATACACTTAAGGGGATTACTAACTAAAGATAACTTATTTCACAATTTATTTATTCGACTCATTATAATAGATATTCATTTGGTCCATCTTATTTGAACATACACGAGTTTTGTATAAAATATATTAACTACTCTATAACCCTTTTATGAAATATTATTATATGTCTATATTTTAAAATGAAGATCATTACACAAAACAACATTTTTTGAAATTATAAAACATGATAATACCACTAATAGATGGAATGTCAATTAAACATAGAAACCTATGATACACAACCTTAGTAAAAATAAAGAATAAATAAATAATCTTACCTAAAAAGTTAAATAATTAAATTTAAAATTATTATAGGTAAAATAACTTCTAAAAACACACACACACACACACAAATATATAAATAATGGTTTCTACAATCGATATATGTAAATTAATGAATATAGGTAGATTAGTATCCAATTATCTTTAGAAATTATTTGATACATGAATTAGTATTGACCTATCAAATATCCATTTACTTACCAATAATCCAACAAAATAAACTTTTAAAAATGTAACAATTAGACCAAAAAATGAGAGAAATGATACGATACAATTGTTTTCACGTACCCCTTTTCATCATTACGCCAATGGGAGATTCCTAATGCTCTACGCACATGAGAAGAGCAGAGCTTCGAAGCACAACCCTGTTTGCTGATGTCACATGGGCTTTGACCCATGGTTCACACACATGATAGCTCCAACTTAGCCTAATGAACCACTGTTCCCATCACGTCAATCATTTAGCAGAGGGAAAAACAACTATTTTTATTTAAATTTTATTGCATCCACGTATGATTGCACAAATTTCCATGAATATTTAATGCATATTGTGACAAATTTTTAGTATGTTTGGGAAAAAAGTTGAAAATTTTACCAAGAGCCTAAGCTGCAGGAGGGCTGGAGGTGAAGCACAGTACGACGTTCAAGAGCAGGGATTTAAGCGTGCTTTTTCCCTACATGTGCTCATGGCATTAGTTAGATGAAGGCTATCAAAACATTGAAATCGAATGGCTAAGATTTATGAATCATACATACGTTGAAATCTGATATTGAAAAGTGGTCCATGTGGGTTCACAGGTCTGATAACCCAGAGAAAATCAATGTCAGTGGATCAACAGTTGAGATGGTTTTAGAAGAACATATGTTGAAATACATGACAACAAGATTTAAACACGTGGCTAGAACGTTAGGTAGTGAACAATGAAGAAAATCATGCAGCGAATTGTCCTCATCAGTGGCGTGTCAGGGAATTCCGATAGAGCAATGCAGGATGCAGACTTCAACACACTTGTAACTATATTGGCCTATAATTACGACGATAGGTGTGCTTTCAATGGGAGGAAGAAGAAGAGGTTCAATTTTTGCAAGAGAGGGAGAAATGTGGACGGCGGGGCAACGATTTGAAGCTTGCCCCTTGCAATGCGAGTTGTGGGTTGGCACCGGGGAGGCACAAAGGCTTAAGATTTCACCATTGAATCTTCTGTCTAATATTTTTTTTTCAGCTGCAAAGGGGTGTTGCTGTTGTGTTGTAATTTAGAATGGTGATGAGCATGAGCAGAAATGAAATGCTATGTTTTGTGGGAGCGAAGCAGAGAAGATGAAGATGAATTCGAATTTTGAAGCAGTAATAGTAATGAAATGCTATGTTTTGTGGGAGGATGAATACTGAAGCAGTTATAGTAATGGCGATTAATGATCCCACGTGTGGCGTGAGTAGGAGGAGGGGAGAAGAGAGCGTATAAAATGGAGGAGATGGGGGAGGGAGAAGGCATACTTACCTGGTGTCAAGCATGCATAAATAAAAGTCGAATATTTAGTGATTCTATAGTTAGCATTTAGGGAATTCCGTTTTGTATTAGACAACAAATTAGATGATATGTGTATGTGCTATTAATGTTGTCTATCTGTAGGTTGAAGAGTAGAGATATGGTACTTTGAGTTTGAGTTTGAATAAGACTCTATTTACCATTATTTTATAAATATTGTATTATCTGATTTAGTAGAGTAGTGTAGTGCCCCGCCTCGAGACACCGTAACCCACACCCAAGTGTAACTAAAATTTAGGGTAATTTTTTTTGAAGTGATTACTAACTATACTAAAACTAATTATACAAACCGATTCCCGAAATTATTTATTTTAACTAAATTGATTAACCTCATTACTCAACCACTAGCCCGAAACAATTTTCATTTATTTAATTATTATTAGATTTAGCTAAAAACATCCTAATAGAGACTACACCCCCTTTTAATTTATTAGGTTTCCCCTCTTTAAGTTTTAATTGCCCCACACACCCACTTAACTTTGTTCCTTATTCCAATTTGAGATACATTAGACTCTAAAAGAATGTAGGGTTAATTGTGAGCCATGTGATAGGAGCTATCTCAGCCCTTGATCTAAGTTTTTCCCTAACTTTCCTTAACACATCTTTAACTCATTCTTGCCCCTTTCTTTTTCTTCATTTTGAAAATATGCAGGTTTTGGGAAAGGCCATGAATGGTCATGAAAAGATCTCAAGTTTCTCTTGTATTTTACTCTTGATTTTTGTTTATTTTCATTGCAGGATTAGATGGGGGAGCTTCTTCCCAAGGATTATTTCATTCCAGCAAGGTTTTTGAGAGAACCCAGGGTTTTAAACTTTGTTTATTCTTCTTTTATTTAGTTAATATTCTTCTTCAAGATGAAGATCTGGTTGTGGGTATCAATATCATGTCATTTGTAAATACAAGTGAAATAAGATACAAAAACATGTAAACACACCAGAAATGAATTATACAGAAGGAAGAACTCAGAGCAGTGGCCTGAGAGGTAGAGGGTGGCGGTTTGGTGCAGGAGAGGGTCTGCGTAGAGATGGGAAGAAAAGGGACAGTGTGGATGAAAGGAGGTGGTGCGGCGCTGTGCCGGGGGGGGGGGGGGGTGACAGCAGGGAGGCCCGGGGGGACGGGGGAACGGGGACACACACAGGGGCAGATGGGGGCAGGGAGGGGTAGGCTGGGCAGTAGAGGTGAGGGTTTGTGGGAAAGGCGTGTTTGGCTGCATGGCAGGGTTACACAGTGGGGGGTAGTGCCCGATGCCTCCAACAGTGGTGGCAGGATTGGCCCTGCGCGTGGAATGAGAGGAACAGTAGGGATAGAGGCGGCGTAGGATGGGAGGGTGTGTGGGGAGGGGTTCGACTCCCCCATTTCATCCCTTTTTTTTTCCAAATTTTTATTTTATATATTCTAAAACACAATTACACACACACACACATTTTAGTTGGATTATTATTTATATTTATTTAAGTTTTTATATATTATTTAATACTAATTTTTAAATTTAACTATAATTATTTATTCATATACTATATACATATTAAATATACACATATGAGACACATCACTTTACTATATAACCTGCAATACAGATCCACCCACACTATAAATATTTTATATTTGTATAAATATATTATATATCTATAATAAATATATTTATATACGAAAATATATATATCACATAATGAGAAATCATTATGACTAGATATATAGACCTGCAATACAGATTTATACTAAGACTATAAATATTTTAATCCTATATATATATATATATATATGTAACTATATATTATATATACATATGATACCAAGATATATTGTATATAACAATGATAAATAATGGTGAACTCATCTTATAAAATAAGAAACTTTAATTTTATGATTATGAAGCAAAATGAAACTTTAAAATTTTCAACTATCCATGTTAAAGAAGTCACCTATTTTGATAATGCAAATGATGAAACCCAAATTTTTTGAAAAGGAAGATATCGATTAAGCTATCACTTGGTGAAAGAGATAGGCACATCAAATCTACTTCTACTTCCATTCAAATAAGAGAGAATCCAACAAGGATAGTAGCAAAAAAACAAACCATTCTTATTCTATCCTCTAACCTTTCAACTTGTAATAATAAGGGTATTTCAAGAATGATTTCAAATCTTACATTTACACAAGTTCTCAACATTGGATATCACATAAGATGATATTTTCTACCACAAGAATAAGCATGAACTTTCCAACAACTTGTCCTTCTTTCAAAAGGATTAGTCCCAATAATTCATATTAAGAAAATTCTTACTATCTTCAATCCTTTATTTCAAAGATATTAGTTTTACACAAAATGGCAAACTACATAGTTCTACATCATTCCAAGTATTCAAAGGAAACAATGCAAGATAACATGCAAATAATGAGGGTAAATTTATCAACAATGGGGTGCTACTTTACATATAACTCCAAATGCAAAGGAGGATTTTATTCAGAAGGAAAGCTTCCACAAAGCCATTTTTCCAAAGATAGAAGAGGTAATGTCCATAATAAGAATGCCACCAGAGTGACTTTAGATGCCCTCAACCAGGCTCCAACCATCATCCATCTGAGCTCCAACTTCGCACATGCCTTCAAGAATCCAACTCAAAGAGAATCAGAGCTTGTTTGCCACCCAACCATAGGCATCATCACATGCCTCTCCCAAGATTGGGATGCATGCTAGCCTCCCCCAAGCCCATGGGAAAGAGGACAACTAATCAAAACTTGCACAAGATGGAGGGTAAACCAACAATGATACAAGCACACAAAAATAGAACACATAAAACAAGACTCCAAAATTTACAAGGAGGAGAACCCATGTTCTTCCTCAAAAGTGGGGAAGAGAGGAGAAAGTTCTCCAATAATTTTATTCCAAAAATTTTTTTGCACAAAGCAACAAACTCCATACCCTCCTTATTGCTCCTAATTTCAATCCAAAACCCTCCTTATTCCTCCTCCCTTTCTCCAAGTCCTTCTTGGAAGGATTTTCAAACCCCAAAGGGGTTTCCTTACCAAGAATGGGGAAGGAGATTCAAGCCAAATGAATCAACTTCCCCACCTCAACCATTGAGGGAAAATACTAAGACCCTACAAGGCTTGTCCATCAAGCCTTGAGGATTGAGAGGGAAAATTCCCTCTCTCTTCCCCCACACTCCAAAACTCCATCATGCCATATGATGGAGGGAGGTAAACAAAGCAACAACCAAAAACCAAATAACAAAATCATGCAACCCATCTAACAACTAAGATAGAATGCAACACAACAAAAGGCATAAGAGCCTACCTCAAGGAAAGCTCTCCAAAAAGCTTTCCAACTTCAAGTTTCTCCACTCTTGACTCAAGCCAAATCTCCAAGCTCCAAATCACCCAAACATCCAAGCAAGAAATTCCAAAAAAAAAGTCCCTCTCTTTTCCCATGATGGGAATTTGAAGAGGAGCAAGCAAGCATCCTCACAAATGAGGGGGTGACATGTGTCACCCCTCTCCCTCATCAAGGTCAAAGATGCCAAAACAAAAGAGAGAAAGGGTAAAATTATCTTTTTGCCCTCTTCTCCCAAATTCCCTTAAATGTTAGCAAGACAAAACTAGTGGAACTTTTGATAAAACACTCAAATCCACATCCCTTACATGGATGTGACAAAACAAAAGGTAAAAAGGGAGGGAAAACTCCCTCTAGCCTTGAAAATAAGCCCCCCTACCCATTAGGTAGGGTCCAAGGGCTCATTTTTATGTTAGGGGAACTCCCAAGCTAAAAAGGGGTCCCCCAAAAAATGTCCCAAAATACCCTAATTTCGGGGTTTTGCATTTTTGGCACAAGGGTAGAGGGTGTGGGGACCACCCAAGGGTCTCACATGTGACCCTAAACCCTTGTGATTAAGTGACTCATTAAACAAAATCAACAATTTAAAAGAAAGTGGGATTATTAACTCCCAAAACAAGTTTACATCCTAACCAACTACCCTAAACAAAATCAATAATTCAAATAACAATACATTACACGAATTGGGTTCACTCATAGTGCCCAAAATAATAATCTCCTATACTAAGGCTTCACACAATGAACATGGCTAGGGCTCAGCCCATGGGCTGCTTGTGCAAGATTGAGTAGCTGGCTTGAATCCCACGTTCTCCTGTAAACCTGTCACCTGCACACTCATTGCACACATTAACCGCACCTGTCCGATATAAGATAATTCAATGACATAGTAAGATATCAATAAGTTCTAAACTAGCCTAACATCCTACTGAAATCAAAATGCGGCATCGTGCACACTTATACTCAATATTCCAAAAGTTAGACAAGATGATACGTGACATATAACCATATAATGCCACATGCAACAACTATCCATTATTATAATTATGTTCCACACACAGCAACATATCCATTAGTTATCCATGACATTATGAGAAAATGCGACAATATAGAAATTAAGCTAAATTGGCGCTATACGCCTAAATGTCCACACATGTCTAATAAGATCAAATATCTGACTATAACGTCCAAGATATAACCAATCACTGTCAAAACATGTCTATGAGCAAAGAAACAACAAACTACTGAGCTATAAAAAGCATGGGCACTACAAGCAGAATAAGAAATAGACCAAAACAATATTGCATTTCTTTGTTCTATTTAAGTGTGTTAATAATTTTCATGGTATCAAAGCAGTGTTGGTGAAGTGTTGCTATAGAGAAGTATCAAAAGTTTAAGACAGAGAGATGGCCACATTTGTTGTAGAAGATCATCACAGGATGGTAGAACGATTTGATGGCATTGGATTTAATCTCTGGAAGCTCAGAATGAAGATGTTGTTGTTGAACAAGGAGCTACTCAATATAGTTGAAGGGACTAAGACTAAACCCACCCAGGATGCAGATATGCTCAGTAAGTGGGAGTCAAAGGAAGGTAGGGCTCATTCCTGTATACTTTTAAGTTTGAGTGATAATGTGCTTTTACATGTAAGTGAGGCAAAATCAACAAAGGAAGCTTGGGATCAATTAATCAAGTTATATGAATCAAATGATGTTTGCACAAGATTATATCTAAGAAGAATATTTTTTTAGTTAAAGATGCATGAAACACAAAAGATATTAGATTTCACAAATCAATATAAATCTCTCAAAAATCAATTGGCAGCATGTGGATCAGTGATTGCAGAAGAAGATGTTATGTCACTTTTTGGGAGTTTTCCATAATCCTATTCTAGATTGGTAGTAGCTCTAAGCACCCAAGATAATTTGGATAATTTGAAAAAAGTAATAGCAACACTATTTCAAGAAGAAATCAGAAGGAAGGATGGGGGCCTGAATGATGAGAATCCTACAACACTGTTTTCAATAGGATATAAGGGAAAATGAAGAAGGAAGAGTGAAAACAAATCTCATCCCTCCCAGTCCAATGTCTCAAAGAATGGTAAAGACACAAAGGAGGAGAAAAATAAGGGAAATTGCTTTCATTGTGGAGCTCCTGGGCATTTTAAGAAATAATGTCGAAAGTGGTTAGCATGGGTAGAAGAGGTAAAGAAAAGGAACGCTGTTGAAGCTAACATGACCTCAAGCAATGACCAAGAAAATTTGTTTTCGGCTGTCACAACCCCAAGTTCTGATGTTTCAAATTACTAGTATTTAGATTTATGAGCAACTCAACATATGACAACTGAGAGAGGTTGGTTTATGGCATATACAAAATCACCCAAAAGTAAGACTGTCAATCTTGGAGATGATAAAAAATGTGAGATGATCGGAATTGGAGATATCCCATTGCAAATGCCGGATGGTGGATACAATAAAATCCAAAATGTATGGTGTGTACCTGCTTTAGTAATTTTTTTTTTATCAGTGAGCAAGATTACCGATGTTGGGATAACTGCACAGTTTGACAACAAGGAATGTGTCCTAAAGGATGTTGAAGGAGTAATTGTTGCTAAGGGAATCAAAGATGACAATCTATACAAGTTATGTGCAGCAGTACCTGATGTGGTGTTAACACCAACAAATAATGAAATATCTGATTTAGTTCTTTGGCATCATAGATTCGGACATGTAAATACTCACTCGCTTCGAATATTAAAATTAGAGCAGCTTGTGGAAGATTTTAATTTGCATCTACCAGTTGAGTTGGGAGTGTGTGAAGGTTGTTGTTTAGGAAAGCAACATAGATTCCCCTTCCCAAAGAAAGGAGCAACACGAGCTAAGGAGAAAATGGAACTTGTACATTTAGATATTTGTGGTGCAACGCAAACAATGTCACACAAAGGGGCAAGGTATTTTATTACCGTTATTGACGATTCCTCTAGAATGACCTTTGTTTATTTTATCAAAAATAAATCATGTGCATAAAAAATGTTTAAGAATTTTAAAGAATTTGGTGAGAAGCAGTCAGGAAAACCTTTGAAACGACTTAGATGTGATAATGGGGGTGAATATACCTCAAATGCTTTGAAAAGTTTATGTGCAAAAGAAGGTATCAAACTTGAGTATACTATTCCTTATTCACTGCAACAGAATGGTGTCGCTGAAAGAAGGAATAAGACTCTCGTTGAAAGTGCTAGATGCATGCTTAAGAGTAGTGGATTATCTAATGTCTTTTGGGCTAAAGCAATCTCCAATGCATCATATATACAAAACAAGTTGTCAACTACTGCATTACATAAGAAAACACCTTATGAGGCATGGCATGGAAGCAAGCCAAGTGTCAATGATTTAAGAATTTTTGGCTGCATAGCATATGCACATATACCAGATGAAGAAAGAAAGAAGCTAGATGACAAAAGCAAGAAGTGTATAATGGTTGGATACAATTTGAATTCAAAGGGATATCAAATTTATGATCCTATAACGCATGAGATTCTAATCAAAAGAGATGTCATTTTTGACGAAAATTCAAGTTTGCACAAATCAGCGGAGACGGAAAATGCTAAGGATTCAGAAACAAGGCCTTATGATCTCAGATCTGATGAAGAATTTGAGCATGAGAATTCTACTCTAGCAAGACCATTACAAGTTGCAGCCACACAACCCATAGGAGATGTACAAGGAGAGCAACAACTTCGTAGATCAACAAGACTACGAAGCCCACTCAAAAGGCATCTGAATCATATGCACTTAATGTAGAGGTTGATGAACCACTCAGTGTTCAAGAAGCACTTCAAAGTATTTATGCAGTAGATTGGAGGCATGCAATGGATGCTGAATATGAATCGCTCATAAAAAATCAGACATGGAAACTCACAATTCTTCCACCTAGAAGGAGAGTGGTTGGGTGCACGTGGTTATTCAAACAAAAGTACAAGTTTGATGGATTGATAGACCGTTACAAGGTTCGTTTGGTGGCAAAAGGTTACACCCAAATTGTAGGTTTGGATTATCATGACACTTTTTCTCCTGTAGTCAAAATAACATCCATCAGGATTATGTTAGCATTGACAACAACCTTGGATCTTCATGTACATCAGCTAGATATAAAACTTGCATTTTTAAATGGATTCTTAAAGGAAGAAGTTTACACGGAACAACCAGAAGGCTACATACAATAAGGAAATGAGCAGTTAGTAAGCAAGCTTCAGAAAACATTGTATGGACTAAAACAATCTTCAAGAGCATGGTATGAGCGTATTGATGGGTTTCTCCAAAATGAAGGATATGTAAGTTGCAATGCTGATTCAAATGTCTACATAAAGCATATTGGAAAGTCTTTAGTCATTTTAGCCTTAGATGTTGATGGCACCATCATTATGAATAATGATTTTAAGATGTTAAGCTTGTTTAAGTCTCAATTAGCTGCAGAATTTCAGATGACTGATCATGGTGCGATTTATTATTGCTTGGGCATTCAAATTTTAAGAGATAGGGAGAAGAGGAAAATCCATCTTAGCTAAGAGAGGTACATTAGGAACATTCTCAAGAAAATTGGGATGGAAAATTGCAAGCCAGTAAGTACTCCAATGGAAGTAGGAAACAAAATTTCACTGGACGTGTCCCAAAACACAAGAAGAAGAAAGTTATATGAGTGTGGTTCCATATCAAAATGTTGTTGGGAGCCTAATGTATGCAATGGTTTCTAGCAGACAAAATATTGCACATGCTGTAAGCATTGTGGGCCAATATTCTAGCAATCCTGGACCACAACATTGGGCAACAGTTAATTTTTTTTTTAGATATCTTAAAGGAACAACTAAACATGAAATAAGATTCAGTGGGAGTTCAGAAAAATTTCTGCAACTTACAGGGTATTGTGATGCAGATTGGGCAGGGGACGTTGATAGTAAGAGATCAACTTCAGGGTTCTGTGTTATCCTTAGTGGAGGTGTAGTTTCGTGGGCAAGTAAGAAACAACGAACTATTTCTCTCTCCAGTGCAGAAGTAGAATATATAACAGTATGTCAAGCTGCAAAAGAATTGATTTGGTTGAGAAGATTGTTGCAGGACATCGAGGTTACTCAGTCCCAACAGATAATATTAAAGTGTGACAACCAAAGTTGCATAGCCATGACAAATAATTTGAAGTATCATGGGAGATTAAACATATAGGGATACAATACCATTTCATCCGTGAACAAATTGAGAACAACACTATCAAAATGAAGTACTGTGCAACTAAAATGATGGTGGCGGATGCATTGACAAAGGCATTACCAAGAAATAAGTTTGAGTTTTGCAAAGAAGGATTCAATGTGATACAACCTTGTTGAAAAATATTTGGCTAAGTGGGAGTGTCAGGAATGCATAAATAATATAGCCGAATATTTAAGGATTTGTAGTTAGCATTTAGGGAATTTTGTTTTGTATTAGACAAAATATTAGATGATATGTGTACGTGCTGTTAATGTTGTCTATTTGTAGCTTGAAGAGTAGAAATAAGGTACTTTGAGTTTGAGTTTGAATAAGACTCTCTTTACTGTTATTTTATAAATGTTTTATTCTCTAATTTAGCAGAGTAGAATAAGAAATAGACCAAAACAATATTGCATTTCTGTGTTCTATTTAAAAGTGGTAATAATTTTCAGGGGGAATAGGTGATCATTCAAGGCCTATGGCCTAGGGAGGGTACCTTCATTGCACTCGGAAGGAGGCTCTGCGTAACATTTCCCATTGTGGAGAGTGCACGTCATAATTTGTGGCAACATAGGCTCGCATCCACGCTGCCTCCACACATTCCCAAAACAAAATGAGAATGGTAACCCCCCACAACAATGCATGTCCTAAGTATGCTAGTATACTAGATACAGAGGAAAGAGATTGAAAGAGGAGAGTTTGAGCGTTGCTCCATGTTAGGATTTGCTTCACACCACTCATCCTCACACGATCCATGTATGCAAAAGTTAAACCTCAACCCCATGATTTGCACAATGCAAATTCAGGCCGAGTTGAGAGGAATGACAACCCTCTTACACACAACTTCCACTCACACCCCCTAGGGGAACTCTTCATAATTGGTAAAACTGCTACTATTCGGTAAGTAAAAGTGAACTGATTATATTACTCTTTTCGTCTTCCATTAAAACTGTTAAAATAGGGGAGCTCGTTATATTTGAAGTCCCTCTGCATCATAGGCCTAGTGGGTGGCAACACGTGTTTAAGAGTGTTTGTGGGATGCAAGATTAACCATCTGAAACGGTCCCATGAAGTGAACACAAGGAATGGCCTAGGATAGGTTATAAATGCTTCGAATTTCACTTGGGGGATTGAGTACACACTACTCCAAAAACTGATGAGAGATGCTGGCATTATGGTCCAGAGTCCAGACGATCAACATTAAGCCTAACAACTCAGCAATACTCTCATTTCCCCCCTAAATTTCAGCATCCTAATTAGCACTAGTTACAAAATTGTTAATTTTACTTAAGAGGGGTGCTAAACAAAATAATAAAAGTAACTCCATGTACTCAAACAAATACAAGACCTCATAGTTAAATAAAATCAACTATCGAAAAAGTCAATGGAGACTCATGTACCCAAGAAGTCACTATATGAGAGTCACTCCAATAGGGATCTCAGAAAGAATCAATAGCAATGAACAGGGACATATGAGGGAGGACAAGTTTCCATGGTGACTTGTTGCCAATACCCCACATTCCTTCGTTGTTGGTCTCCTATTCCCCAAAATCTTGTTGTGTTATAATTTCTTAAACAAATATAAACAACATACCAATTTCCGGCAATCACTGGCCATGAGAAAGGGGTCGGAGCAAAGGTCTTAAGGCAACGTACTATGGATATATTTTGAATTAAATTCAGGCATGTTCAATCAATATTACCAATGTCAATAAAGGAAAATGTTCATTAATCTTTTCATGGTAGTTATTGGTGTATTGCATGGAGGGGTAGACACAACGATCCCAATATAGAGTGTCCTTTGTAACCGTAGATATCGATCTTGCATATGTTTGAACTTTAAAATCTACATATATTAGATAAAAAACTTTACTTCTAAGGTTCTTTATGGTTATTATGTGCATTTCTTTGTAAAACAGTGTGAATCCATCTTCGCATTTTGGAATTAATAGGTTATTGGGGGCTTTGCAAGTCCATTCACAGACTAAGGAAACAAATTATTGTTACTTCTGTTAGGTGTGGTAATAGCAAATAAATGACGATCCCAACTATATTTTGTAACTAAATGCTACTAAATGATTTCATGGGTAACTGAATTCTTACATTGTGATATTGAGAATACTGATTAAATGGTCAGATATCTCTACATTTGTATGATCTTTAAGAAAATAACACAAATAATAAACGAGAAAATTACCATTTTTTCTTTTTAAATCTTTATTTGGGGGCTAATTTCTTTCGTTCTAAGTCCAAATATGGACTAATTCCCTGCATTATCCATATCACAAACCAACATAAACCTCCCTGTTATTTGGATTTTTTTAATATTGATGCATAATTATCTTGAACTTCATGAATCTAGTTAAACACAATTTTTTTTGTTGCCTTGAAATGTAAATTAAGGCCACAGTGCTATAATGTTTTCCAACTACAAAGGATATATATAATATTGCCTTGTGGACCATGTAATACATGTTGTGCATTACATAGAGAGGATAACATTTACAGAGAATGCATCATGATTATTATTCATTGTTTTTGAAGTACTGCTAAGTGGATATTTCCTGGAAGGTTTCAAGTACACTTGGTTGTCTTTTCATGCACATTTCATGCTTTAACAGATCATTGTAAAGATGTAACTAATGAGAATAATGTCTAAATATTGGATTATAAAATCATAAGCAAGAAAATATTTACAAAATTGAATCTAGAGTGTTACTACAAATAAATATAGAAGAAAAAAACATGGTAAAGTTAAATGTTGAGTGTTACTACAAAAATATAGGAGGGAAAAAATGATAAAATTGAATCTACATTGGTACTAAAAAATATAGAAGGAAAGGGTATGTGTAAACATATTCACCACCCCAAGACAACCATAAAAGACATAATATAATCTTCTTGAGTAGTAACAAAAAATAAAATAGAGTATATCCACGTCAAAAGACAGTTGGAGGCCCTCAAACAAATCCACGATTAACAAGAGATTTTTTTTTTTCTCACATGGTAGATGGAGGGCCTCATACAGATCCATGGGATACATATAGGGAAGACATCAGAAAGGATGCAAGAATTTGGTTGCCCAAAGGTGAAGGCTAGAGAGGCCAAGACCCTTTCCAGGGATAACCGTAAGACCCTCACGTAAGTAATCTAAAAAATAAGTGCATCTTGTTAGTGTAGGTTATTATTTATCCTTTTATTTATTTATCAGGATAATTTTTACACTTGTGTTAGCCCTACACTTGTTGGGTTAACTTGCTTAGGTGTACTAGTTGTGTGGAGTTAGCTTACTCGTTGTGTTGAGTTAGCTTCTCAGTTATGTAGAGTTAGCTTACTAGTCTTATGGAGTTAACTTAACTACCAGTATCAGTTAGTGGGAGTTCTTCACCACTGATTTAGGTAGTAGTTGCACTTCCCTCCTCCTATATGTACATTTTTCTTATTGAATGATTCAAGTCATTCTATTGTAATGTATTGAGCATTATGGATTATGATGGATTTCCATGTATGGTATTTTAGCTCTTTTGTTTTGCAAATCTAATGTGGTGTACTATTATCATCTGAGATCGCGGCTTGGAACAATTTTCTTATTGTTCCTTTCATGGTATCAGAGCTATAGATGATGTAGACATCCATCTGTAAGTTTTTCTTTGCAAGCAAGGGTTTATTATTTTCATGTATTTGGAATTTGTTAGCAATTTTCTGCAGCATGCATTTTTATGTAAAACGAAGTGCATCATTGGATTTTGAAGGTGTCAAAACCCTAGAATTGACTGTAAACTCAACCATGTTTTGAGACATTCAAATTTGGATGCAGATATGTACCATATGGGTGCATTCTTTTATCCATTAGATATAAATGTGTACCTTCGGGATGCATTCTTTTACCCTGTGGATATTTCGGTTTTAGATGCAGTCTTTCATCCACTGGATGCATATCTATACCCTCTAGGTGCATTATTTTATCCATTGGATATAAGCGTGTACCTTCCAGATGCATTTTTTTACCCTTTGGATATTTCTGTTTTGGATGTAGTCTTTTATCCACTGGACACAGATCTATACCCTCTGGGTGCATTCTTTTATCCATTGGATATTGACGTGTACCATCTGGATGCAATGATTTACCCTCTGGACATTTTAGGATTTTGGCGCAGACTTTTATCCTTTGGTCGCAAGCATATATCGTGTGGATGCACTCTTTTACCCTTTGGACATTTGAGTGTCACGTGTACCTTCTAAAAAAAAGATCAACATTAAAATATTATTTTAATATCAAAACCTTCTAAAGTTCATAATGTTTGATCTGTAGCTCGGATTAAGGTGATCTCTTTTTTGAAATTGTGTATTTTTTTGAGATCTACGCATTGGTGACATTTTTATACACATATTTCAAATATAAAAGGTATTGTTACTTATTGTAATATTTATATGCACTTAATTATAAAGTGCCAAATTTGGGAGGATGTTGTGATCACTTGTGGACGTAATTTCGGTTGAGCCCGACGTCCTAAAATTTTGGGTGTTGCATTCTTGTAACTATGAGTGTATACATTTATATCTCTCTTGTTTGTTGAGATATTTTGGATCTGTATTTTCGACACTTTTTTTGGCATGTTGACAATCTCTCTTGTGGGAGAAGCTATTCTGGTGAAGCCCAATGTTAGTTTGTCAGCGTTTGAGTAGTTGATTTTGGCAACTCATACAGATATGTGGTATCACTCTACTCATTTAGTAGTATGGGAGGGTGTGGTGTTGATACTGCTTCTTCGGGTTTTGTGTTCTTACCTTGTTACCTTGGTTTTTCTTGGATCGTGGCACTCCTATTTATTTGGATCTTGTGTCCTTGCCTTGTTGCCTTGGTTGTTCTTGGATCATGGCACACCTATTTGTAGTAGTTGATTAAATTATGTTTGGTGTTTTTGTTGCACTTTTGACATCACTCCGTTAATAGTCTCCTTGCATGGAGATATTCTGGCGAAGCCCAATGTCAATTGTTTTTGAGTTCTATGATTGAGTAGTGGATTCAGACCATAATGCGCACCAAAATTCTTCAGCATTGTACAAATTTTTGGAGCCGAGCTTCTGAGGATATCTTGTAGCGGGATTTTTTTCTCTCTACTTTGTTATTACTGGTTTTGGGTACCTTGTGGTGTCTAATTTTTCCAGTTATTGTATGTGGGTACCTCATCAGGCCTTGTTGCCAAGACCCACCTTCTTTTCCACCCACCTAAGCTATGCTTACGGGAGGGTGTTAGTGTAGGTTATTATTTATCCTGTTATTTATTTATCAGGATAATTCTTACACTTGTGTTAGCCCTACACTTGTTGGGTTAGCTTGCTTAGGTGTACTAGTTGTGTGAAGTTAGCTTACTAGTTGTGTTGAGTTAGCTTCTCAGTTATGTGGAGTTAGCTTACTAGTCTTATGGAGTTAACTTAACTACCAGTATCAGTTAGTGGGAGTTCTTCACCACTGATTTAGGTAGTAGTTGCACTCCCCTCCTCCTATATGTATATCTTTCTTATTTAATAACTCAAGTCATTCTATTGTAATGTATTGAACATTATGGATTATGATGGATTTCCATATATGGTATTTTAGCTCTTTTGTTTTGCAAATCTAATGTGGTGTACTATTATCATCTGAGATCGCAGCTTGGAACAATTTTCTTATCGTTCATTTCACATCTTAACGAGGCACAAATTAGAAATGAGAATGGAGGAGGAGAAGAATGTGGCTCACATAACAACCATTACAAAGCTAATTGGGAGTGTCAATCTTGCACATACTCTACTGGCCACCAAGTGGAGAGTATACAACATTCATGGAGCTCCACACCACATCCTCTTCCTCCTACCACAAAAAATAGAGAGGGACAAAAAGCATGGAATTAATAGCATGAGATTTGAAAATATGGAGTAAACACTTCATAGATTGGTTCATTTAATGGACATTGCTCAATATTTTGGGTCACCTGGGCTACCCTTCTCAAGATGATTTATTGTAGAGTTGTATACAACATCGTAACATGCTTTTGAATGCACTTACCTCTTTTCCACTAGGCCACAATAAAGTGAATGCTTCATCTCTCCTCTTGACTTCGCTTGGCTTTGTGATGGCATTTAAGATTTTACAATCACCGAACTTGACTTGATCCCTCAACTTCAATCTATATTGGATTTGAATTTGGTATGGGTTCAATATGCATTAGTCTTTGCATTAGAGGGTCCTCTGAGCTCAATATTATATTTCAATATGGGTCCCTTATTGAGTATTATGATTTATGCTTGCTCGCAAATGTCATGTCCTCGCACCACTGATGGGATCACCCATGTTTACATCATCTCTCTACTCACCTACATTTCACTTCCCATATGGTAGTTAAACATTTGATTTTCTTGCTATTCTCTACTAGCGCCCATAAATGTATTAATAACAAAGGTTGTTTGAATAATTATTTCCAAATAAAAAAATAAAAAATCCCATTTTGCCCATATTTTCTCTTAATTTTCCATTTCTTTCAGTTGTGCAAAGCCTAGTTGTTGATTCCATAGAACTGACATACAATTTAATGGCATTGACCAAGTGACTCCTCCATATGACTAACAAAGACATACTGCGATGTTTTTGTTAATCTTGATAGTATTTCAAGCGTAAAATATTCTCATGTGAATAATGTGAACGAGATCAAGACAATAAAATGAAGTAAAAATAAAGAATATGGTTGGGTGGTAACAATCTGATCCACGAAACAAGTGTGGGAAATGTTCGTATCTGATTTCTACAATTTTCCTTCCAACTTTCCATTCACGTCTTTATCTTCTAAAAGATTAAAGGCCATCTAATCGAAAACCTTGAGACCGTAAAAGAAATAAAATAAAAATAATACTGAAGCCCATTTTCACAGTATTTTATCAAACAATTATGTTTCCCTTAGTTGTGTAAGGCCCAATTTTTAGCATTGTTGAACTGAGGGATAAATTAATGGTGATGACCGAGTGACCCCTCTGTATAGCTAAAAATGACATAGTACAACATTATTCTTACACTAAATACTATTTTTTATTAGGTTGACTCATGTTACTCAACACCTATTTTACTGTATCCACACATAACTCCTGAAATATTCTCACATGTCTTCCACTTGATATGGAAAACATTTTAATCATACCTTCTAGACATATGTCAAAATATCTTTCCTAAATTTTCACCTCTAAATAATTTAAAATAATATAAAACTATTATTAAAAAGTGTCATGGTTTTGTACTTGTGTTGGAAAAAACTAACCCTCCATAAACCATGGAAAGACTACCCTATCTCTAATAAATGATATTATAGAGATTATCATTTAGTATAGGGGGTCCCACACTACACTTTCCACCTTAGAATGTACCTTTTGTTATCTCCACTGACTTGTTCTCCTCTTAAGGCCCCCACAACATGAATGTGTCATCTCTCCCATGCGCTTTGCTTGGCTTCGTGCTAACATCAAAGATATTACTTTCATCAATATTGACTTAATCCCTCAAATTTGATTTATTTTGGATTTGCAATTGCTTTCGAAAACAACAAGCATTAGTGTTTGCATTGATGGTCCTTTGAGTTTGAAATCATATTATGGATCACCTATTGAGTACTATGATTCATACTTTCTTACATCTGACATCATTTATGGGATCACACATGTTTGTACCTTCCCTCGACTTTCCCACGATTTCATGTCATATACGATATATAAACATTGCATTAATCAACTCTTCCCACTATCCATAGTTGAAATCCGTGCATTCAACAAATTCCACACATTCAATTTTTTTGGCTCATCAGTACATTATAATATTTAGACCGAAATCTTAATGTTGATCAACTGAATTATAATCTTCAAACTAAAACATTCCCTCTAACCTTGGATAAGCTAGAAGATCGAATGCACACTAAGACATGCATGTAAACCATGTCCTCTTTTGCTAATGCCTCAAACATTGATTATGTTAATAGGAATTTCTAAATGTAACTCTCGATAACTATGCCTAGCATGCATTGGGAAAATGGTCCAATGCTTCACTCCCTCAAATTTTACTTCTCTGATGCATCCCCCTTGGAGTTTCCATCGCACATTCCACGCGCGATTACTAGTTATAAAAAATTGTGAATTAGTTTTATGAAAGTATTAATGTATTATAAGAAGATTATATATATTTGGAGGAATGAAATATAAACATATTTAATATCTTTTTCTGGAAATTTCTGTGTGCTATTTAGTTTGTACGAAGCTTGACCGATAGGGAATTCGGATTAAGAATTGAATTAGCAATGTTAATTGAAATATTAGAAAATCAAAATATCAATTTTAATATATGTTAGTTGAAATAGCGATTTTCTTTAATGAAATTTAAGGTATAGAATTTGGAAGATTTAAGTTGGAAGAAGAACATATAAATGATACATAATACCAAATGAATGAGTAAGTGGGATATTAACATTTAAGAGGTTCAATTTTTATTGAGAAAATTAAAAAATGAGAGAAATTCAAGACATTATGTAGACAAAGAAATTTCAGTGGAAGAAAAAGTATTATGTCATGTAATGAAATTTAACTACAAATCCTGGAGAAAATACTTACTTAAGAAGAAATCAAATAGAAGGCGGAAATGCTAGTGGTTCACTTAAGGACTAATTCCCATTATGTTAAATGAGAAATCGGTAAGTGGACAATGTCTAAAGAAGAGTGGGAAAAAAGAATGTGTCTTTTTGTAACGTGGGAGTGGTGGAGATAAAATGACTCTGCATCATAGAATGCACACTATATAATGATATTTGAATCAAATATGAAGACACCCTGAAAGTAGATAGTCCAAAAATATTGTGTAAGGAAAAGAGCCTTACCCAAACAACAAATACCCCAATCAAAATTTACCCCAATCAAAATTTATGGTAGGAGATCCAACATGAAAAAGAAAATAGACTTTTTACAATATTGAGGACTATTGAGAGGATTTTGATGATGAATTCGAAGTCAGGAAGATAACGTATGGAAAAACAACTATTCAATAGATTAAGGACTTCAAATTATTCAAAGTAACACATGACATGGTTAATGATGGTTTTGAGTTGTTGGAACCTAAATTTCTAAATTCTATTCAATATTCCCCTCTTCATATCATTGATTTGTATCTCAAAGAGAAGGATAACATTCAATCTCTGACAACATATGTTCTCTGAAGAACCAAAAAATGGTTTGCAAAGAAATTGGTAGAATTGAAGGCCTCTAAAGAGGCAAATGCTTATGAGGACATTCCTTCTTCCCCCGTTTAGCAAGAATCATGCACAAAGGTGTATACCTAGACTTCTAAGGTTGACTATGAGAAAGAGAGTAATAAGAAATATGATGATAAACAAGAGGAAAAAGAGGAAGAAAATAAACAACAAGAAAAAAGAGTGAAGAGAGTGAAGAAGAGGAGGAAGATGAGGAATAACAAGAAGTCACTGAAATTCCAACTTAAGATTTTGGATAAACAAGAACTTCTAGACCAAAGTTTTATATAAGAAGGGTATCCACCTCTCCTCAAGTTTCTATTGGTAACTCTCCCTCAATCACATTTGTTTCTACATAAGTATCTTCTCCTCCACTAACACTTAGTGTGCCAAAAAAAAATCCATCTTTTGATGAAATCTTAAACATTTCATTCTCATGGGTTCAACCAATGGTTGAAAGAAAAAAGAGGAAGGGTCAATCAAAAATTGAAGTTCCCAATTATGATGTTGTAATTGCACCAAAAAATATAGAACAAATTTTCACCTTGTTACTGCCACAACTCATGACAAAATGGTCAAACGAGTTTATTGAAATGGAACATCTTATTGAGACTTTTGATCGCATAAACTACTTGGTATCGTGAATATTATTACAAACTCTCCTTTATTCATATATGTTATTTTTTAATATCCAAATAAAATAGTTAATAAATAGATTTTTGGTATGAAGTTGAATTAAAAAGAATTGATTTTTTAAAATTGGTTATTGAAGTTTTCTTTTGGTTTTGTTTTTTTGTTGAGGGTGGGACAATTTCTTTGGGGCTTTCTACTTTCCCAAATTTTTCTTGAATGGATGAACTACATTAACTTTGTAAGGGAAGAGGTGGGACCAGAGCCAGATTAAAGGTTAGGAGCACCCTCGGCAATAATTGGAGTGGATACCCTTCTCACAATTTCAGTTAATAATTATTTCCATCAAATAAATAAGTAAAATATGCCTACATTCTCATATTTTAAAATTTGTATCGGGACTAAATAAATAACAAATTTAGAGAAACTGTTATACAAAAAGAATAAAAATATCCTATTAAACTATCACATATGGACAAGAAATATTCCATGGATGGAGAGAATTAATCATAGGAGGTACTAAGAATGCAACAAATACAATTTTTTATACAATGATTCTTGCAAGTATGATTGACCAATGCCAGGTAGGCAATGGGACTCAAACCTAAGTAAAGAACCATTTTTTTCGTAAATCAATAAGTATGCTTATGTGGTCCCATGGTTTTGTGAAGAGTGGTATTTGGACCAGGCCCACCAATTCCACTTAAATAATAATAAACATTTCCACCAAAAATTATGAATAGAGCATTAAATACTTCTTTCCTTTAATCATGCTCACATCTAGTGGCTACATCAGTGACATTATCAACAATAAATAAAAATTTTCCTAGGGAAAATTACACACCCACATAATCTAAAGATATATCGGAGAATGGGTAGTAATACCAACAAAATCATATGAGCTTAGAAATATGTCATATTTGTTTTTAGTTACAAAAATATCCTAACGCATTTTTATGTGTATGCATAAATTTATGCTACTATATAATAATATCAATAAATGGGTCAATTAATATTGAATCTTTACATAAATTGTTTTCATGTTGAGTTCTAAAAATAACCAACAATAAGGAAACTATTGTGATTTAGGCGCCTTTTACTGTCGGCGCCCTAGGCAACTGCTGAGTCAACCTAAGGCTTAATCCCCCTTTGAGTGGGACTATTTTTTTTTTTTAGGAAAATATATATATATTTCAATTTATTGCCAATCCAACAATTTATTGTGTACTATGGTCTTGTATAATTTCTTTTTATTCACAAATTTAATATATATTTGTATAACTATTGTAAAAATTCTATTTGTTTTTTTAAAGAATGTTTTAAAAAGAAAAGTTTGATTGTTTTGAACATTTTGAAAACAATTATATTATTTTTCGTCTTCTTTTTTTATATTTTGTGAAAATAATTTAATACACAAATTTGATTTTTTATTTGTTTATATAATTATATGAATGCTTGTAATGTGTGGTAAAATGTACAAACCATATATTTACACATCTTAGAGATAATATATAAATGCTTGAATTTTTTTTGAGAAAATATGCAAAATCAAAATTTTATTATCTTGCTTAAGGCAGGTGTATATAGGCTTTAAAAAACTAATTTAACTTTTTCCCCCCATCAATCACAATGATGCATGTGACATTTTATATTATTTGTATATAGTTTTTCAAAATTATATATTTATTTGATTTTTCTGATTGGTTGAAAATAAATTATAACCATCTTAGAATTTTTCAAATTAACAAGAGCCGCAAGGCGGCCAGTTCCTGCCATGTATGCTGCAAGTAGTTTGATATAAATTTGATTAATTGGTTAGATGATTTATTGCTTAAGAGCTGGAAGGACATAAGAAAAATGGACCTTGGAAGTTGTAAAATGTTGTTGTAGGTTTCAAGGCAATTTACCTATTTGAAGCTTTTAAGTACTGCAAAACAAATATTGTAGGCTTCTCTAATGAACTTTCTAAAAATTGCAATCATAATCATATATCTTGGATATGGTATACTAATCGCTTGAACATCGAAATAGGTGGCATAACAATTTAGCATATATATGCAATAAGTAAAATGAATGTTTTTGAGGGAAACAATTGTTAGCCATGACAATAAATAAATAGTAATTTTTGGAGGATAGATACTTGTTCCAAAAAAATTTTTAAATGAAAAAATACCATGCATATGTCTATTAATTTAGTTTCCAGTTAACTTAATTATCCCACAAATTTGTTACGGTAAATTTGAAATCCTAACGACATGAGTAGTTGATATTATATGCAACCAAATGCCTTCAATAAACAAAGTATATAGCTCCTCCTTTGTTGATAAAATTCAAAATAATTTAAATTTAATTTTTATATGAAAACTGGAAATCGTTAGAATATTTGTATTCAATTTTTTTGCATCTACATCTTTTATCTAGCCTAACTCACCACCGTAAATATGAAGATTTGCTATATTATTTACCCACATATATAAACTTTAACAAAAAAAAATATGATAGTGCTTTAGCCATGCTTTAATACATTAGCCATCTACTCACATTTTCCATTCATTAATATTTTAGCAATGCAGATTTCATGTCATTATTGAAGAAAACGGAAAAATGGTCAGAAGACTATGAGGCATGTAAGCCTATGCTGTGTGAAGTTAGTAGATGTTGTGGAGAAGGCATCCAGTTTATCATAGTTGAGTGTAGATTTAATGCATAACCATAAATTTGTGGAAGAGCAACAAAATTTCAAGTCAATGTGCATAGAGACGTCACAGGCGGTTGATTATACCTCATTAAACTGATTTCACCGAAATCAAATAAAAAACACTCCCTTTTTTTAATACGGACTGGGAAATTAAGTTAGGAACAAAGGCCGAACGTTTTTGTAAATGGGCGATGTGACTATTCCAAGCTTGCAAGCTGATGGCAAGATGACACGTGGCTGAGGGAGTAAGAACACCCAAATTCAATGAATTCGACCAAGTATTCGGCTGTGCAGACTGGTAAAAAAGAACAAAAGGCCCGAAAAACTAAGGAAATAGCCATACACAACTCTAAAACCCACACTCCATTTTCTCCCTCCACGGAACATGGTTTTTAATGAAACTTGTTGCAATGAGCTCATTTTTTCGCCCTCTACACTTAGGAATAATAAAAAATGCAGAGTTGGTGAGTTAGTTGGAGAAAATACAAATGAAAACATTCAAAATAAAAAAAACCACGTCGCAGGTACGTAAACTGATTAAATGAAGGCAAGGGGTCAGTTTTCTTCAGCTACAAGGCAGAGTACGAGACATTATGGATTTTTCATAATTCGTATTGCTGATTTCAAGAATTCTATAGAAGGTAGTTTTGTTATTAATATTTAGTCAAATCAATTTAAAAGCTGGACACATGTCTGGCTAAGGTTTTTAGTTTTAAAATTTATATAAACACTGTACTGTAATAAGGGAGAAAAATAGTCATTTCAAACTTATGAACCAATCAAAAATTTAATAAATTAATTTGAATAGATTTATTAAATAATTTAAAAAACAAACATTGGAGAAGAAAGTAAAATTCGTATTGCTGATTGGTTGGAAGCAAAGAATTATTGATTTGGAGTGAAAGGTATAGTATTCTTGCCATAGGCAGGAACTAATAAAAACATGAATTTTCAATTTTTTCATATATTATAATTTAAACATTATAATTATGAAATGCTGACAGATTGCAATAAATGTTGCAAGCACAACATTAAAGCAGTTTTCAATTCATCTCCATTGAGAAAAGGATAGTAGTATCCTCTCAAAGACAATTGAACCTGCTTCAGATACAAATACAGATCCAAATCAATCAATTTGTATATGGTAAAATGAGGAGATATTAGGATTACTAATTTATCTCCCGGTGTAGGCCTGATTTAACCCATAATGGTATTGATTTTAGGACAGCTATTAGAGAGAGCTCGGTTCAACACAATTCCCATAAAATTAGGAGGAGAAGAAGTAACAACAATAATGTCTGATGTTCCACTGCACAAGAGGCAAGCAAAAGGAGAGTCTTTGTCCAAGCCCATAGTCCCTTCACTTTATGTAACCCTAAAAATGATCAAAACACAAGGGGAGATTCCTATAGGACACCCTTCCTTTCAAATATCGGCTACGAAACTACTGAACATAAGCTGAGGCAAGAATTTGAGGCGTTTGGGCTTGTCAAAACTGTTCGCCTTGTTCATGACAAGAAAACTAAAAAGCCGAGCGGGTATGCTTTTGTGGACTATGCCCATTCTGGGGATTTCAAGAGCGCTTATAAGCAGACAGATGGAATAAAGGTAGATGATAGGAGAGTGGATGTGGATGTTGAGTGCGGGAGGACCGTACATAACTGGTACCCTTGCAGGCTTGATGATGGTCTAGGAACTACCAGACTTGGACTAGTTGGGCCTCATTCCATCCGCCATAAACACCATCATCCTGCTTAGGAAAGCTCATGTGATCTAATTATAAATGGAGAACGAGAGTGATCATGTGATCTAATTATAAATGGAGAACGAGAGTGATCATGTGATCTAATTAGTCATGGGTGTGATAGGAAAAAGAGGTAGAGATCATGAGTTGTGACAGATGCGATAGTGCTCAAGACAAGTCAAGTCCCAGTTACGTATCAACAGAGGTGAAAACCAAGTTCCGAATGTTAACATAAAACACATCATAAATCGCAAGTGGTTTGTCGTTATCAAAAATGTCAATATTCCGTTGCTGGAATTTAAACCTTTCTTGGGTGAATCATATGCACATTTTCATGATGAGATATTCAAGGGCCACTTCAATGGAAACATTTTCCTCATGCTTCGGCAGGATCCACCATTCTTGGCCTTGTTTATTCACGACACTATATGAATATTTGGAAGGTGTTTGACAAAATCTACAAACTATATTTTTACATATTGAGAGAAAACATGTGAATAATTACAAAATATTTGAGAAAATGCACAAATATAATAATTATTAATAAATGAATCCATATGAATTCTTGTAAGGTGTTAGAAAAATGGACAAACCGTATTTTATTTGTTAAGGGAAAAGATATGAATCCTATAAAGTGTGACAAAATATACAAATGATTATTACTTGTTTATTAAACCACATCAATGTTTTCCTACTCAATAAAAACATATAAATGTATGTAAAGTGTTTAATAAAATGAACATATTTAAATGTTTGTAAAGTGTTTGACAAAATGAACATATTTACTACTTAGTTATTTAATGAACTAAATAAATAATTGCAAAATGTTTGATGAAATATGCAAACCAAAGTTTTATTAGTATAGAAGAAAACACATGCATGTTTGCAAAATGTTTTGCAAATATACAAACCATATATATTTTTGGTTTATAGAAAACATGAATACTTATAAAGTGTGTGATAACATACAAAAATAATATATTTTCTTTGTTTATGGATAACACATGGTTTCTTGCAAAGTGTTTTATAATACATCTATACCTATATGTTTTGTTGACTTGTCTGTAACATGTGATTATGTTTCATTTACTTGTATGTAACATGTGATTTTGAACGCTCTTAAACACATTGTAAATGTGTTCACCATCATTCGGTTTATTGATATTATCGATATAAAAACTTAACACTTTTCATAATTTTTTGTTGATTGTTGATATGTGGCAATAAGGTACTAAGTTGTGATAATAATATGGAAGCTGTGATAGTTTTGACAGTAACAATGTTTTTATAGATATGTTTTATCATGTCATATGAAGATAACTTGTAAAGATGTTATTTGATGATTTGTACAGAGCATGTGAATGTTCAGTATGCCATTATGTATTAGTTTTCATTTAATTCTAAGTTAATACTCTTTTTAAATTCATTTGCACACATTTCACATGTATCATGAATAAAAAGTTGAAATTAGGTTTGATGGAGGTAACTATTAACACACAAAAGAAGCACCCTTGATTGGATCATGGAAGATCAATACTTTTGGCTAACATGGGACAATCTCCAAGTGTGGGACTTGCATCTTGAGACAAACTTCTAGAGAAGGCTAGTTCCTCTACCTACAAATCTAATGCTAACACTACTCCTACAACTGAAAACACAACTATTTAAGCCTAAACTAGTCATTCACAGGGACCAGAGTTAGAGAGATTGCATGGAAATGAAATCCTAAACTAAGATGGGAGGTGATAACACCAAGAAAAGGGTAATGAACACTGTCCATGAGAGAAAATAGAGAGAGGAAATGTAGAAGGAGAGGTCAAACATAGGTGACACAAACCAAAACTGCATGAAACTCTTCCATTTTACACACAAAACACTCACAAAATAAAAACCTGCAAAGGAGAATACATACACAACACACTGAATTAAATGGAGAGGCAAGAATGCAACAAACATCAAACTAGGGAAGGGAAAGAGCCACAACGTAAGATTTTATTGCCTAAAGATTATGCACCGACCATTATGTAGTGATAGAAGGCACAAAACCACATTGCATCGACCAAATGGAGGTATGTAACTCAAAAAAAATTGGAAAACCATTTTAGCACGGTTCCCTTGCATTCTGAGGTGTCTAATTGTTTATAAATGAATGATTTTTCAAATATATAGAGAAAGGGGGAGAGAAAGAGGGAAAGAGAGAAGGTATGCCATTTTAAACCAATAATCGACCAAATGAAATAAATACCTACAAATGCACATGTGAACCTGAAATATGCATTCCTCTATGCCATTTGACTTGTAGGAGGGGTATGGGCATCATGAATCAATAAATTTGGTGGTTGTATGCTTGCAAATACAAAACTACACTTTTTCCCTGGTAAACCTTTGTTTGCATTTTTTACCTGCAAAACAACATCAATTTTTATTTATTCCAAAATGAATCCCTTGAAGAGACGGTTCCAACACCACCAATTTCATGCAATTTGGAGCTCCACAACAAAAGTTATGGCCGAAAAACCATTTCCACCTTGTTCTGCAGCTTTTACAACATTCCACGACTTTGAATTTGAATGTCTCAGTGGATTGAGAAATCTGCAGGACACTAGCCTCTAATCATCCGCTAAAATATCTTTCCCACATGTCACGGAGATCTATTCTTCACGTTGTGTGACATTTCAACCTGCGACCATGTTTCTTCGTTTCGCAGCTTTTGAAGTCTGAGGAACACTATATTTTGGAAACGCATGGAACACTATATAGTGTTTTGTAGCTTCCAACCTTGGCTGCATTCCAAAATTTTTACCCTTTTCTTTGCGTCTCTTTGAACTTCTCCCTCGTGTATCACGAATTTTGCTGAGCGGGCTTCATCCTTTTGTTCCGCGGAATTAACCAACCCTATGGAGCTCCAACTTTCTCCAAGTCTGTACAACATTATTTTCCCATGCCACGAGGCTCAAGACTTCATTGAAATTCTACTAAAGTCATGAGTTCAAACTCCTTTTTTCCACGGGTTAGGAGAACCCGTAGAACACTAAGTTCTTGCATTCTATGGAAGACCGAGTTTCAAAGTTCTGCGACTTTTCGGAGAATTTTTTTCCTAAGTCCAAAAATAAATTTGCAAGTTGTTAATTAGCTTGGGGGGTTATTTTGAACAACAATAACTAAATAAATTGTTTAGTGTTTACCCTAATGTCGTGTTTAGTGGTAGATGGGTTATATGTGTGAATGGGTTTTATATGAATTATGATGTGTTATGTTTATTGGTAGGGAGTGTACATATCTATGCTTTGTAGATAAACCATACTAGAATGCCATTAGGTGTCCTCTACATTATTGTTAGTAAAAATATTAGTTATATGAGAATTTATAAGTGATTAAGTCCTTACAGATGTAAATGTAAATTGAATTGTGATTGTTTCCAAGTAGACAAAGCTTATACTTTTATTTGAATTGTGAGTTGAGAATTGTAAGTACCTAATGCTACCATTTACATTATATTTTGAATAGTTATGAAATATTTTTTGAACTTAAATGTGCTTCCACATTGTTTTGTTGTGAAAAATATGATTGTTTTTTATTTTGTGATCAATTATGGTGTAAGATAATATGTTGTGATTGTCAACGAAATTTTAAAATGAAAAACAATTGCTATTTTATCTCAAGGTGGAAAGTGCTTATGATTGTATAGGTTTATATGTCCATTAGGTTCCATTTGTTGTATGATTGAAAATGTCAATATAGGACTTGTACTGATTCAATTGAAAGGTCATAAGTGTTATTGATTACTTAGGTTTGATAGAATTGTATTGCCAACAATTTCATCCAAATTGGGATGAATACAATGTTTGGGGATCTTGATAATTAATTATAGAAACTGGAATGGAGATAATGCTTGGGACCCTAATAATGAACTATAATGGAATGGATGTTATGCATGTTGATTGGTTACCTCAAAATAAATATGTAATTATTTTTTATTTTACTATCTTTGTTGTTTAGTGTCGAGTGTTTATCTTTGCAATTGATGTCGACTTGGTTTCATTGGAAATGTTTGTTTCTTGAGAATTCTTCTGTGGAATCATGTAAGGTAATTATTCTTTTAACTTTATCAAGTTCTGTTGTAAAGTTATCTTTGATTCTTGTGAGTGTTTTATAACTTTAAGTTGACTTGATTGTTGGAATCATGTTGGTTCTTTTCAAATTTAAGTTTTTATATTTAAGATATTGTGATCCACTGAACATAGCTAGTGTTGTTCACATATATTGTCTTTGAAGATAGATTAGAGGAGGAAAATGTAAAGACATGGAAAATGAAATGTGTTTGTGGACCTTTATTGGAAGGCCTAAATCGTTGCGCACATATATGATATTATTTTGTAAGGAGTTACTGAATAATTGAGTATATAAGATGATTTGGCTTGGAAATTTGTATGAAACCTACAAAAATCGATGCATACACTTAAATGGTTTGTTTACGAACTATAACCATTGATGATAATGGCTACTTCTTGTATTGTGGTTATGTTGTTAATGGAAAAACAAAAAAATGAAGAAAAATTGTTGGAATGATGATATTGTGTCTATCTTATGTCCTTATTGATTTATGTAAGTGTGTGATTATCTCTCATCTCCGTTGTTTTTGAAAGAAAGACACATGGGTTTTGTCAGTCAAACTCTTATGCTTGATAAAAGATATCCACATTAAGATATATGATTAATTGGTTCAATTAATCTCTTCCATTTGGTTAAATATCTCCAAGGTAAGAGATGTTGGTGATTTGGTTTATAAGCAAAACCATAAGCCAACATATGTATAATGTTCACTAGAGCAACATAACATTTACATAGGCTAGAATCTTGATGTGTTTGAAAGAAAGGGAAAACATTTAGGGTTCTGCCAATATCAAGGGCGGGAGTCGGTGGGTTATGACAACTGTATCCAGATCTACTACTTTTTATTATGGCTTAGGTTTTCTCCATAGAGATATAACAAAAAAATAGTTTGGAACCAAGTTTATTTTGTTTTTTTAGATATCTAGTATAATATAAAAGAAGGGAGAAATTTGTGAATAATGTTTCCATAAATTACCTTAAAATTTGAGATTCTTTTGGTTTTTGTTCGTCATAATTTTGTATGGTCAAACAACACTAAAATAATGAAAAACTAGTTTAGAAATTTTTTTCATATGTTATTCTTTTGATTGTGAGAAATTATTTTCCATGTTATGTGTGCTCTAAGTTTATTCCCATTTTTAATTCAATTTTCCTTGTTGTGCGTCCTAATGTTTCTCCTACTTGTTATGCAATAGATATGCAACTGTAATAAACCCCTTTGTTTAGGACAAGTGTTCAACTATGCTATAATTTCTTCATTTTTTTGTTTGTTGATCAATGAGATTGGGTAAATGCTTAGTATAAAAGGAACTATTATGTTATATATTTTAAAACCTTCTACACTCAAGTTAATACCTTTAAATCCATTGAAAATATGTTGGTGATCTCATTGTAAAATATGGATAAATTGTGAGATCTTTCTTTTTAATGTAGACTTTTGTGAGAGAGTCCAAATATGGATAATTGCTTGGATTGGGTTTGTATAATCCTTAAGTAATAGGAAGTTCTCATCCTTCCTTCAAGTTACTTATAATAATATATTATTTTAGGAGTGTAATTTGATAGCCAATTGTAGTGCCCACCCATGTAGAACCCAAACACAAGACCAAAATATACCAAAATTTGTTTTTGACTCTCTTAGTTGTTACAAGACAATACACGGGTTTACTTAGAAAACTACACACCACATGGGACACCAACACAAACATGAACCCACCCATACAACATGTGGGTCATGCAAATAACAAGACAACACAAGACACATTTCAATCTCACACGTTTATAATGAACATGTACAAAATCACGACCTAACCATTAATTGCACATCATCCATGGGTACCTTCCACATTACCACATTTTCTAGGTTACATCATTATTATATTCATATTTCATTATTTACCCTTAATGAATTAGGAAGTACGTAACAAGAAGGCACACATTTTCATTTTTGGAGACCACATTCCTTTTTGGTTTGTTTATCATTTAGCTTATTGGTTCCATCCAATTTAGTTTGTTTGTCTTATTGTGAAAACATTATATAACCCAATTTATTATTATAAGTTTCTTAACATTTATACATTAGGTTTTGAATCCCAAAGTTTTGTTTTCCAAGAGGGTCACATCACATCTACCTTCTCAACACAAGAAAGATTTATTAAGCTGCAAACTAATCTCCATGGTACTTATAATTCACAACACGACATCACAATGGTACATTCTCTTAAAAAAAGCAAGTTACAAACTCCCTTACGAAAATAATCTTAATGGTGTATAATTGCATATGTCAATAACCTCTGCGATCCCAAGCACTCTGTTATATTTTCCCTTCTAATGGTGTTTAGGTTCTAGGACAACCATAAGATTACATACAAGATATTTCAACTCAAAAGTCCTGACAGTGACATCATGCCTAGCATTTAAACATCTTCCACACTTTTGTACACACACGAGAAAAATCTCTACTAGGTTCCTAGGGAGGAACACACAAATTCTTACGCTTCCCTAAGACTCTATGTCTATGAAGAAAACCTAGATCCAAACATAATTTAACGCTTACCAAAAAGGACCCTCCTGTCACCTTTAAGAAAACATCCTAGCAGAGTTGGTCCATTACAATTTCCATAGGTGGTTTCACATATCTAGGAGTAAGCAAACATATTCCTATGGTAATAAGGATTTGAGATCCTATCTCCTCTTGTCAAGTTAAACTACTACAATCCACAAATGTTGGGATGCATTTTGAGATGCACATGGGTCAAACAAGTCCCATGTTCTGGAAGGGAGATCTCAAAGTCAAAAAACATGTTCCCATAAGGAAACAATTCATCTCGTTACGTAAAACAATGAAAGAATTACTAATGGGTTAAAAGAAGGTGGTTTCCATATTTGCTTTGTTTCTAAGGTCCACATTCGAGGAATCCAATTTGATAGAGAAAAAACAACCACGTTCATTGTTTAGCCTTCTATGTTTAACCTCAAGACTACTTTACAATTCCATAACTTAGACCCTACGTCCCACATATCTCAAAAGCGACCCCAATCCTTAATCTAAAGCATCCCACGCAACTTCAACATGCATGAATGTAATTCCTAGAAGGGACCCCTTTTACTCTAAACAATATTTAACCATTACCACTTCTATAGGGCGGTTTTGTGACAACGTCGACAAACTAACATGATTCAACAAAAACTTGAATTTGTGCTCTTATTACCTCTAAACTAGGAGGTGCCAAAGAGTGTTAAGGAAACTAGACCCGCCCTTTAATTTTTAGTCATCTAACTAATGTGCTCACACACAAGGGGGTGTCAAACAAGGATCTTATGCTAAGGTTGTCTTTCTTTTTGCCTTGGTTTTTCTACGAATTTCAAAGTAATTAGAAAAACACAAGGAGTTCATTAATGAATAACCCACAAAAGTATGTTATGAAAGATCATTTCATTTCCAGTGAAAAAGTACATCTACAACATCAACAAGATATAAACCTATAATTAAATCACCCATAGAGAATAATGTCCCTTTTCCAAACTATGCCAGTATAACACGATTTCTTACTCATTCAAAAATAATCAATAAATAACATTCACGTTCATAACAATAATGCTGATACATCTACTTAATATTACTGGTATATTTCAATGATATTCCTGTTATTACAAAAGCACAAATAACGCTGCCATTTTCTTCTCGTCTTGTGCCCTTGCAATCACCACATGTTCAACACAACTGCTGACATGGTATCAAACTACAACCAAACACAGAATACGATTTCACAGTTCTCTAACAATAATGAGACTATATTTAACATACTTCAAAGGAGAGTAAGAATTACAATGTTGTTTCATTTTGTTTCCAAAGCCAAGAAGAGAGGTAGAGAGAAGAGAGAGACCACCATTTTTCCACATTCAATTTCTTTTCAAGCAAGTGTCAATAGAAATTTTCCTATAGTCATGTATTCGTGTTTACAAGTTTTCCCTGTTGTTATTTTGCTTGGATAAGGTCATATGACAGTTTTCACGAATTAGTCACAAGTTTTCAAAAACGTCAAATTTAGATAAGTTGCTCAAAGATTAGCATTCGAAAACCTTTTTCGAGACTTAAACACACAAGGAAAAAAATTCCTTCCTACTCCCCCATATATAGGGAAACACTCAGAGTTGACGGAACCCCAAACTGGAAAACATGATTAAAATGGCACTCGTCTTTCTAGAGCTACTGGTGTAGACACTAAATCATGCACTTGGGTACATTTCTAGGTCCTAATCGCATACCACTATTCATATGATTCCTAAGTGAGAAAACTAGTAATTAACATCTATCTTTGGCCTCTTTCTTTTCTTTCTTGCTTTCTCTGTGATCTTGCACACCCCATTGCCCAGTCTGGTCTTTGTTGTTTTATCTTTCTTGGCTCTGGACACCAGCACCCACCGAGGGTGCCAACGCCTCTTCCCCTCTGGGCGCCCCGCGCTCCCCCTTTTTGGGCCTCTTTTATCTTTTGGGCATCTTGTTTTATTATAGGCCAACCTTTTAGTTTTCAATTACAAAATTCAAACAAGGGAATCATATAAATACAAAGCTATGTGATCCTAATAAAGGACCAAGCTCTAAGCATCTACTATCACCACCTAAGGTTTCATCCAAAGGCATTCTAAGACCATCAAAGCATCCATCTAGAAATAATTCAAGGACAAGAGACTAAATTTTATGCATGCACTTCATAGGAGGGGAAGTTCATTTTAACATCCACACATCTATTTACATTATTACATCTAGTTATTTCTCGTTATACAATGCATCTTGCACAAGAGCTTCCTAGGGCATGATTTTACACACACGCACATAAAACTACATGGAGTCTAAGATGTAGTGCATCACTCGGCTATAAGTTCACTCTATCGGGTGAACTCTAGGGTCAATATGACTCCCCATTTACATATTTTTCTTTTTAGGATTTGATGTGTTTTGGGATTTTACTGAAGGTCATTTGTTTTTGCAGGTTACAGGAAAGTTCTGCGGATATAGTGTGACATACAGGAGACAAGCAGTGAAGGTTAGTGACATTAGTGCGACACAGAAAGAATCAGTGTCTGACCATTTTCACAATCACAAGCACCTACTAGAGGCCTCCAGCACTTAGGCACCCCTGACCCAATCCAGGCTATTTCGGTAATTATAGAATTTTCTGAATACGGTGACGACAGTATCCTCCTTCTGTTCATTAGACCTTCAGTCCAGAGCACTTCGGAATTATTGTGAAATCAACTAAGTATTTTATCCCTTCTCTTGCACTTAGGGTTTTAATTTCTATTTGATTATTTCTTATGTCATGTTTTTACTTTACTGTCTTATTTATCACATGCGACTCTGAAATATCTAAGGGTTTTACAAAAATTTAATATTTGTTAAATCATTTGATGAACCCAACCTTCAAATATTCTCTTCTTCTTCTTTCATCATGGCTATTTCCATTTATGACTTTTTACAAGCTCATCCTAAATGTAAGGCTAAAATCAACTCTCTTCTGGCTAATACTTACATTCATGCACATACTCCACTGGATTATATATATGATTTGTTCATTGATGCATTTTATCAGCACCTTACTTTCCCATTTGATGTGGTTTCTACTCTTTTTGTTTACGACAATGATCCTCCTCTTTATATTAACACTTGTATCTTTAACAAAAGCATTATGCAGGTACTAGTTGATTTGAGTTCAATGTTTGTAATCTTAAATTTCTTCAGTAGCTTGGCCTTTCTCCACTAATCTCACTCTAACCTTTATTTGTATTCATAGTTATGATTCTTCTGCACAATCGTGCATGGGCCGTATCACTTTACCTATCACAGTAGGGCCAAAGATCATCCCTACAGTATTCTTATTCATCGACGCCAAACTCTAAGACAATCTCTTACTTGGTAGAATGTGGCTTCACTCTATATAGGAAGAACCTTCTATAGTTCATAGTTGCGTTAAGTTCCTACATGACGGTTGTGTGTATATTGTTCTTGCTGACTACGACCCATTAAAATATTACACTCTAGACCCACTCACTTCTCTACCTACTCCACTTCCCTATCACAATGATGGTCATCCCCATAATCTCCTATATATCTCACTGATGATTATCAACTTGCGCAACCGCCTACCCCTACCTCCAAAATTATTCGTCTCTAGGGATCCATTTCTGCATTGGATACCATGCCTTCTGCTTCATCTCTCCAAGAACATTGCATGTTAGCACCTCCTCTGTTTACATGCATTGTTCTCATTCATGACTCTTATTGGACATATTCCACTTGATCTTACTTTTCTCTGACACTATGTTTACATGCATGATGGCTTAGCCTGGCTTGGTTTCATGCTTAATGATCTCCACCCACCACCTCATTCTCCGCACCTTTATCATGGTTGTGTCTTTGTTACGATCGCTTATGGCATTCATGTCTTTCATTTACCAGTCTTTCTTGCACGCACTTCTCATACCTCTCCACTTACACTGTGGGATATCTTGTATTGGTTATATGGGGGCACTTTAGATCCTAGTCACACTACTCTCACATTCTTTATGCCTTTTGACAACAACTCTATTTATGATGATTCATTTCTTGGCTATACTCCAAATCTCACCCACAGGTATGCTCATGGTTGTCCATAACCACCTTTCACCAATGAAGAATACACAATGGGCATGTACCATATGTGCCTCAATGGTTCTTTACGCGATCAACCTCATACTATAGCTTACCAGGTCTCTGACGCATCTCCATTTGACTTTGACCATGACAATTATGATCTTTTAGACAATGTTACTTGATTCTTCTTCATGTCATATAATCAGGGGCATCATGCTTACTATTCTCCCCCCTTAACATTATTAGGTGTCTCACATTTCTACTTTTCCACTCTATGCTTTACATCTAGTCTTTCACACACATCTTACACATCTTGATACACTTGTATCATCATTACCCTATGATGCACTCTTGTGCTATGGTTCACACTTGAATGTTGAGGGCATACTACATTCATGAACCTCACATCATACACATGACACATTTCACACTCGGCGCATTCATGACACATCTTTCTAGCATCACATTCTCACACAACACACTACCCTATGACACACTCTAGTTCCACGGTTCATACTCGACTACTGAGGGTCTAAATCTGAAATGAACCTCACCACACTCACTCACTCTTTATGTTCTATGCTTCATTGATCATACATATCTAGCGTACAATTCAAACCATTTCCCGATGACGCACTCTTGTTCTATGGTTCATTCTTGACTGCTGAGGGGGCATTTATAAATGAACCTCATCTCATGCATACTCATCCACACATCCACTCAGGGGGCACACTTCTCCTATCACACTCACATTACATTCCATTTCATTCACAATCATGACATGTTGCATATCTTGGTTGCATATTACTCTTGCTTTCCTTATACTCACATGATACACTTTGTTTACTATGTTAGATCAGATATTCTAGTATGTCATTATCTTTTCTATATACACATGCACATTCACTTGCGTCTCTAGTTGTGAATGTAGAATTTACACAAATATTTACATGTAGCATGGATGTTTGGCACTATACCTCTTACCAGTCCCACAATAGGGCTCCTAGGGGCATTATTTTCGTACACATCTACAGGTGCTAATGTATTATATCATATATATTCTACTCTTACTAGCACACTACTCTATATCGGATCATACATGCTTTGACATAATTTTTATCTTTCTAACATGCTAATGGGTGCTTCATGTGCAACATTTTCTTTGCAGGAACTATTTACCACCATGGTTGTTTGTTACTTTGCTTGCTACTGTTTTCCATTGTCTTCTATTGTATGCCATTGTTTGCGGGCTTTGCCCTATGTCTTGTTTGTTCATTGCTTGTATGCTTTGGGACACTTCGACCCTGATTATCTTGCGACATTGTGAGCGACATCCCATATTTGAAACCTTCTTTTCACGGTCTACATTGTATTCTTGCTTGCTAGATTACACATTGTCTTCTATATGCGTATTTGTCTTGTTTGCACTAACACATGTTTCCAGCCACTTTGTTTGCATGTGCCTTGGTTTCTACCAAGCACATTCCCTCTCCCCTACAGGGTATTAGTTTCAGATCAACATCTGGTCCTCTCCTTTGGGCCGCATCCTCCTAGTGATGTCACATGCACCCCAAACGAGGGGGGCATACATTGGGTGAATCAGTCACCTCATTCAATAGTACACAGTCACAATTTAGACCTACATAGTACATGATCAACACAACCTTCAGTCATAGAAACAACCCAGAATCTGACTTGGGTCTTCAGCACAACACAAATGCCAACGTCCAAATACAGACACGAGTGCCTGGTCACTCCTGACCTTTCCTGGATGCATATGACCAAGGGGAAGTTACAAAGTTTATCTCATATCAACATAATTTTCAACAGTTTACACAACAGTTTTCACAGAACATGAATAGTCCAACAATCAACATGCATGTTATCTCCTTTTTCTATTTGTGTTAGATCAAACTGGATTGAAATGGATCAAACTGGAACAAAACAGGATCACACCATCTGTAGTGGTGTATAAATCGTTGGGAAGCAGTCTGGGTTGGAGAATAACACTAGACCTTTCTCCCCAACACTTCTTTTGTCGTGGCATGAGATCACCCAAAAAACTCACACTTGGCGTGAGATCACCCAAAAAACTCATTCTTGGCGTGAGATCGCCCAAAAAATTCATTCTTCTACAACATTTTCAAGATCCTTTTATCTTTTTCACTCATCACAAATTAGGGGCACATGTTCCTTTTTGCATTTTTATATACTTTCATGTACTTTTTACATACTTGGATCAAATTTTCACATATACACAACTTTGACTACTCTTTTGATCTTCTCTCTTACAGGTATGTCCTTATGAGAAGCAACAGTCACATCATCAAACATATCAAGCGACAACGAAAATAGGTACAACATGACATAACACATACACTTTCACCCCTAGGGTCACTTCTTTTTCTTTAGCTTCCATGCTTCATTTTATCACTCCATGCTTTTTCTTGTCTCCTTGACACACTTTCGCCATCGATCTACATGGTTATCAGGTACACATCTCTTATCTACTTTATGTTATCGAGTATTCACTCAACAACATAAAGTGGGGGCAAATGTAGACACTAAATCACACACTTGGGTACATTTCTAGGTCCTAATCACATACCACTATTCATATGATTCCTAAGCGAGAAAACTAGTAATTGACATCTATCTTTGGCCTCTTTCTTTGCTTTCTTGCTTTCTCTGTGGTCTTGCACACCTCATTACCCAATCTGACTTTCATTACTTTATCTTTCTTGGCTCTGGACACCAGTGCCCAGCCAAGACGCCAACGCCCTTGTCCCCTCTGGGCGCCCCGACCTCTTTGTATCTTATCCACCCCTTTTGGGCCTCTTTTATCTTTTTAGCATCTTGTTTTCTTGGTGGTCAACCTTTTAGATGTCAATTACAAAATTCAAACAAGGGAATCATATAAATACAAAGCTATGTGATCATAATAAAGGACCAAGCTCTAAGCATCTATTACTATCACCTAAGGTTGTATCCAAAGGCATTTCAAGAGCATCAAAGCATCCATCTAGCTATCATTCAAGGGACAAGGGACTGCATTTTCTTCATACACTTCATAGGGGGGGAAGCTCATTTTGACATTCACACATATATTTACATTGCTACATCTAGCTATTGCTCGTTATTCAGTGCATCTTGCACAAGAGCCACCTAGGGCATGATTCTACACACACACATAGAGAACTACATGGAGTCTGAGATGTAGTGTAACACTCGATATTAAGTTCACTTTGTTAGTTGATCGTCGGGGTCTGTCTGACTCCCCATTTGTATATTTTTCTTTTTAGGATTTGATGTGTTTTGGGGTTTTGCAAAAGATCACTTGTTTTGCAGGTTACAGGTGAATTCTACGGATATCCAACAACATACAATGAAGATTAGTGACATTGGTGTGACACAAGAAAAATCATTTTCTTAGGTTCTGCGCAGTCACAGGTGCCTACAGAAGGTCTCTAGTGCATAGGCGCCCTTGACCTAGGCCAGGTGCCCAGTCACAACATTTCTGACAATTCTACAATTTTCTGGGCTCGGTTGCGACAGTCTGCCATTCTGTTTCATTAGTTTTCTGGATCAGTACATGTTTGGGATTATTGTGAAATCATCTAAGTCTCTTATTCTATCTCTTGTACTTAGGGTTTTAATTTCCATTTGCTTATTGCTTAGGTCATGGTTATACTTTATTGCTTATCATTGTGTTGTGACTCTGTAATTAGGATTTCAAAAATTTCTATATTTGTTATATCACCGGTCATATATGCACCCAAGCGACCTTATCGCCCAACGATCGGAGGCCTACAAAACCAAACAAGAAAACTAGCTTGCGAGATGTTTTCCTCCAAACCCAAGGTTTGTAGTAATTGTATCGTAGAAATATTAGAGGTATGCGGAAGCCAAAATCTGTTTCGACACTCAGGGATAAAATGGCGGGTCAAAACCAAACATTTTAAACTTTCAGCAGTTGTTTAAAGTTGGGAACTGGCTCGTTGGGCTCCTAAACACATTACAAAACAAGGTCGAATAGACTTTTGAGGAACAACCCAGGGTTCACTTAGACACTCCATATGACAACGTACACAACTAAAGTTTGCCTTTCCCATTTCAGGGTCTGTAAGGTTATTTTGCACCTCTATGAAAACAAGTTTTTATTAGCATTGCACAAAGTCATCTAGAAGTATTTTTCATTAAGTTTCCCAGTTATCACGCCATATGTGTGGTTTTCAAGACCAAAACTAGTATAAGGGTTATCCAAATATCTCACGAGGTAGATTGGGAGTAGAGTTTACATTCCAGATTACTATTCAAGTTGCGTACAAAAATAGAGGTAAATTTGCTATAAGCCACTACGTCTCATTTAGATCATCGATAATTTATTCTACTTTAGTTTGATTTTCTACTACATTAAAATAAGAAAACTAGAACCATTAAATTGTGCAAGAAGAGTAAGATGACCATGCCTGAATTGAGCTGGCGAGTGACCGAAGAACAAAAAGTGTATGGCTTGCGGCCGTCCAAGCATTCCATCAAATAGTTTGTGGCCTTGAGAAAGCTCCACATTTTACAAACATATCTATCGGGGCATTTGCAACTATAACTAACAAAAAAAATCTCCATCGATTATGCTTTTATGGATGTCCATACCGTGTTCCAAAGATCCCTTTTTGGCACATGCAAGGAGGATGCTGACAAGGTTTTGGAGACAACTTCTCACCCGCCATTTGCATTTGCTTAAACGTTTCCAAGGCTTTTCACATGTGGTAGAACATCATCACTGAACTTTGAGTAGGCGTTGATTTTGGGTTCCGTGTTGTTCATGCCAACATGCTTAATATATTCACAAGGATTTACACTGCTTAGGTCGAGGATGCTTGAATTCATATATTTCCTCACGAGGGGAATCATAGTATATTGCATTGTATGGAATATCACTGGGAGCTCAGACAACAAACTTAATCCATGCAAGAATTGCATCCTTTGCACCAAAAGGAGTAACCATGAGTATCTTTACACATGAACCACGATCAATTGGTGGAGTTCCATCTGCATTTTGTCAAACATTTCACAAGCTTCCAAAGTCTAACCAACAACTCATAAAAAGTACACCTAACAACCAACATAGGACATATGACCACCATTTCCCCCCCTCATTTTTTTGGCATTTTATCAAACAGTTCAGACACCTGGCGCAGGGGCAAGGTAATCTACTCTGAGGCGTTCTAGTTTAAAACAAACAACTACCTTGCCTTGTGTATTCTTCCACAATTGCATACACGTTTTTTTCTGGGCGCTTGCAGACAAAAAACTTATGGCACAAGTCCATCTTTCAAATACCTGGCAACTGCATTTGTTTGAGAGTTTCTAGGGTCAAACCAACAAATCCTTTTTGGAGCATCTCTTGTAGACATCTCAGACCATGTGGCCACATTTTTTTTGGCAATGCAACAAACAATATGCATGTCTGGCGCTGCCTATGCCAACATAGAGTTTCTACGTTTGCAATGTGTCTACTAGAGTGTTTCCAACTAACCATATATGTCAAAAGAATTTTCTTTCTAAAGGACTTTATTGGATATCCATGTCTTGCTCTAAGCTCCCAAATTGACATTGGCAGGGAGGATGCTGGCAGAAGTTGTGGAGTTTGGCTTTACCCTTGTTCAAATTGCATTTGTTTTTAAGCTTCCAAAGCCTATTCCAACAAACCCACTTCTACCAAAAGAAAAATAACTAAAAGGGTCGTCCAAAAATAAGCTTGCAATGTCCATACTCTGCTTCAAAGCTCTCATATGGGGCCAAACATTGAGAACATAGAAAACTGGGGAGGAATTCAGCGTACACCTTCCAAAAGGAAAAGTTTGGGAGTCTTCTAAATCCTTTAATTGGACACAACTAAGCAATACATGAAGTACAATCTGCCCTCACCATGAAATTCCAAAACGAAACCAAAGAATTTGCCAAAATGCATCCTTTGACCAAAATCCTTCTTCATTCATTCACACTCAAACCAAAAATTCTCTCATGGATGAGATCTCACATTAACAAAAACAAATTATTAATTCTCGCATGCTCCAAAATTTGAGGGATTTAAGAATATTTGATAATTTAATTATATTCAATTTTTCTATATTTTTTGCTTTGTTGATTACATCTTAAATTTTAAATGATTTATATTATTCTATTATTTTAAATTTGTTGTAACTAAAGACACAACAACTCCCTGCCAAGGCATTACCTTGTTACGAAATTATCTTTATTCAAAAATTATGCGAAATCCTTTTATTGATATCGTAATGAAATTTAATTAGATCGATGTTTAATGTTATACACGAATATACATGTAGTGCCCACATTTTACACACCCAAACACAACAGTTAAATACCAGGATAATTTTTTTTTTGACTTCCATTGTTCAATGCAAAATGCCACAAGGACTCCAAGTAGAACAACTCAACAACATATACGACACCTACATCAGTCACCAAATCACATAGACACATGCAGACGACATTGACATGTCAATACCACACTCTTCCCAACGAACGAATACTAGCAAAGACCCAACCACAAGAAACGTGACTTTAGGAACGGCGAACCCACGGCATATCATTACTTTAAATGTATTTTAGTTACGGCTAACTTTCCAAGATCCTTATTAGGTAAGCATGATTTTCTCCATTTTTTCCACCTACATGTCCTGAAAATTCGTTTCACAGATCACTTATTGTTCAACCATTTAATTTGCTCTTTACCCTTATGATAGATCTTCATAACTTACATAAGTATTTTCCATATTTCAGATTTTGTACAAAATTCTAACTCTCCCATTCTTATGTTAAGATTAGGCTTCCCAAAACGCTTATTCGAGTTTAGAATTTAACATTGTTACACAAGTGAACCTAACGTGATGTCAGGATGAAATCTTGGGATTAAGGAGGACATAGATTGAAATAGTTTTTTCCCCACGAACACCCATCGATCACGGAATAGTTATTTCCCTACCATTATTATTATAGTACAATAACTTGTTGAATTCCAAATTTGATATATATATATATATATATATATATATATATATATATATATATATATATATATATATACATCCTTTTTCTCGAAGTTTGATCACACCATTTGACAATTCATATTCTTGTTACACATGAAGTTGCTTAAATTAAGTCAAAAGGACTCCCAGTGACATTATTCCCAACCTCAAATTTTGGTTTTACTCTCATATAATTTACTTTTGCGTTGCACTAGGGTCTCATTATTACCATCGTTTTAAACGTAAGAGTTACAAAAGTACTTATCTAGCATATTAAAGAAGCACATGGTTAAGTTTGATTCCAGTTTCTCCCAGGGTTTCAATCTCTATTATAGGTGTGATTAAGGTTAAAAGGTATTTACCCTATACTCCTTTCGTGAAAGATCAAGGCACTAAATTTTCACAAGCCCAGAATAGAACGTTTAATTACGAGGGACAAAAGGGTTCACTAACGAGAGTGCAAGACAAAAAACAACTATATCGCGATCTTCAATTAGGTCGTTTGGGTCCAACAGGGATTTCATTCACTGATGAAGTTACTTTCTAGATCTAATTTCGTAAGGCCCGGAAATCCAATAGGATACAAGGGAGTAATATCTCCACCTACTCCACAGATGGGAAGGTTACACTGCTTAGTCATTCCTTCTAACAAGGACTCATGAGGTGACTTCCAAGGTGATGTTTACCACTCATCCTGGTGTCGGGCCTAAAGAGAGGACATTCTTCTCACGATTACCAAACTAGAAGGAAATCGCATACTCTGGATGGGTTGGACCATGCCATTCCTAAAATATGGGTTAACGACAATGTCGTTAAAACTAATGACTATGACAGTAACTCCAACTAGGGTTTTATTTACCTAACCTAGGAGGTCTCATTGAGTGCAAGCTTAAGTTCGTTCTACGGTCTTAATTTTCTTATATGGTAAAAAGGGATCACACACACAGGCAAGCTAAACACAAATATTTTATTAGGGTTCAGTGTTCCCATTAAAACTCTTTATTACGTTTACAAGGTAAGAAGATAACCCAATGATTAATTTAATCGTTTATTGAATGCTGAGAAAGCACTACAATATATTAACTTCAATTTTAATTTACTATCTATAAATCAAACACTTTTTGCCATACACAACTAAGAAACAAATTAAACCGGTGATTAGATGCACGTTCCCTAAGTATCCCTAAAACTGACATATCATGCATATTCACAAATTTCATCTATAACTTTTCGGTAACAAGAGACTGCATTAGACAGTTATTCATTTTACAATGACCTAAAGAAAAATTATAATAATATTAATTAAATTACACATCGCCTTTTTCATCGTCGAACTTCTATCCTGCAAAACCCACGTGAGCATGATATCAACGATAAATCGTTGGCATGGCATCCACCCTAAAACAATCATAATTATCATTTTTCAGTTCCCATTTATATCTGATAATAATTACAATATGTCGAAATAAAAAAGGTCTAGAAACATGTAATCATTGCATTTCATTTTTCTTCATTTTATAAACTCAGGAGAGAGAGAGAGAAAGGAAGAGAGAGAAAATATCATTTTGTCTAAAGTTCCAATACACACAACAAGTTTCATTATAGTGTTTTAAACAGTTATTTACGTGTGTTAAAAGTTTCCAAGGTGATTTGGCAACCCTACGAGGGTCTGCAGCTTTCTACTTTTACATTTTCTCACTAGCTGCAAAACATACAAAACGGGCTCGGAGGCTAAGAAACTGCTTCCAAAGGTTATCTTCCGATGAGCATGCACGTCACGATTAACTTTCTATGTGTCCCCAGATATACCAAGAATTCATAGCAACTAACGAAATTGAAAAAGAGCGAAGGGTTTGCATTTGACAGTTAGTTCTCTGGGGCCACTAGTCGTAGTTCACCCAGTTGTAAAATGCCAAAAGTTAACTCGAGGGCTTAGAAAACCACGTCATAATTGACGTTCGATGGAGGAGCACGCAACGAGACATCTCCTACTAGTTCCCATATATAAGGAGAGTTCATTAGAGTCGACGGGACGAAAAACTAGTAAACTATTTTCAAATGGCAACAAGTTTTCTGGAGCGACTAGGAGAAATTGGTCTAGTTTGACCTCGTCGAACTGCGATTGGAGGCTTACAAAATAGCTTCGCCAAACTATCCCGACAAGTGCTCTTTCCTATACTGAATGTTCCATGCATTTGTCTAGTATAAACGCTAGAGGTTTGCGAAGACGGAACGTGATTTCTCTTTCCGGGTTTCAAAAGGTGGTCCCAAACGAAAGCCAACTTTCTAGTTTTAACCACTCTCTACTGTTGTAAACCAGTGAAACAGGGCTCCTCTAAGAGCGTAAAAAGGATGTCATATGATCGTTTCGGGTCAAACCAAAAATCAAGGCGACTCCTCGTATACCAAGGTACACGAATGAAACTTCACATCTCATTTCCAGAGTTGCGAAGGGTATTTGGTGAGTCTCCGAAAATTGCAAAATTTAACTATTTAAAACCAAGAGAAGGTCAACTTTATCAATGGGGAGTTAAATTCGTCTGGTCGATAGAACGATATTGGAGTGGTCAAGAAGGGTAAGAGTTTTCTGAATCATCTCGAAGTGAGGGTGATAGTTCATGGTTTAAAGTAGGCAAGTTATAACGACTTCGAGAGTTGCGACACGACACTTTATTGTTTTGCAATGAGTTGAAGGGACATTTAACTATATTAAAAGTCCTAATGAGTTAAAATTCTATTTAATTGCCAAAGAGAACTAAAATACGAGAATTAGGAGAGGTAAGGGAAGAAGGACCATGCCTGGAAATGAACTGGTGAGGCAGAAGTCGAGGAGTTGACATCGCACCTATTGATTTCACTTGCTTGTAGCCACGGCAGGAAAACCCAAAAATAACATCCACAATAATGTCAAAATCGGTGGCCAGTTCTATTGGAAAATCCTTTGGTGGCAAGAAAGGAACAACAAGTGCCTCCAGCTGAGTAACAAGCCCACGGTAAAGAGGCTTATCAGTGTGTTTGGGATAGCAAACAATGTCATGTGTACTATGAATCCATTATGTGCATATCCTGCAATCCTGGCATTCCATGAGACAACATTTCTTTGACGCATTCTCCCAAACAATTCATGCACCTTCTCAACAAATCCTGTACATATTCAAATGTATTCATCGGGAAAAGTTCATATGCAGCCCATGTATTTGAAATATCCCAAAACCATTACATTCCATGAGATGAAATAGCTCAGGCATTTTGCCGAACAAATTCACATGCCTTGAATACACTTCCACATTTTCCACGCATATCAACTATGACACCAGCAAGCACAAAATATTACCAAAAAAAACCGGATTCTATTGTTCATACCATGTTCCAATACTTCCATTTTGGCACAGGCTGGAAGCACGCTGACAAAGTAAACTGATTTGATTGGAGCCTTATTTGCAACATATGGTGAAGCAGCGTGACTGTCTCATGAGGAAACCCATGTCCTCTGTACACTGCCGTAACCTATTCCAAGAAGGTTGTCTTGTTCTTTCATTGGCCAAATACAAACACCAGCGCCCAAGGTACATTGAAACTACCACATCTGACAAAATTTATTCTCTTTTCTGCTTGATGGAAGTCCATGCGCTGTTCTAAAGCTCCCATTTTGACACAGGCTGGGAAGATATCAACAAAGGTTGTGGATTCTGGCTTACACAGACCAAATGCATTTGCTTGAAAGTTTCCAAGGCCTTTTCAACAACCTCGTTTTTTGCACATCCTGCCATCATTACAGTTCGTAAGACACATTTCTTTCAGGTATTTTTGAACAGTTCGCATGCTTCCACATTTTGCATATGCAAATCTACTAGGGCACGCGCGACTGCAACATCTAGTAGAGTTCCTCTATTTTTTCTTTGTTTGCTGGGAGCCCATGCAGGTCTGGGCGCGGTTGGGAGGACGCTAGCGAAGTGGCAGACCAAACACACAATAATACTCCTCCTCCTTGCTTGATCTTCCCACGCAGGTGTGGTGCGGCCTGGGAGGATGCCGAATACAACTATGGAGTCCGGCTATGTGTGCATTAAAACGCATTCCTTCCATGCATTTAGTCAAATGGTTCACGCGCCCTATTTCGAAGCTCCTATTTTATACACAGGCTGAAGATTTCTCCCCCCTCCCTCCAAGGCGACGGTGCTCACTCCCCTTCATCAAAAAAACAAAACAAAACTACAAAGGCACTCTTTGCCCTAAAAACCGCCCACCAACAAGAATCACGGGTTTTAAATTTTAGTTCATTTATTTTATTTTTATTAGTATTTTATTATGTATTTATGTATTTATTTTTTATTTTTTAAAAAAATGGAGGCATTACAATACATATATGTTTCAAACTTCAGGATTCACAAATGCTCTCGAGTGGAAAAGATTGTAAGAATAATGGCATCGCCACACTGATTGAAGACACGAAGATAGACTTATTCCACGAGGGACAACTTCAATGTTACCCTTATTATTTTATTAACACAATACTTTAATTTTATTTCATTGCCCGTTTTATTTATGATCACTCTGTCGGTGGTCAAAATGAAAACCCAACACGAGCCCAACATTCAACGACCATTCCACAATCCTCGAACAAGGGTTCTAAAAGCATTTAATCGACAACCGGGATAGGGTTATCCTGATCCCCACGACACATGGTGATTGGTGATAACACAAGCACGGAGGGAGCACAACACCAACATATTATATAATTTACTTCTAATTTGTTTAAATGAACTACAAAACAACTCTATATTTATTTTAACTAGATCAAATTAAACCCACTCAAGTCTTTTAGAGCTAACACAAGATTCCCCTCGTGCTCCCTAATTTCAATATTATCATATATCTTGTCAATACCAACAAAGATGATATCAATAGAACCAATACCCTTTTCACTAAGAATACGAAGAGAAATCTGAAATGCCATTTCATTTAATTCCACACTTCTTTCAGTGTAATTAGATAACTTCTTAAGATAATAACCTCTATATCCTTTAGTGTTCTCATCATAGCCAACACATTTCTATTCAATAGAGCTTTGATTTTTATTTTGTATTTGTATCAACATAGACATCACAACATCACAATATGCAATGGAACCAAAAAAATAAAAATTTCTTAGCAAGACCTTTTCCCACTCCAAATTTCTTGAAGAACCACCATAACTCAAATAATTTGCAGTTATGGAGGCAAAAACTCCCTAGAGAGGATGGTGACACCAGTAAAGCTTCAACACAACAATGGTGAAGCAAGTGACATTCTTGGTAACAGATATGAATAGATACAGCAAACTATATTAGCAGAAGAGCAAGGTAGTTTTTATTCTCATTTTAAATGGTTTTTGACCTGTAAAAATTTGTTTTGTGTGAATGGTTCATTTCCTCTGCTATTTTATTTTCACATATATATTTGGTTCTCTAATCATTTCATTTGATTTCTGTAAACATTATATCAAACTTCTTAGACAGGCGTTCCCCACCGAACATATTGCTGACATGATGTCTGCAAGAATAGTTAAGTGATTCTAACAAGACTAAAAAATAAGCCTAACCCTACCATGATTTTTCAGTTCAAGGGGCTACCACAAATTAAAAGAGTAATTGCATCTTGTGTCACAATTAGTGTCATGAAGATGAAAAAACTCGAATTCCACTTTTGAATCCACTTGCATACATATAATGTGTAGTACATTATGAACCATAAATGATTACCATACCTCATTAAAACATTAATTGTTAAGGGAGCTAAAACCCTGCATTATGTCTTGATCTCTGATATGTTATCTCTATGGAGATTAAGGAACACATTCTCTTTATATTTCGCCAAGTTTTGGTTGTTCACAAAATAATATGCTTGCCAAGAGGGTTGTTGGCTATGTATTTTGCCACTTTTTTTTAATATTTTCTTACATGTTCATGTATTCAACAGGCCTCAACGACATCTAAATAACAAAGAATGTCCCTGACGATAGGCACAAGCTACAGATTCCCGAGTGCAGTCTCAAGTAATTCAGTATCTCCACGATAACTTTACCAAGTCCTCTTCGAAACTTTATTTATTTCCTAAGGCTTTTGCATACCGTTCATTTGAATTCCAAGAGACATGCATTTCAGATAGTCGTCAGTGCTATCTAGATATAGCAGCAATACCAGCTTAATCATGATTTCCATGAGACACTCAATCTAACTTAATTTTTTCCCAAATTGTTCGTGGGGAGGGGATCGATTCTTGATTTCCACATGATGTCTATCCCCGTGAGATGAATTTTCAATACCAAAATTAAAGAAAATTAAATATGAATTTTCAAACAATTGCACATAGGAGCCTCTACACCTTGGTCCTAATAAAAGAAATATTTTTTTTCAATTGCAAAGTTAACATGCACTATCGCATAAGTACTAACAAATTCAAACCAATCGATCAATACTAACTTTTTTTCTATTACGTTAAGGCAAATGAATAAGCTACATGTTGAATATTGAGTAGAAAAGCAGATAAATATGCCCATATATTAATTTTTACAAGTCATCCCATGTATATGAAGCCTGATCAACAACTAGATAGTCTCCTCGAATATCCTTTGCAACACGAATTTTTTCATCTAAATATACTGTTTGAAACCTGCAAAAAGTACCAAAGATTTGGTCAAGGGGCAAGATTAAGCCCAAGACAAGTTGAACATTAGATTTTACATATAATGTTTTCAACGTTTGAGGGCTTATATGTGTATGCCAATACCTTATAAAATCAAAATAATTTTTTATTTTTTGGAGATAAAAGATGTGTATGCCCAAAAGAATGAAGCAAAATTAGGTACAAAAGTATCACTATAATTTTAATTCCATGCACTCTTTATGAGGTTGATGTTCATGCAATTGACAGTTTTGTGTCTATCATCTTGTAAATATTAGGTTGCAAAAACTAAACTGGACGTTTAGATGCAGAACAATAGCAATACTTTATCTGAAGGCTGTAATTTATAACAGGAGAACGTGATATTGAACAATTAGATGCATCAACAATGCTCTCAACAAAGAGTGCAAGTTATAGCAAGGTGAGGCCATATAAGGCATTAGATGCATTTGGAGTATCTGGAAAGTTCTTAGATATCTTTCTTAAGTCACAATGGATCCATGGTAAAAGCTGGAAGCATTATTTGGTATGATGTGAAAAACAAAGATTGCATGACCTACCAATTCCCGGGCAATCTGGTTCATTATCACCACACAAAGAAGATATTGCATTCAAAACAAAGAGTAACCTGAAATTAACTACAGTAATGCTAACAAAATATAATATAGTTTGAAACTTAGCTCAATTATTCACAAGATAGTATCGTTTCCTTAATAATAATAGTTCTTACAGAATTTCTTTTGATAAAAAAATTGGTTTGTACTCTAAAATGTTGTAATTATAATCATATGCAATAGGTGGTACAAATACAAGATTATGCTTTTTTTAAGAAACACGTCTTAAATTACTTCTGAAAACAAATGATTTATATTAGCTGAGCTTTATTATTAGAAAGATAATCTCTCCCTACATAGTCAAGGAAAGAAAGCACTTGGGCCTGCACCCCAATGTGCAAAGAATTCACATCCTTCCAGAATCTCTCAAGATTAGATTGCACAATCAAAGCTAAATCTTGTCTAACAAGTTGTAACTTCCCCATACTGAATGGGGAGATATCTTCCTGAAAAGTAGCTTTCCATCATGTCCTCCAAAGGAAATTATTTGCTGCCACCTGAATTGTATGTCATAGACTCTTCGATTCGTCCAAAACCATCCAAGAATATCCTAGAAGAAACCTTTGCAAAGAAGGGAGTAAAGAGGAAATTGAATTCAGCTTGCAACCAAGACCAAAACCTTCTAGCTGTTGAACACTTCCAGAAGATGGTATCAATTGTCTCTTCTTTCTTGTGTACAATGCACAAAGCATCCACAATACCAACCTTTCTCAACCATCCTTTGATAGCTAAGCCTTAATGCAATACTAGCCATCCCATCACCTTCTGTTTGAAGGAGGTTCTTGCTTTCAAAATGACTTGACACTGCCATCGCCATCTGGCCTCATGCTCCTTGACTGACCATTGCTTGTTAAATAGGAGAGAAACAACATTAGATTAGCTCATTTGATTCTACATGTCTCTGTTCCTATAGTGGAAAGAGGTTTTTCCATTGCTACACTTTCAATCTCTCAATACAAACCTGCACTCTATAATTGCAATTTCAAAAGACAATTATCAAGAATCATCTTATAGAGCTCTTGAAAAGTTCGTTCGTCATCTAGCATCAACACTTGAGTCATATTTAGGTGCCATTGAGAGTTACATTGTTGCCCCCAACATTTCTAAATATCTCCCCAACAAAACAAGCCCTTCCTTGCTGTTGGCAGAAATTTATGTCGTTGTGCATGATTCGGTTGTTTCAATGACTCGCTCATCGAAAGCGGCATAAAACCTGTAACTTTTTGGGAGATCACCTATTGACAGGGAGATCTTCCTTTGCATTTGAGAGGGGCAATTCCATTGTATGAGAGGGATAATTCCCTCGTTTGAACACCCATTGATAGGGTGTTTTGTATTTTTGGTACTTTTAACCAGAAAGTATGAAAATGCAACAAAATGGAGAACTAGGAAAAAATGGGAATAAGAGGGGATAGGAGGGAGACATGCACAACAAACTATACATGGAGGAATGTCGGGATAACTTAGGTCAAACAAAAGGGTGGTGAACGCTCTTCCTCTCAAGGAAATGAGAATACAAACAGCAGTTGCATGCAAGATGAGATCACCTAGTATCCAAATTGGACAAATATGGCACAAAGTCCATGTACAAAGGTATACCACACAAAGTTTGCATACCAAAACATCGCACCCAATGAAGGAACACTAAATTTTTAATGAATCTTTGACAATGAACAACAAAACACATTTCACAATCAAAAGGTATCAAAACTCATGGGATGAAAATCATATCACTTGCTTGTATTCATCATGCTCACAAAGATGAAAAGAATATGTAAACAAAAAATTGTAGCAAATTCTCTAGAATTGAGAGAAGAGAGAGAGAGACCCCTTATAAAATTGAGTTCAAGCCTTTTACAGGCACTTTCTCCCAAAATTAGTTATATAATTACTTTTTGACCTCACTTCAAGTTCACTCAACATGAGTTATATCACTTGATTATTAGATTTTGATATAAATTAATTCAAAAAAGAATTAGTTTACTTTTAAAATGACTTATTGCATGATATCGAATAAAATTAATTCCAAAATAATCCATATAATTTTATCGTCTTTGACTTTAAACCACCACATTGCCCAGTGCTCAATAAACTCACACCACATTGCCCAGTGCTCAATCAACTCACAATGTCATCACTATCTCCCTCCTCATTCAATATACTAATGATCTTCATGCAAAGTGACACTTTGAAAAGCTCCAAGCCATCACCACTCAAGTAACTAGACTTATTACGGGCTGACAAGGATGTCCACCAGTTTCATTATTATTTGAACCTCTATAAGATTGTTCTTTGTATTCTTATTCCACATCATATAGCTGTTAGGTTCCTTTCTGAACTTTTGTAATCCATGGGTGACTTTGGTGATCACATGATCCAAGAATTCAAGACTATCATATCAAACCTCAACATTTACTCCTATGTGGTAAGCCATTGCCAAGGTCTCTATAGTTCACTTGCCTTTATCATTGGTAATAGTCATCTTATTCTTTTTTCCAGTGGTCTTTTCCTCAGCTAAGACATTGAGGATCTTATGGGCATCAATGTCAAAGCAAATTGTAATGTGAGGCACTCCCCTAGGAGCAAGGGGGATTCCAGAGAATTCAAACTTGACCAACAAGTTGTGGTCACGAATTCGAGTTCCTTCACCCTCATAGACGTGAATGAGCACACTAGGTTGGTTGTTTGGATATGTAGAGAAGACTTGTTCCTTCTTTGTGGGAACAATAGTGTTCCTAGGAATTAGAATAGTCATGCACTTCCAACACTCTCAAGACCAAGAGAAAGTGGAGTCACATCAAGAAGCAATAAATCTTGCACCTCCTCATTGCCTTCCCTACTAAGAATTGCAACTTGCATTGCAGCTTCATACGCAACAAGCTCATCAGGATTTATACTCTTGCACAACTCCTTCCCATTGAAGAAGTCCTGCAACAATTGCTGCACCTTTGGAATTCTAGTTGATCCACCAATAAGAACCACATCGTGGATTATGCTCTTGTTCATCTTGACATTTCTCAAACACTTCTCAACAGACTCCATACACTTCCTGAAGTGACCTATGTTTAATTCCTCAAATCTGGCATGAATAATAGTGGAATAGAAGTCAACACCTTCATAAAAAAGAGTCAATCTCAATGGTGGTCTGAGCAGTAGATGATAGGGTTCTCTTCGCCCTTTCACATGAAGTTCTCAATCTTCTTAATGATATGGCATTACCACTTATATCTCTCTTATACTTCCTCTTGAATTCTTGAACAAAGTGGTTGACCATTCTGTTGTCAAAATCCTCTTCACCCAAATGGGTGCCTCCAGCAATGGTTGCAACTTCAAAAATACCGTCTTCAATAGTCAAAAGAGAAACATCAAAATTACCTTCACCGGAATCAAATATCAAAATATTCTTCTCATCCACACTGGTATCCTTTTTGTCTCATAAATCTCTCGCTCAACCTCTCCATTCGATGCCATGCATCATTCTTTTCAGTCTCTTCTTTCACCTGCTCTCTGCTTATCCTCGGCATGTGCTTGTTAACCAGATCAATCTTCACCTCCTCCTTGTTCAACCCAGGCAAATCTGCAGTGAAGAGGTTGGCATAAGAGGTTTCCTTCTAGTCGAATTTGGTGTTGGCAATGACTTTGCGCATTTTGGGAGAATGAAAACATAGGACTAATTTCCAAAACAAGGAAATCCATGGCATACCAATTTTTTCTCGACTTAGGAATGAAGGTACAGAATAAACTGTTAGTCACATTCTTCGTTGAATATCACCCAAATGGTGCCATTTCCATTATATTATTATTATTATTATTTGATGACAAAACAGATACAAGATTTCAACTCAAGAGATTTGCAGATTTTTGCAACTCGAAATAGAAAAAGCATAGGCCGATTGGTCCTTTCACCTTATCGAGGAACAAAAGGAATCTTAGAATGGTTCCTTAGTTCTAAATGCCATGTGACAGAGTGACATGCAAAGAGGGCTATGTGGAATATCCAAGATCCGACCGGGTTTGGAAAGCCGACTTAGAATTTAGCTCCAGCCAAACTCTTGCCAAAGCGAGACCTTGTCAGGTTTGGCACACCCATGTGGAACAAAAAGAACTATAGAACCATTCCAAAGTCCTACATGGTACAAAATGAAGTGGTAATGAACTTTAACTATAGTGACGGCGCATTTAATTAGTAATCTCTTTCGCCTCTTCCAATAGTGATATGGTTCCATCCATACAATAATATGCAATGACATCTTCATACTTGGGAGGAGCCCATACTAATTTAACCATACTACAATTAAATTGGGAAACTCCAGCCTTATGAGAGTCAAAGATGTGAATGTAACAATCAAGGGACCCTTCTGCCATTCTTTCTCCACAGTAATTCCATACATTGCAGTGAACATCATCCTTCATAGTCTATAGATATTAATGGCTTTGTCATTTTATAAACACTTGCCATGAATCCCGGCCTTGGGAGTGCGGAATGAAGTATACAATTTTCCTCGACCGATCCATTGAAGTTCTTTCTGATGGAACTCTATGCAATATCCAATGCATGAAAATGATAAAGTCTGGTTTCTTGACTTCAACAGCTCTTTTGTTTCCTTATTCAAGTGCCCTGCTTTGTCAAAAAGATTGTCCAGATGGAACGAGGTAACTTTGGAAGTTTTATTTTACAGGGACCAAAACTAGAGTAGTGAAGATGAACTTCCTTCCATATGGTGTTTATACTCAAAATCCGTCTCTCGAGCGATTTTTACACAATAGAACACAAATCAGGAAGTTTCGGACAGTCCAATGTTTACGTGATAACACTTTCCAACCATTTTCCTGCAGAAAGGCAGAAGCCTAACTTATCCATGCTGCAAGTTGAATGTCCAAATACACCATGCAACTAGATGCCAAATATCTTGTGGGCCCTCAAACTGCCAACAAAATAAATCTGAGATAAGCTTCCAAGCAGACCAAATTCTCTCAAGTGGTGCTGACCAAACAATCATAACTACAAAGGCATAATCAGTTCTGTCACGAACCTGGAAGGGCCCACTAATTTTATTTAATAGTGTGGAATAAGGATTATATGGTGAATAAGGACCTGCCAAAGATCCTCATCTTTCACTATCTTACAATTCACTTCCCTACAAGGGCTAATCCATTGCTCTTATGTCTAGAATTCTGAATCTCCCATGATCTCTTGGTAGAGCAAAGACATCCTAGGGAACAAGTGGAAGACCTTTCCCCACTGCTTGCTTTCCCAATAAAAAACTTCTAAGGATCTATAATCAGCTTGGGAGGGGAACTACGATCCCTATACTCAAAAATTGCAATCATACCACTCTTCCAAATATTAATGTTTTTTCTCATAAAACTTTTGAGCCTCCGTAAGAAAGATATTAATACAATTTAAGTTGGATAATTTTCTTTCAGTTTCAACTTCTATACTTCCTGCTGATAAAGGACAGAATCTACCTATGCTAACAGAAATAAAGTTTTAACAGAATTCCACTTTCTGCTACCTCAACTCATAACTGCCTTTGTATCAGTTAGAAAACTCAAAAGCACCCCCATCTAGTTTCAAATCTGCCTCTGTTCTTCACAGAGAACGTTGTTGATCTGGTATGTTTCTGCAGCTCTCTATCTAGACTTCTCAGAAAGCATTTGATGTTTCAAAAAATCATACTCAGATTTTTATAATTATTTTCTTCGAAAAACAGGGTCACATAAATATTGTAGAGAGAGATGAGGGAGCAATGCTTCATGCATAAAGGTTCAAGTGTGCATAAGTTTTTAAGTGTTCTTCATAAACTGAAATTGAAACTGTCAACTCCTCCTAACTATCAATTAAGTTCTCATAAATACCAACTCCTAACTACTATGACTATTACAAATATTCTAATACAACACAAATCTATTTACGAGCCTTTTATGAAATACCCAATTGTTAGTTGGAACTGTGATATCCCAATTTGGCATTATGAGTGAGGTATTTGCCATCTGTCATGTCCCTTTTTGGAGACTAGTGGAATTGAAGACCTTAACCCATTCTTCCTCCCCATAGGTTCAAGGAAAGAAGCAAGGGGAAGACTTGGATGCCATTTTCTAAACATATACTTTCATTATTATCATGTATTCCTATTGGGAAGCCAAACGCTTCATTAGAAAAACTCATTTAATTAAAATTTAAAGTGTTTTGAGCGTGTAGGCTCCAAATACAAATTAGATAATTAAAAGGTGCTTAGTATATGGTCGACCATAAGTTGTAATGTCGCACCCCTTATGTTATAAAAGGAGGATGTTTGGCCATTTGATGGATATGTTAAATCTTATTATTTTGTAATGTCCCCTTTTCCCACTCGAGGGTCATTATTTGGACTTCTTGCCATTCCTTCTTCATGGCAAGAAGTAGAAGAGTTGGGGAAGAACCTTGAGCTCCATTTGTTTTTATTTTTCTAATTTTTATGTTTTATTTTTAGTGTTTTCCCTCTTATAGCAGGTCAGCTGAGTTAGAGTCAAATAAAGGAAGCTAATGAAGGAAAAGAACATCTCTTATGGGTCGGCCTTACCTTTTCAAGCTTTGGCGCCAATGGAGGAATATAAAAGGAGTCTTGAGACATCATTAAGCATCGAGTTTTGGCGCATTTTTCCTAATCTTGAGCATTGAGAGCTTGTTGCTCCTTGTTCTTTCACTTGAGGACGAAAACCCTCTTGTGTGGAATCCTAGAAGGACGAAAACCCTTCTAGTGGTTTGGGTGAAGGACGAAAACCCTTCATTTTTGTTTGGTATTGAAGTAAAGGGCAGATTTCTGGAGAGAAAATTCATTTTCAGATTGTTATTTGCTTCTTATGTGTGGAGCGACCTACCTTGGTGTAGGGTTTGAGGGTTTAGTGAACATAAATTTGCATTTTCAGTTCATAATCTGATTTAACATATTTATTAAAGCCGAAATCTGCATTTTCATGATTTTTGGGGGTTTCTAGACCCATAATTCATAATTTTGCTGTGGCTGCTCTTCACTGGACATTTATTAATTTCCAGCAGTGTGTTAGTTCAGATTTATCATTTCTGATGGTTCTATTGGTTGCATAAAAGATATCTCTAATTTGTGGCAAGCTTATTTGAAGTAAATTCGGTGTTTGGCATATATTTTATACCACTGCTTGAAGAAATCAGTTCACTGGTTTTTATTTCAGTTTGCTGGTTATCAAAATCAGATTTGGTTGATTGGTGACTGCTCTAATTTCCTTGGTTGTTGGCTTAATCCCATGACAGGGACATTTCATATTTCTTTTGGGTAAAGGTTGTACCTTTCCTCTCTCATCAAGGACGGAAACCCTTGTTTGAGACCACTTCAAGGATGAAAACCCTTGATAGTGGAAATTGTCTTGGGGACAAAAACCCTCAAGTAAGGATATTTGAATTATTGAATATCTCAAGGAATTTGGAGCTGATCTTTCTATCTAGCCCTAGGCAACTTGTATCATGAGCATGTTGAATATGTTTTAATGGATGTATGGTATGATTTCTTGCATGGATGGACTTATACTAATTATTAAAGGTGAAAGCAATAATTTCCTTGCATGTTTGAGCCACTAATTCATTATTTCCAAGAGGGGTGAATTTCTTGTAGGTCAGATTTGGCATGTTTGAATGGATGTTTGGGAAAGTTAGTTAATATTTGCATTCTTCATATTTTTAAACCCTAGGATTCAAAGTTTCATGAATTTTGGAGCTTCCTAGGTAAAATTATGAATTTTTAAAGTAATTCCGCAGACAAGTGTTTATAGAAATTCATATCTTCAATTCTAGGACACTAAAAATAAGTTTTCCTTCATATTTTGATTGTTGGTAATTAATCAGAAATTTTGAGCTTGATTGGGCATATTTTCAGCGAATTTAGGGCATTCAAAAGTGAGTGGGAGTTCTCAAAACAAGTCGCTGCCCTAGGAAGTCATATTCAGCCCTCGCAAGTCTGATTACAGCCATCTAAAAATTAATTTCAGTCATTTCTCATTCAGCCCTAGCTATTTTTGGAAGTCCCCCAAAAAGGGACATTACACCATCATTGGCTCTTCCTGTTCAAGATAAGTTTAATGCTTTTTGGGAGCTTTGTTCATTCCTCAAAATGTGGAAAGTTTGTCTGATATGTACTTAGAGCCCCTTTAGAGCTTCAATTCCTACCATGGCATATTGCTTGCAAAGTGCCATGGCTTTCAATGATTCATTTTTGTTTACAAGGGCATTGAAACTATCCCAATTTTTTTACTTCTAGACATAGAAATTTCCTTTCATGGCCAGGTTCAAGGCGCATTTTCAATTCACGTCTACAAATTTAAACATATTTAAAACTATTTAGGAGCTTTTAATGGACAATCTCCTTTACAAGTTGGGAATATTTGCTTCCAATTGTAAGTGGGTGCCCCATTTTGGCATTATGAGCCAAGTATGGCCTATCATCAACTCTGACTGTTCGCAAAAGGATTAACTCTTCTTCGAAGCTTTGCTCTTCCTCAAAATGTGGGAATTTCATCAGATATGTATTTGGAAAGCCCGTTTATAGCCCAAGAAACTTATTTTGTTTGATGTTTGACTTTCTAGGAATTTCCTTTAGGGCCCCATATACAAACACCAATTCTTACCATGGCTTGGTGCTTTAAAAAGCTTCATGGCTTTAAATGCTTCATTTTTGTTTGCAAGGGCATCAAAACTATCAAAGATATTTTTTCTTCCCAATGGAGTAATTGTCTTCTATGGCCTAATCCCTATGTATTTTTTCAGTTCATTTCTACAAATTTCAACATGCATAAGGTTATTTTAGAGTGCTTTGGATGATCAATAGATTGGAAATGGAACTGTGGTATTCCATTTCAGTATTATAAGCCAGAGATGACGTGTCATTTACCATGTTATTGATTACTACCATTCATTGTAGAATGATTGCTCGCTGAAATCTCATTCCTCCCTCAAAATGTGGAAAATTTCTTTGATATGTATTTGGAAATCCTCTTCAGATCCAAAACAATTTATTCTATCTGGGGTTTAATTTACCAGGGGCTTCCCTTAGGGTCTTGGATTCAAATTAAGGCATCCATTCCCCAAGTGCCGAAACTGTAATAAACCAAAGTCTTTCAAACATATATTTTGGTCTTGTTCTAAGAACAAACGTCCATGTCTTTGGATCTTTCCTTTGCTCAAACCTTAACATCTTGAGCCCTTCTAATAGGAAGTAGTTGTGATTTGTGATTTGAGATTTGACCAATTGGCCTGCATGCTTTTCACAAATTTGGCACATCATAACAATAAAAGTAATGTTTTATTCCTACTTTAGAAATATTGTTCTTCTATAACATGTTACAACTTATATTTATTTCACAAAGTATGATGAAGTTTTGATTTTTTTTATCTAAACAAGCAAATTTAAAACCGAGCAAACAAAGTGGCTATTGAGCTTGCCCACCTTTGCAGGATCATTGTACATAGTGGATTTTTCTTCAGCATTGTGAGTTAAGTCCCCCCAAATGCTTTCTAGGAAAAAATGCCAATCTCGAGACAAGAATAAGCATTAAGAGGGATCCAAGGATCCTCAAAACTGCTGGAGGAATCACTACACCCTTTTGCTCTCAGTCTCATTGGAGATCTCCATTACATTTTGTGCATTGGTTGGGTAGGATCAGGATAAAGTGGAAAATAATGTTAGATTGGACACTCGACCTCTTGATGACCCGCCAGTGGTTGGGGGACGTTGGATGACAATTTTTGGTCCCCCCTCCCCTCAGTGCTGGCACAATGGCTACCATTGCTTATCATTTTTGTAACCTATATTAAATTGTCGTTAGAATTTTGAGCTTCGTGCCCATGCCCTATGAATTTATCTTGTGGGGCGTGCTTCCATACCAGTACTCTTTCAAAAAAAGTTATAATTTATTTTAAATTTGGTTAATGAAAAATATTTTACCAAAACAAAATTTTTTTAAGACACCTTTCATTCTTTCAAGATTCTATATACCAGCTACATAAAAAATCGTGTCTAATTTTATTCAAGAACCTTATGGAGGGTTCTACTTGGTAAAAACATTTTCCAAGCATGTACATGGCTTAACTAGTAGATGCTTTGTTTTTTTGTGTTGTTCATTAATTTAAACTTGTCATTTTGTAACCTATATTAAATTTCCTTTAAAATTTTGAACTTCAGACCCCATGCCCATGAATTTCATTCATGAGATGTGCTTTAATACCGCTTGCTCTTTTTTGTAATTATTCTATATTCGGTTAAATTATCATATTCCCTTCATTCTTTCGAGGTTCAATTCCATTTACATCCAATACACTCAAATTCATGCCCAATGTCAAGGGTTCACTAGGTAAAACATGTCCCAAACACCAAGAGGATAGTTTAAATGTTTTCCGTACTTTTATAATTGCCATAAACTCTTTCTTTTTGATCCCCTACAACACACACCATAAATAAAAAAGACCCTTCGTATACGATTGTGGTTTTTACTATCTACCTAGGTGATGAACTTGTGAGGAAAGCTTCATTAGATTATATAATATTTAAATATTGTTTTATTGCATGGGCACATCATCATCACCCAGTCAAGTAAAACCAATAAAACAATATGTACAACAAGAATTTTTGGAGGCATAAAAGCAAGATTTAAGGCCAGGAATCAATTGTTCGAGTGTAACACAAATAATACAACCTCCTCAATTTCTAATCAAAGTGTAGTCACAAGAAACCAACGAGTAGTTCAAGGATTTTCTTCTTCTAGAGGCATACCATAGGACACTCATTATATACTAATTGAGTATTCCAGCCATTGTGTTACTTGTAAAGTTATTTATCTGATTATACTAAACAAATCCATGAGGATGGGACTCATCCATGCAAGTATGGTTCATTATTTCTACATGTTTGAGGACAGAACATGTCCATTAGTAATTCGATAGAGATTAATTTTGCTGTTGTCTTACCTTATTAAGAAGCATTATACAATAGACACATTTAAAACAGAAAAAAATGTGTTTAAAATGCACATGACATGTTTTCCACGTTGTTCAAACAAGCCACATGTAGCAACGGTCAAACGCATGAAAAAATAAGCTAACCCCAGAGTTTATTTAAAAAAGAAAAACTCTGTTAAAATTAAAAACATGTTTTACATGTGTGTAATTCAGAAAATAGGGAAGAAACATGAAAAGAATGGGAAAAGATCTTTTATGTTTTGCTACCCTTTTAATGTTATCTTTTCTTTTTAAATTGCGGAGTCTTTCCTACATTTTCCCCATTTAAACAAAAGTAATTGAAAAACACTTAAACTCCAGTTGCATTGTGTCAATTATAAGAAGGGTTAGCAAGATGAACAAAACAAAACATACTCATTAAAAATGGAAGAAATATCCTATGATTATAACGGACCCAACATACACACTTTATAGATGGAAAAGAGCAGAAGTGGCTTGATGCATTTAGATGCTAGCAAATAAATTAGAGAGTCCCTATGCTCTGGACACTATTGTAGAAAGAATGCACACACAAATCTTCAATAGTCCATGACACCCACAAACTCCAATTTAAATCCAATGGACCATACACTTCCATGGGTGCTTATTCCAAGATGCGGCCAAAAAAAAGTTTTACTAGGAGACGTATCTCTAAGGACCTGAGATGTGCCTCAAAGACACTTCTCCAGTGCCAAAGACTTTGTTCTAAATCTCCCTGTGTCTCCTATGCAGTCTCCTATTAAAAAATGGAAAAGAAATGAATTACTTATTAAAGATAGGCCAAAATGGCCTCTAACACTACTACCTTACCCTAAATGACTAGGCCCAATGCCCTAATCTCACGTATGTAATGTGCTACAATTATAAGAAGGGCTAGCAAGATGAACAAAACAAAACATAGTCATTAAAAATGGAAGAAATATCCTATGATTATAACTGACCCAACATCCACGCTTTATAGATGGAAAAGAGTAGAAGTGACTTGATGCATTCAGATGCTAGCAAATAACATAGAGTCCCTATGCTCTAGACACTATTGTAGAAAGAATGCACACACAAATATTTAATAGTCCATGACATCCACAAGCTTCAAATTAAATGCAATGGTCCATACACCTTCCACGGGCGCTTTTTCCAAGACGCGGGCCAAAAAAAAGTGTTACCAGGAGATGTATGTTTGAGGACTTGAGATGCGCCTCAAAGACAAAGAAACTTCTCCAGTGCCAAAGACTGATAGCCAGAGACTTCATTCTGAATCTCCCTGTGTCTCCTATGTTGTCTCCTCACTTGAGTTGCGGTCTCCTATTAAAAAATGGAAAAGAAATGATTTACTTATTAAAGATAGGCCAAAATGGCCTCTAACACTACTACCATGCCCTAAATGACTAATCCCTATGCCCTAATCTCATTTATGTGCTTTAAAGTCTTCCATGCACTGTCTTTTTAAAGTTGTATACACATGGTATATATTATTTTGTTTTGTAATATATATATATATTTTATTTCTAGCATTTCCCAGTACCCATCTCCTGGTTGATATGCACAAAATGGTTTCAAACAGCCAAATAGGTTGTAACTGTGATGCTCTCAGATTGCAACGACACCCCTGTAGTAGAGAAAACTCCTTCGTACCAAACAAACATCTAAAAACAAACCTTACAAAGAATCATGGTTAGCCAAAAAAAACATCTAGCTAAGGCAACTAGGAGCACTATTTTTGACACCAGATTGCTGAAAAAAGATGGAGTTCAAGCGATTGGGAACACACATATTCTTCCTATTGCTTCAGGGACTGTTGTTGTTAAGGCTTGTTGGTCTAAATAGTCTTGGCACCGCTCAATTGTATAGAGAGAGACGAGGTCATCATGTTGTCTCGACTATCAAGTTGTGACGCATTGCATCCAACACCATAATTGATCCTGCTTGGTTGGGGCAATACTATCCAAGGAATACCATTGTAAGTTGCATGATCTAGGATACATTTGGTGAAGCTTCGCAACTCATATCCATGAAACAAAGCACCATGCTATAAACACATTGCTTGCTAACTATTGAAAAGCAAATCCTAGCTCTTGATCCAATTAGATCACTTATGAACTATTTAAAATCTTGTGTTTGAGACCAAAAAGGAATTTATCGCCTCATTGAATTCATTAATGGCATGGCCATTGAATCTCGTTTGTTGCATCAAGGAGTTATCTCACCCTAATGTCAATTATGTTTTATAAAGGAAGTCGTCAAAAATGCCTTTTGGAAATGCTTAAGGGCTTGTGCAAGATTGGTCATAAGTTTTCAATTTCTACAAATCCATGGTTTTCATGTCTCTCTTTGAAGGTGACCTTGTATGGCAATCCCTACTATCAACAAACAATTTTTCACATAGCTAGCATGTAGTTAGATTGGTAGAGGTAAAGAACACAGTATGACACCTTCCTCCAATCATGTTGCTAATTTCTACTCTTGCTAATTGGTCTTTGAAAATCCAAAATAAAGAGAAAAAAAGTCATCATGGAGCTGGATCGATTTAGAGTACTCGTTGCTCATTAGAAAAACACTCCTTGCTCTATCAAAAAGGTTATACTCAATAGAAGTGATCCATCTCAACATCTTTTTATGTTCCTACCACCATGCCTAAAGTGACTAGATCTCAGGGGCACTCTAGAATATGCCAAACATGCATAGCTAGAGTGTCATGCACACTCTAGAATGTGTCACACATAGCTAGTTAGAGAATGCGTCACACATAGCTAGTTAGAGAATGCGAAGGACGAGGGAGGATATTCATAAACACTAGGTAACACTTCCATTCACAATGCATCTAAGAACCAAGACAAGACAAAAGTAGCATTAACGCCAAGCAAGAAAAGAAAAAAATCAAAATATACATTTCCCGTGCCATATACAAAGCAGAAGTCAATCTCAAAGGATTACATGACAAGTTTGCACAAGTCCACACTTGAGGTTAACTAAAGAAGATCTACTCAATTCATGTTATTTCACATGATAGATAACTACATAGGTTGTTGAACTATCAATTAACAATGTAATTAAGGTGCACACACTACATTAAGAACAAAACTAATCAATATCTTAGCTTCCATTTATGATGTTTTTAAAAAATTACAAAAGTTTATATATTTCAATGTCAACATCAACACCATACAACATCTTAGATACTCTCATATTGAGATTGTAAACAACCCATTCAAGTACTTTTTGAAGCAATAATGCATGATGAATGGATATTATGGAATAAATAGATTGACTTAACAAAAGAAACCTATGCACTTGACAAAATGTTTGAAATTGATTTACTTAACAAAAGAAACATATGCATTTGACGAAAAACGTTTAAATGGGTTTACTTAGCAAAAGAAATTTGCGCACTTGAAAAAATGCAGCCATAGGCATGTTTCTGTCAGGCCAGGAATTTGGACTGAAGAATGAATGAAGAAATTGTTTTGATGAAAACCCAAAAATTGTATTCATAAAAATGAAATACGAGTACATATAACGTGCGACCATTCAGTTCATCTCTAGGATAATTGTTCAGTTCTTCTTTTGGATGACTGTTAAGATTCTCGAAGAAGATAAATATTATCATATCTATAACCTAGGATTATGTACATAAAACTATGTTCCCCCCTTAATCCGCAGGGGTTGTAGTGAAACCAAGCATGCCTTTGAATTTCTCAATTTTCTCTCTTCCAAGCACTTTTGTCAGGATATCATCTAGTTGCTCTACAGTTGGACAATGTATCAATTTGACACTACCATCTGTCACATAATGCCAAATAAAATGGAATTTGGTGTTGGTGTGATTGGTTTAGTCGTGAAATAAAGGAATTCTTTCTATTTGGATTGTAGAAATGTTATCAACCATGAGTGGTGTTGATGACACATGTTTTTCCTGCAAATCCTCAAGAATCCTTTTGAGCCATAATATTTCCCTTGTTGCCTCTGGAGCTGCCATAGATTTTTCTTTTGCTAAAGAAATTGCTGGCACCAACTGCTTCTTTGACTTCCAACTGATGATTGTTGATCCTAAATTCATTGGGCAACCTAAAGTCGATCTTCCATCTTCAAAATCACCTCCATAATCTGAATCTGAATATCCAACTAATTTGAAATCTACCACCTTAGAGTATTCTAGCTCAAAATTCTGAGTTCCCTTTAGATATTGAAGACCTCTCTTTGTTGCTATCTAGTGAATTTCTCTCAGTTGTTGCATGAATCTACAGAGAAAATTGATAGAAAAATAAATCTCAAGTCTGATTGTGGTTACATAGCTCAGACTTCCTAAAAGTTGTCTATAATTAGTTGCATCTTCAAACTCTGCAGCATCATCTGATGTCAACTGCATATTATGTTCCATGGGCATGCTGAGTGTTTTACAATCTGTCATTCCAAATTTTCTCAGAATTTCAACAATATACTTATGTCTTGTGATGAAAATACACTTGGATTTTTTAATTACTTCAATACCCAAAAAGTAATGAAGATGACCCAAATCTGTCATTTCAAACCCTTTCATCAATTTTGCTTTGACTTTTATAGCATACCTTTCATTATTTCCTAAAACAGTTGCATCCTCAAATTTAAAGATGCTTGAAGTCCATGCTGAAGAGGTGCTCAGTGAGTTTTTCATACCAAACTCATGGGCTTTGTTTCAAACCATACAATTATTTTACCAACTTGCACACTTTTTGTTCTTGACCTTCAATTGCAAAACCTTTTGGTTGAGTCATGTAAACCATTTCTTTGAGATCGCCAATTAGAAATGCAATTTTCACATCCATCTAATCTCCATCCATTTTGTACAGCCAAAGCCAACAAAACTTGAATGGCAGTTCATTTCCCTGTTGGTGCAAAGGTCTCCTCATACTCTATCCCTTCTTTTAGAGCATATCCTTTTGCAATAAGCCTTTCTTTGTGTTTGGCATGTGATTCATTTACTTTGTATTTGTTTCGAAAGACCCATTTGCAACCAAAGGGTTTACAATTGAGTGAAGGATCAACCAACTTCTAAGTTCCATTCTTGACCAAGGCATCATATTCAATTTTCATTGCTTTTCTCCACACATCAAGCTTTTCAACTTGTTTGAAGGAAGTTGGTTCTAAATCAAAAGCAATATTGATTTCTTCTAGGCAGTCTCCCGAGGTAGATTTTTCTAGCTTATCTTGAATTTCTTTTAGGGACTTGTCTACTTGTTTGGCTTTGTATGCACTTCGACTGCATGTTTTTCCAACTTTATTGGGTCTGACATCTGTCAATGTCCGTGTAGCTCATTTTGGGAACAATTTGTGCCTCATTTTCTTGATTTGAATCTCCTTAATCTTTTGGTTGTTGCTTCGAAAACATGTTTTCTTCTTCTGATGAAGTTTTAATTTCTTCCTCAGGTGGAGTTTCTTTTTCAATTGTTGGAGGAAAAACAAATTCCAAACTATATGTCCCCCTTTAATGTCTGGAATCTCCTTGAAAACACAAAATTTTGCAAATTTCTCAAGTTGACTCAATTGTTGATCAATGTTGGTTCATTTGTTGATTCACAAAAAACATTTCTTGTAATGAGAAATTTCTTGTTTTTCTCATCATATAATATGTAGGCCTTTGAGGATTCAAAATATCCCAAAAGGATGCATTTTCAACTCTTGTGGTCCAACTTGTTCCTTTTCTCCTTGGGAATCAATGCATAGCATGTGGATCCAAAAATCCGAATATGTTGCAATGAAGGAAGATGACCACACCAAACTTCATATGGAGTCTTCATTTGAAGAGCTATTGAAGGTGACCTATTGCGGAGATAGACTACTGTTTTAGCTACTTCTACCCATAAATGCAGTTTTACTCCTTTAAAATACAACATTGCCCGAACCATATTCATCATAGTTTTGTTCATCTTCTCAAATACTCCATTTTGTTGATGAGTGTGAGGGACTCTGAGTGAAGGAAGATGACCAGACCAAATTTTGATCCCATTTTTATTGAGATAGGCTTCAAACTGCTTGAGCTACTTCTACCAAAAAATGCAATTTTACTCCTTTAAAATCACCACCATTATTAGTCCTCAATACTGCCATTTTGTTAATATGGGATTGTGCTTCATTTCAAACCATTGATGTGAACCACTTTTCATAAATGTGTCAATATGGGATTGTGCTTCATTTTCAACCATCATGGGAAGCTTTTGAAAGTTTCAAAAGATAGATCCAGGTCATTTTGCTATAGTCATCGATGAACAACATGAAGTACTTATTACCACTAGCACAATGAACTAGTAGTGGACCACACAAATCAAAGTGGATCAACTGCAATTTCCTTTCAACTCTCCAGTTTGATTTTTGAAAGGGATCTCTTTGTTGTTTTTCCAAGATGCATGCTTCACATTTTTCAATTGTTTTGGGTAGAGTTGGCGAACTTACAAAACCATTCTTTTGCATTGTTCAAATGCCACGATAGTTGGTATTTCCCAAATCTTGGATGCCAAAAAAGACTTGATGACATTCCTCCTTCAATGAGATGAGCAAAGTGTCTTGAAATTAAAGGCTCACCTCTTAAGTTTCAACAACTTTCCTTCCTCAAATCTAGTCAACATAACTATATTATCACATTTTCTTTTGATTTTTACGTCTCCATCATCCAACAAAATGGAGTGGCCTTGTTGTTGAATGAGCACTAGGGATAACAAGTTTTGTTTTACTTAAGGAAGGTATAAGACATTATGGAGAATGAAATTTGGAATCTAGTGACTTTTGAATTGTCCCTTTTCCTTCAGGTTGCATATTTGTTTTGTTTGCCAAATACACAGGAACATATCCTTCTTCATAAAACTTTTCAAAGAAGTCCCTTTGGAAATGTGTTGCGTGGCACCAATATATAGGACCCAAACATCAAATTAGGTTGAATTCACCGAGGCATAATTGACATCATCTGATATGGAAAGCACACATTCACTTGCAAACTGAGCCGAGTCTGATTCTGATATTTTTTTCTTTTCCTTATTTTCTTCCTTGTATTTTTGATAGGCCTCAATCTTATCCCATGATGTTTTGCATTTATGAGCCTCATGACTCCCTTTTCTACCAAATTGTTTGTGAAACAAGTTTTGTCTTTCATTTTGCTTCTCATGGTGTTGACCATTGTTTCTCCTAATTTTGCTTCCTTGTCCTCTATTTTTCCCTTTGCCTTTATCATTTCCTTCATTGTTGGAAGATTAAACCTTATTGAAAAAAATTGCCTTTCTGATGAGCATAGCAAATACTTTCTTTTTTGGTTTCAGTCTTTCTTCCAAAGGTCTTTTCTCTCTCAACCATCTTTTCAACCAATTGATTCAAAAATAAGTGATTTCAATTGATTGTTTGCTTGTAAAGACTCTAAATAGGTTGAATATGTGGGAAGAAGAGCTTTTATGAAGGCAATCATATGTACATCAATTCTTTTGCCATAAGCTTCAACATCATGTTTGAATGTACATATTTTTGAAGCCAAACTCATTGCATCACCGTTTTCAACTCAAGGTTGAACAACTTCAATCGAAATCGTATGAATTCCAATTTTGAATGGGAATCACACAAATCCTTTAACTTATGTATTGCTTTCCATGGTGTGTTGCACCCTTGTATATGATAAAAGACTTCTCCATCAACTAAGGCCCTTATCAAAGCCAATGCCTTAGAATTTTCATGCCTTCAAATTTGTAATTCTAGCTTTGCTATTGGTTCAAATGGTTGTGTGTCTCCATCACAAATGTCAAACCACAAACCATTGAAGATGAGAGTATTTTCAACTTGCCTTGACCATTCTAACTAGGTGTCCTTCCTGGTTAGTGTTGTACCAACTATTGATGTGATTGAATGCATTTTGTTGTCAATGGAGATGGATTGGTTCCTTATCATTCCAATAGGTTTCCCTTTCTATATAATACTGGACTGATATACCAAATCTCTTGATATGCTAGCCCTTCCTATATACCCGTTGATATGTGGAAGAAGATCACCCTTTCAATATACTTGTGATAAGTGAAAGTGATTTTAAAGCACATGAGAAAAGAGTGGTACATGGCACTTAGGTAGCACGTGAAAAGGATTTGTCCTATCAATGACACCTGCTTAGAAAGAAATCCTTGTATGTGGGCATAACTTCCCTATATACCTGAAATTTTTTATTGTCAAGATTTATGTCCAACAATAGAGACAAATTAACGGATGGAAATGGAAAAATGAGTTTTTTTGTCCTTATTACTCCCTGGAAATTTATAAGATCAAAGCGTCAAATGTTGTTGTTGCAACTATGTTAGGCGTTGGATGCATTAGTTGAAGCGCAATGACTTTACCCATAAGAGTGAATTAGAGGCACTACAATACCAAACACTGCAATTTACTTTAGATTTGCAAAATTTGCTTTGATTTTCGAGTTTAAATGGCACCAAAATGACTTATTTTTCAATAATGATAGTAATTATGAAACACTTAGATAGATTACCATAGAAAAGCACAAATGTTGGAAGTGTCTGTCTCGGAAGGATTTAATGGTCAAAGAAAAAAGCATTTGTTATATGGTATAAATCTGGCAAAATATCTACCTGAAAATGTTGTGGTCGGGTTTCCAGTTGCAGCTTATAAGTCAAGCAAGAGTCATAAACTGATTTCTTGGAGCTTCTCTAGTGTAATTTGGGAGATGCCCGAGTAGATAAAATCATTTGTGCCGTCACTAGAACTGTCTTAGAAAAGGAAATCGTCTCCAACAGTAGCTATAATTATCATTTGTGCATGTGTGGTTGTAGTCATTCTTGTATGCTTAGGTTCGTGCTTTGTCTTTGGTTGTCATACAAAATTAAAATGACAATTGTCTAATACGATGCAAGAAGAACAACAATCTGATGTGGATATGGCATTGGTTCATGTTCACCACAAATACAGTTACAATGGGCTTTGTGCAGGCACCAATAATTTCAGCGAAAAAGAAAATTTGGGGCCCTAGGTGCAAGAAATGGAGGATGTCATAAATGAAAAATTAGCCTATGCTATGATACCAATGTCAGGCCAGAAATTTGTACTGAAAAATGAATGCAGAAATCATATTGATGCAAACCCAAAAATTGTACTTATCAAAATGAGATGCAAGTACCTATAATGTGTGACCATTCAATTCATCTGCAGTGTGACTATTCAGTTCATCTTCAAAATGATTGTTAAGATTCTACAACAAGACAAATATTATTATAACTATAACCTAGAAGTATGTACAAAATATTGCAGTTTTTTATGAGAGCAATGCAAGAGTATTATTAAGAATTGCTGAAGAAAATGATGGAAATTCTCAAGTAAATCGTAGAACATTTAGACCAACGCCCGTACATTGAAGACAAGTTTTGTAATATCCCCTTCTCGAAAGCAGTTGTCGAAGACCCTTAGCCCATTCATTGTTTCCTGACGGCTAAGGAATGAGAAAAGGGAAACTAAGTCCTAATTAATTAATTTTAAAGTGCAAAAAAACTTTATTATAAGCACTTAAATTAATTTATTAGTGACAAAATAAAAAAAGAAAAAGAAAACCTTTATTTTTATTTCCCCTAGAGGAAAAATGTGACCCATATAGGGACATAAAACAAGGGGTGAAGAAATATTAAATAAAGGGAAAAATATTAAATAAAGAAAAAGGAGTTGATTGGCCCTTTAGTGTGGCGAATGTGCCAAGAAATAAAAGCAATTGGCCATGTATGGAGAAGGCAAATCTTTTTCATATTTTTATATCTGAAAATTGGTTGAGCTATTTGCTTTCCATTTTTGCCTCAACGGACGAAAACCTTTTGAAGTGTTTTGCATTAGAGGATGAAAACCCTCTATTGTCAAGGTTGAAGAACGAAAACTCTTCATCCTTTATGAGAGGGAGCTCTATTGAAGGGTTTACATTGAGTTTAAGGATAAATTTTGAATTTCTAGCAGTGTTTGAAGGCTCTAAGGTGCAAATTTATATTTTCTCCAGTTGGGGTTTGAAGAAGAAGAGTGTAGCTGATTTTTGGCATGCATTTCCAGCTAGATCTAGGGTTATGTAGACCCTTGTGAGTGGAGTTGACACATTTTAGGGCACGGCTAATGCGAATCTAATCTCCATCTTCATTAGCATATTTTTAGATGTAATTTCCAGCTTGTATGCATATGATTTGGGCTTTGTAAACATTTTTTCAAGCCTTGTCTGTAAGCTGATTTTCTGTTGACTTTAATAAATTTTCCAACTCTTCTTCGTGATCTGAAAAAATTATATTTTTGGTGTTCTTGCATCTATAATAAAGCCTCAATTGTGTGGTTAGAGATTTGGATGATTTTCAATCAGTTTTGAATATCAATCATCTCCAAGGAAAGTCGCATTTCCTTGTAAAAATTCAGATCTGCGTTCTTTTTATCAAATATGTTTCCCATAAATTGTTGTTATAAATCATATTTGTAGCTATTCTGTTTAAGGGCATAATTTGTCCTATTGGGGACTTTACAGTGGTATCAGAGCGGTGATCTTTGCCAGCTGTGGGAGAAATTAAAAAAAAATTAGATCTAAATGCACAAAGGGATAATGAATGATCTAGACCAAAGAGCTCTTCCTATAGATAAACTAAGCTACATGTATGAGGTGATTACAAGGAGCCAAAGAGAATTACAGCAGGCTCTGAGAGAATCTCAAAGGGAAAGCCAAAGAGAAATGCAACATGTGTTGATGGAATCTCAAAGGGAAATGAGTGATGCATTGATAAGATCTATTATGGACTTGGCTAAGGCTCTACATGGACACAATATCAACCATAGTTAGCATACTCGGCGAGTACTCTCCAAAAAAATCCCAAACGAGTACTCTCCTAAAAAACTCGCCATCCGAGTTTTCATTGAGTTTTGGCAAGTATTCCCGAGTATCTTTCAATGTCAATCATCATAAATTCATATTACTTATCAGCCGGCTGTTGTATTCGCATGATGATGCAATTTTGTATTGTATTTGTATTCAAATCTAATAGAAAACACTTCTCCAACATTTTATGGGCTCATTTGATACATTTTGTAGTTGTGTTGCTTAAAATTTATGTTTTTTAAAGAAATTTGCTTAAGTTGCCGAGTATTCCCGAGTATTGGCCAAATATTGCCAAGTCAAATTTTTTTGGGTCTACCGAGTACGAGTATGCAAACTATGATATCAACAAATCAACAAACCAGGGAGAAATAAATAATGGTGAAGGAAGTTCATCTGGACGAGCAAAGACATCCATCAAGCCTCTACTGTTCAGGGTCAAGTTTCTCCAAAAAGAGAAACAACCAATTGAGCTAGATCCTCCAAGTGCTGTTGAAGGCATAGAGGCACGAGGCGAAGAATATGCAGCCCTCGGTTTTAAGGTGAGGGATATGTTGTCCTTCGTTGATTTTTGCGAGTTGAAGAATAGTAAGGGCACAGGGCATAATGGTTGAACCTCATCAAAAGGCCATGGCAGAAAGGTCTCACCCATAGAGGGAAGAAAACCCTCCATTGTGAAGAAGAAAGTCCAAGAGCATGTAGAGGATCAGCTACAAGGTGGAGTATTCATGATGAAGTTTGAAGATACAACTTCCCTCTATAGCAACCCTTCCGAGGTGACAAAAGAGGATTTCATCATGCAATTTGAAGGAGAAGAATCTTCAATAGAAAAAGATATGAATTTTAATGAACAAAATGTTTGTATTAGTGGGCAAGACAATGAAGTTATTTTGCAAGGTATGAGGAATGGTACTCCTCAAGTTGTGACAGCCAAGAACATGGAAGGTTCTTTCAAAAGCGGGTAGATTGCAGGAGATGTGGATTATGTGGTAAGAGGTACATCTTTTTTACTGCAGCAGTTTTATCATGAGGATATGCAGCCCATTCTGGACAAGGAAGCTAGATGCAACAAAGCCAAGATGTCATCAAGGAAAAAGGAAATGAAGGTCTCAAGGATACACCAAGGTATGAAAGGAATGTTGCTGCATATTCAGATTTTTTTTTACTCATGAGAAGTATGATAAGTTAGAGGATCAAGTTTGCAATATGGAGTATGTGGTACCCTTGATCCAAATTCATGTGTATGAGCATCACGAGAGCTATGTATTTTGGCAAGAGCCCTCTCATTTCACAGGTATGGGATCTTGACTCTTGGAGCACTACAATATGTTTTATCTCTCACACATGACACTTAGGCATATGAGTTACAATTGCTCGAGGGCAAGCAATTTGGGGAAGGGAGGATTGTATTATCCCCTTTTCGAAAGCAACTGTCGAAGACCCTTAGCCCATGCATTGTTTCCTGAGGGCTAAGGAATAAGAAAAAGGGAAAATAAGTCCTAATTAATTAATTTTAAAGCGCAAAATAAAACTTTATTATAAGCACAATAATCAATTTATTAGTGACAAAATAAAAAAAAGAAAAAAAAAAAACTTTATTTTTATTTACCCCCAGAGGGAAAATGTGACCCATATAGGGACATAAAACAAGAGGTAAAGAAATATTAAATAAAGGGGAAAATATTAAATAAAGAAAAAGGAGCTGATTGGCCCTATTGTGTGGCAAATGTGCCAAAAAAAGTTATAAAAACAAGTCGCCAGGTATGGAGAAGGCATCACTTTGTCATATTTTTATATTTGCAAATTGTTTGAGCTATTTGCTTTCCATTTTTGCCTCAAAGGATGAAAACCCTTTGAAGTGTTTTGCATTAGAGGACGAAAACCCTCTATTGCCAAGGTTGAAGAACGAAAACTCTTCATCCTTTATGAGAGGGAGCTCTATTCAAGGGTTTCCATTGAGTTTATGGATAAATTCTAAATTTACGGCAATGTTTGAAGGCCCTAAGGTGCAGATTTATATTTTCTCCAGTTAGGGTTTGAAGAAGAGTGTCGCTGATTTTTGGCATGCATTTCCAGCCAGAACTAGGGTTATCTACACCCTGGTGAGTGGATTTTGACACATTCTAGGGCACGGTTGTCCCAAATCTCGTCACCAACAACTTTGTCATATTTTTAGAGGCCAAAATCAGCTGAGTTGCATAATTTTTGGGCTGAGGAAACTCTGTTTTCAGTCTTGTCTGAGAGTTATTCATCTGTAGATTTTAATAAATAAATTCCAACCTTCAATTGATCCAAATCTGGTATTTGTCTAATGTTTTTGTCCTTATAAATATTGCTGATCTGTTTTGCATAATATTTGGGTGATTTTGCTTCGGTTGTGAATGTTTTCCATCACCAAGGCAAGTCACACTCTTCAGTAATAATTCAGATCTGCACTATTTATTTCAAGTACATCGTCTATAAATTACTATTTTGGATCAGATTTACTGCTGTTCCGTTTAGGGGCAGAAATTGTCTGATTAGGGACATTACAAGTTTACATGACTAACTAAAGCTTCATAGTTTACAAATTGGTGTACCTGCAAATACATCCATATATAATTGCAGTGTAAAGCATAAGCTAGAACCCAAATAATGTGATAATAAAATAATCTGAAACAGAAATGGAGTTTTGCTTCGAATTACCTTCTACAAGAAAATTGCATATGTATTGCACATAAAATAATCATAGCAGCAATTGCATAAGAATAGCTATATGGTCATTACCACCCAATAAGAGATGTCAACACAAACAACCTTGGACAAAGAAAAACAGAAGTTTCCTAAAATTGCAATACATGAAATTCTTTGTCAATGACAAAGTGTATGAATGCAAGATGCTGCAAAAAATCATCCTTACAAGAGTATGCTAAGGTATATATAGATTATCCCATCTTTACACAAATGGCATATACCATCTTGGAATTAAAGCAATAACTGGCCCAAAGAGTGTAAAGGTGCAAAATATTATATGGTTTTCAATGCTTTCTCGAACATGCTTGTTTGTTGGAACATGTTCAGATATTCAGTTTTCACTCTTCGAATGCATATTTACTTTGTTCATGATTAATATATTATTCTACTATGTACTATTTCGTCCTCCATAATCCAGCATATTATGAACTACTTCATCTTCTATACTCGTGGTTTTTGGAACAACTTGAACATCCTCTACTCACTTTTTGGATGCACTTTACTTTGTTTATGATTATTATACTATCTATTGTGCATCCATTTCTTTCTTTCAACCCCAAATTTATGACTAGAATCAGGGAAAATACTGTTCCTTACATTGGGCCATAATTAAGTTGCTCTTAAGCTCAAATTTATTAATAACTATTTTGAGAGGAATAAACATATCTCATTAAGAACTATTTTGAGAGGAATGAACATATCTCATCCTGTCCATCTTGTTACTTCCAGTCTTCAACACATAGGGCCATGAGAGATGCATTCTGGACGTGGATATGCAAACAGCGGATCCAGACCAGACATATGTAGAGTTCTAGGACCATTAAGATGGGCCTAGTGGGTCCAGATGATACAACATTACTCAATTATTTGCTCTCCCCTCAGAGAGGAGTCCAACCTTGGCTGTTAGTTGGGATTCATCTTCATCATGGAGGACTGCTTAACTTCTTCCAAGCTTTCACAGGACAACTCCATGACAACAAAGGCCTCTCTAGATGACATCCTCCAATAGGTGGAATTATGTCAGTTGGTAGGGATGTTGATATTCATGGCATGGTATCTTGTCATTCACAACACAACGGCATCTTGTTCACAACTTTACAACACTTATTTGTTTATGCTCTATTGACTATTTTTTTTCTTGACAAAGACAATTTATTGAGATTGGGAACGACTTTGGAGCTCCTCCATACTTTTTAATAATATATTTGCCAGCCTATCATCCTCTTTTTTGTTGTCTGTGGACAGTAATATAATTTTATCTTTCCTACCTGTTTCTCACTGTGTGCTACACGATATGATGGATATTATAATTTAGTTATATTCATCAAACCCCTAGATAATAACATTATCAAGAATTCTTACTATAATACAGGGAATCTTCTAATGAAGAATTCCATGTGTCCTTTGGGCTTCACATTTCTGTGAAAACTTGTGTGTTTATGGAAGATGTTCTTGTTTCAGAGTCTCTAGGAGCATGTGGTAGCATTATGCTTTTGAAAGTCAACTTTTTCAAACACATCAGTTTCAGCACTGTACTCTGGTTAGACTTTACAATCATATTATATTATTCCACGATAGTAAAACTAAAAATTATTTTTATTTAATAGTAAAACCTGAAGCTATTGACGGCATCCCATGACCAAACTAGTTCCTTTTTCATAATAGAACTCAACACTTTAGTTGAACATATGCAGAGAAGATAGCTCCCTATCATACAAATTAAATAAATTAAGATTTTATAGTTTTCTATTTATGAACTTGCTTTGAATGATTTAAAACTACATTTATCTCCATCCACTGGCAATATGACAACACTATTGGAGAATATATCACAGAAATACAGCTCCTTATCACAGAGATTCAAGAAAACAAGTTCTCATTAGTTTTCTAATCATTTGTATGCTTTCACTGGCTTAACGTGACACATGACAGCTTCAATGAGTGATTATTAGCTCATGCCTGTTTTACTTTCAAGGAAGTTTTAAACTATGTTGTAAAATTCAAATTGTTATTACTATTAGTATCAATACCTCCATAGTCACAATCGAACATAAATTGGAAATTAAAATGCTAGAAACAGCAAATGCTTAAATGAGCATGTCAGAGAAACTTACCAGCCCTGACCAAAAGGAGGCAGGGGAATCTTCCAGTTTGCACCTTGAAGAATTGCACTTGTGAACCTGCAAACCAAATATATGGAATTAATCGATTATTCGGCTCCAAATTAATAGATTAATATAAATAGAAAATGTAGGATAAAATTCAAAACAGATACCACACATTATTTCCTTTTAGAATGTGATCTACCAATCCCCCTCTAAAATAAAAAACTAAACTATAACAAACTAGCCTGCATCTCATTGACCATAGCAAGGGAAGTCATAGATTTACGTTTTACTATAGACTGTGTTTGGCAAAGCAACATTCGAGACCATTGAAGGAATATGGGCCGCATTCTGAAAGGGGATTATAAGTGTTTCTTGACCAAGCAAGGGAAGTCAGGCAACCCCACCCCCCATCCCAAATTTTAACCAAAATAAAACTGAACCCTATGTCCGCTCGTCTACTTAGAATTTGGTCATATGCAATTTCCTTTTTTCATTTTTTTTGTCACTCTCATTTTTAGGAATGCTATTTTAAGACGAGTCTTCACATATTCACATATTTTTAATACTATCATACAATAATATAATATGTTCAATTTTGTGAGAGAGAGAGAGAGAGAGCTCCGTAATATAATTATCTTAGTAGTAATTTTAAAATTAAATATAGTGTACATATAAATGTATAAATATTATATAATGGTATAAGTATCAGTATTACATTTAAGCATTAGCCAATTTATGTTAAAAGGGATTAAGCATCTATTTAAAGCCATTTAATTTTAATTATAGGTTAGATGATTTAGAAATTCTTTCCTATACATTAATGAGTCGTTTTGTGTTTTATTGCCAGAAAGTTCTTGTATTGCGTCAAGATATTCCCAAAGAGCCATATTAGCCATTTTTGCCAAATACCCAGATGCCCAAAATTGTTATATTCTGTCGTCAGGATTTGTCTGCGGAAAATTTGTATTTAATTATTTTGAGCCCCGTTTAAGGCAATTTGCGCTCCGATTTAACCCTGTTGTGATCGAACATATCATTATTCCTATATACTAGAAGGGTTTTAACTAAGAATAAGTTTTGGGCTTTATTTGTGACTTTTGGCAATTTTTTGTGTTTTTATGTTTTCCCGTTTCGTTTTCTGTGAAATTTCTCTAGATCAATTCCTTTGCCGGTTTGGCCTGAAGTAACTGGGAATCATATACGCACGTTATGCCAGAAGGAATTCGCCATCAAAGGTTTGGTTCTCTGGGAAAAGACGAAGTCATGCACTAAAAAGCCTCTTCTGGGCTGGCCGCATTTTTGGAAAAAGAAGAATTGAAGTGAATCATGGAAAAATTAGAAGCAGCAGGCAGGTGAGAATTTTGTATTTGCCTAGCAGGGTACTTTTTCCCATGAAGGCAACGCCACTTAAGTGACAATGGAAAAATTAGAGGCAGCAGGCAGGTGGGAATCTCTTACCTGCCTTGCAGGGTACAAATTCCCATTGTGGAATAAAAGAAATATCACTTAAGTGAATCATGGGATTTTATTGTCTGCCTTGCAGGGTAAATAATCCCATTATGAAAGTCAAGCGACTTAAGTGAATCATGGAATTTTCAGGGCTGCCTTGCAGGGTAAATAATTCCATTGTCATGTGATTCTTAAAAATAGAATTCTATATGTCAAAAAGTGCGCCCCCTTTGGAGAAGTAAAGGCAGCCTTTAAATTGATTAATTTAATTAATTATTCACCCAAAATAGGCGCCCAGGCTTGTGGAAAAGTCAACAAAGGCAAGGGGCAAAGGGTGGTTGAAAATACATTGCTCTAAAATTAAATAAATTAATTTATTTAATGGCAACCCCTTCATGTCAAAAAGTGCGCCCCATTTGGGAAAAGAATAATACTTTTTAAAAGTATTTAATGATTAAATTAATTTCTATTTTCAGTGGCTAAGGTTAAAGCACACTGTGAAGCTTAAATGGAGTGAAGAGTGGATGATTAAATTGATTAAATTTAATTTATTGGATGGTTGTTAGTTAAAGAGACAAGCATGATTTTTAATTAATTAATTGCAAGGAATAGGAGGGGCAATTATTAATTATAGAATTATGAGGGTTATATAAGCACGGGCTGCCATAAGGATGAATTAATTAATTCACAGGAAAAGAAGTGCAGCCCAGAGGAAAAGTGCGCCCCATTTGAAGAGGATTTTTGCTCAAAAAAAGGTGAAATCAATGCTAAAAGCTTCCAATTTTGGCGCACTTGTTGAAGGAAGTGGATTTGTGTCTGGGTAATTGTTTGCATAAGTGATACAGGTGCTTAGGTGAAGTTGGAAAAATTCATGCTCACTTTGCATACAAATAAAACATCAATTCTTGGGGCAGCAGGCTTGAATAGTGCAGATTTTTATGATTAAAATTCACTGTTAATGCTCTGGTTGCCATCTTTGTCTGAATTACTTGTAGGAATTCATTATAGGTGCTGTACAAAAGAAAAAGAGCTTTAATCAATGTCCAATACATTGAATATATCCTCCGAATATGAAGAATTATCCAGATCTGCACCCGTTTTGAAGAATTCCAGACAAATAAGAAGAAAAAGAATTGTTCAGACAAAGATAGACAAAGATTGCTTCAGCCATAGCAAAGCGGGATGAAAGAGAAAGCTCAGCGGAATCATGCGTAGCTTCTAGATTTGTTGAAGTCAATAGGCCCAGATCTAGATCCAGATCTCATAATTGCAAAAGCTTCTAGCACAAAGGCTTCATCCTCTTGTTTCGAATGCAGCCCGTGAAGAAGTCAGTGCGTGGAAAATTCCTTCTAGGATCTTGTGCATGTGCTTCCAAATATCACTCAACTATGAGTTGTGCATTACAATTGTTTCGCAGACTCATATATTATTTTATAAATATTAAAAACTATTACTACAAAATAACCCAAACCATTCCTAAGTGTTCACACTATGAAAAATATTTTTGTAATAGTCACCCCCTTAGTGTGAACATGGGGAAAGCTATATCCTCTACCTAATCATGATCTATAAAGAACTGAAGGTTTTCAATGAGTACCAAAAACTCAAACAATATGAGGTTTTCAAAGAGAACCTCCAAATCAGAAAGTTGTTTTCTAGTGGAACCAACCACTACATAGTAGTATACATTATTTTGCTCACATCATTGTTTCCTAACCGTAAGAGGGACTGAAGCGATCAACATAAATTATGCTCACTGTAAGTGATTGCTTTAAACAGCCATTGTTACTTCTATTCATTATTACAACATACTTGTAAACACACCACACGTGCAAAAATAGACAGGTCACCAATACCAGTTGCAAATCAATCTCTTTGTCATGCAAAGACTAATTCCAGGAGGGATATTCCCTGTTGTTTCCTTTCCCATCCTCCATCTTGTGCCAATTCTACTAAATAGCTTCCTGTAATGAAATTACTCGTATAATTCTTATTAAGAGCAACAATAGAACACCAAATAACACATTATTTCATAATAATGATCTTAATATGCAATTAGAATAGCTTCACCACTTCGAGGGGGCAACCTCCAAACCATATAATAAGACTCAAACACTCAAATGATAATGAAATACTACATTATAATCCCCTATATACACTATTTCTATGCTATGGCCATCACCAAGGCTGGCCTACTAAGCATGAGAAAATATAAATGATATAATAAAATGATATGGTAAGCCACAAGTCAGATATTCATATCCTAATACAAGCAATAGGTTAAGGGCATAACATGCCCTTCCCCTTCAAACCAACGGTGTCCTCAACATTGAATAATCCTGGATGTTGCCTACAAAAAACCTTCATCCTCCTAGGTGGCGTCTTCTATGCTTAGATTCTTCCACTTGATCAAATATTTCTTAATGTGTTTAGTTTCTCAGCCTCTTAGTTACGTGTTTACAGAATCTTCTCAGGCTCCAAAATGATTCTGTCCTTCCTCATCACGTTCTGGTAACTCTGTTTGGGCTTCAAATTTCTGTCCAATAACCTTCTTCAGGAATGAAACATAGAATACTGGGGTGTATGTGTGAAGATGGAGGCAAATCTAGTTTATAAGCAACACTACGAATTTTCTGTAGAACCTGATAAGGGCCATAATATTTAGGAGCAAGTTTGTTTGTTTTCCTTTTTCTTTTACTTTAGGGACATCTATTTGTAAGGATAGAGACGTACAAAAACCCAGTCACCAATTTAAAAATGTCTTTCACTACGGTTTTGATCTGCTTTTTGTTTCATCCTATTTTGTGCTAATGCTAAATTCTCCTTCAAACTAGCCAAAACTTGTTGTTGATGTTGAATGTGTTCCTCAACATCTCTAACCTTAGTTTGCACCCTCAAGGAGGAAGTGATAGAAGGTGGATGGTAACCATATAATGCTAAAAATGGGGTCATTTGAGAAGAGGTATGAAAAGATGTGTTATACCACCATTCTGCCAGTGGTAGCCATTTAATCCACCTTTCTTACTTATCTGATACAAAACAACGTAAATAAACCTCTAAGAATTTGTTGACCCACTGTCTGTTTGCCCATCAGGTTTGAGGATGATAAGATGAACTGTGAGCTAGCTGAGTACCCAAACATGAAAATAATTCCTTGCAAAAATTACTTGTGAAAATAGGAGCACGATCACTTACAATTATCTTTGGAGTTCCATGTAGCCTTTGAACAGTCTCCAAAAAAAATAGCTGCAACTGTACTGGCTGCAAATGGATGTGATAGGGCACAAAAATGGGCATATTTTTTTAGCCTATTCACAATCACGAAAATAACATTCTTACCCTATGAACAAGGCAATTTGGTGATGAAATCCATGGAGACCTCCTCCCATATCTGGCTAGGAATTGGTAAGGGTTGCAACAGACCTAGTATCTTAATTGTTTCCTCTTTGTTTTGTTGGCACACTAAACACTCTGATACAAAATTTTTTACATCCCCCTTGAGTCCTTCCCAAAAGAATTCTCTTTTTATTCTATGATATGTCTTCAAAAACCCAGAGTGTCCTCCAACAGGTGAGGCATGTAGCTCTTACAAGAATCTTATGCTTCAACTCATAATCTTTACTCAAGTAAAACCTATCCTTATACCATAGGGAATTACCTTTCCACTCAAAATTTTTTATATGTCATAGATCCTTGCGTGATATTATATATTAGAGATTGTGTATCCTTATCTTGATTCCATTCCAATCTTGCTTCATCCACCCAATCAGCCGTCAACATGGACATTCCACATAGTAAGGCATCTGCGGATGTATCCCTTCTGGACAACGCATCAACTACTACATTTTTCTTTACCCTTTTTGTATATGATTTCAAAATCATAACCCAAAATTTTTTTTACCCACTTTTGTTGTTCCTCAGATGATAACCTTTGCTCCAAAAAATTATTTGAGACTATCATGATCAATTTTTATCTTGAAGTGTCTACCCATGAGATAGGGTCTCCATTGCTTGACTGCATGAAGAATAGCTATCATTTATTTCTCATAGACAGGTTTGAGAAGATCTTTTCCTTTGAATTGGTGACTCTCAAATGCAATTGGTCTTCCTACTTGCATTAGAACTGCTCCCAATCCCTGATCCTGAAGCGTCACATTCAACAATGAAGGTTTTTGAGAAGTTGGAAGTAACCAAAACTAGGGTGCTGCACATGGATTCCTTCAACTGCTCAAAGGATTTAGTGGTTACATCTGTCCAATGGAAGGCATCCTTCTTTAGCAATGCAATGAGTGGGGTTGCTATTCTACCATATCTTCGCACAAATCTTCTGTAGTACCTTGTTAGTCCTAGGAACCCACGAAGATTTTTAAGATTTTTGGGCCTTGGCCATTCCACCATAGCTTTGATCTTCTGAGGATCAACTTTGACGCCTTCATGGGATACAATATGACCCAAGTACTCTACCTCTTGTACACCAAAAGAACATTTGGATGGCTTTGCATACAGAGTATGTTTCTCCAAAACTTCCAACACGTTATTTACATGTTGTAAGTGTTCTTCCCATGTCTTACTGTAAATCAATGTCATCAAAGAAAACTAATACAAATTTCCTTAAAAACGGCATAAAAATAGTGTTCATCAAGCTTTGAAAACTTGAGGGCGCATTTGTAAGACCAAAAGGCATTACCAAAAACTCATAATGGTCTTCATAGTCCTGAAAGCCGTTTTATGAACATCTTCCTCTTTTATCCTAATTTGATGGTACCCCGACCGAAGATCTAATTTTGTGAAATAAACAGCACCATGAAATTCATCAAGTAATTCATCAATTACTGGAATAGGAAACTTATCTTTGATGGTGTACTTGTTGAGTTCTCGGTAATCTGGACACATCCTCCATGTTTCATCCTTCTTACGTACCATGACCACTGGTGAAGAATATGCACTCTGGCTATGCCTGATGATACCTGCCTTCAACATTTCCTCCATTTTCTTGATCTCACTTTTCTGGGAATATGGGTATCTGTATGGTCTGATGTTAGGTGTTTGGCTCCCTGTAATCAACTGAATGGCATGATCATGATCCCTAACTGGTGGTAGTCCCCTTTGGAATTGCATTAAAAACAGATGAGTGAGCATCCACAATCTTCTGAAGATTGGGTGGCATTGAAGACTCTGTATTTTGTACTTTTATGGAAAATTAGCTTTGCTATAAAGCCATCCACTCCTTTTCTGAGAACCTTTTGCATCTGATGAGAGCTAATAATCTGTAAAGACTTAGCTACCATCCCATTCAATTTTATTGTCCTTCCATCTTAATGAAATGACATGAACAATTCTTGGAAATTCATCTTCTATAGTACCTAGGGTTGTGAGCCATTGGACCCCCAAAACAATATCTGCCCCTCCCATAGAAATAGAAAAACATAGGTGAGTCTAACATGTAGTCTCCCATGGAAATCTTGATACTATGGCACTTTCCTGTGCAGTTGACTATCCCCACCATCTGTAATCATAACTTGCATTTATGGAGCTGGGTAAATAAAACAATTGAGGCAGGCAGCTAACTTACTATTTATGAAGTTATGAGTACTTCCCCGAGTCAATCAACACTGTCACCTTCTTGTTTTTTGAGATAGCTAATAACCTTGAGTGTTTGAGGAGTACTAATACTTGACAATGCATGGAAATAAATTGTAGGTTGGTGATCCTCTACTTCATCTTCTACTGGTTCCTCAGCCTCTCCTATAATTTCAGCTTCCTCATCATCCTCATTACCTCCATTAATATAGAAAAAACTTCTTCTCAGCACATTTATGTCCCAGTCCATAGTTTCTATCACAGTTAAAACATAATCCTTTTGCTATCTTTTCTTCCATTTGTTGAGGAGTCAGTCTAATTGGCCTATCAAATGAAGGGGGAAGAGATACTACGGTCTCTGGTGTTAATGAAAGGTGGCCTCCTACTACAAATAAATTTTTCCTCTACACGACGTGCCATGATAATAGAATCAGAAAGCTTGATTGGATTAAACATACGTACCTCATGCTCGATGTGGTCCTTAAGACCCCCAAGAAACAGGTCATTCAGATTCTCTTTTGGAATATTCTCCACCTTTAATGATAGGTGTTGGAATCGCTGCACATAATCTGACTGATCCTGTTTGCCGTAACTTTGCTAATTGACTAAAGTAGTTCTCTGAAACACTGGAACTATAGTGCAATTGCAACTCCTCGGTAAAAACTGTCCAAGTGACACCTAAACCATTCTTCTACCTCTGAGCACATAACCAACGATACCAAACAAATTGGTCGGGTTCAAGATATAGGGATGCCAATGTCACCTTTTGTCCTGATGCTGTTTGATGTAACTCAAAGAAGTTCTCTATTTGATTTATCTATTTCAGGGGATCCTTACCATCAAATTTGCGCATATCCACTTTTGGCACCATGTTCCGTGGTTGCGAATAAGTTTGATTCTGTTGGGACTGGAAAAGTGATCCAATATGGTTAGTTTGTCCATGATTTTGAACTGAAGGTCCTCCTTGGTTGATATGGGCCTCATTTGGGCCATACTGGTTACCCTTTACATGTTGCATGATATCATCCAACCGATGATTGATTTGGGCTATGTCTCCTTTAGAGGCCATCTCAGATTGTACATTTCGCAACTCATACTCAAGTTGGCTCACCTTATGATCAACTGAGGTAAACCCTAGTGCTGAGGAATCTGTATTTACCCCTTCTAACTCCATCTCTTCAATCACTACCCCATCTTTATCTGGGGTTTTACCCGGAGTAACCGGATTCTTTTTTGCTCGTGGAAGGCCCCGCCATGATGTCAAACCTTAGGGTTTAGGGTTTCGATACAATTTCGGCCAAACAGGAAAAAACACAGAGAAGATACTAATACTATTTTTTTGAGAGCTTTCTGAAAATGTAAAGAACTTGACAATTTTCCACAATTTGCACCCTAGGGAGCGATTTTATGAAAAACCCTAAATTTGTAATAACTTTTGCAAAATAAATTAAAAAAGTATGAAATTTTCAGGGAACCTTACTTGAAATGCTTCGCAACTATGGTAAAAATATCTCCCACCAATTCGCTCTGGTTCGCAATATGTGGCAGAAACAAAAAATTAGGGTTTTTACCCTAATTTCGGCCCAGATTGCAGCTCTGATACCACTTATAATGAAATTACTTATATAATTTAGATTAAGAGAAACAATAGAACACCAAATAACACAATATTTCAGAATAATGATCTCAATATGCAATTAGAATAGCTTCGCCACTTCGAGGGGGCAACCTCCAAACCATATAATACGACTCAAATGCTCAAATGATAATGAAATACTACCTATAATCCCCTATATATACTATTCATATGCTATGGCCATCACCAAGGCCGACCTATTAAGCATGAGAAAGTATAAATGATATAATAAAATGATATGGTAAGCTACAAGTCGGCTACTCATATCCTAATACAAGCCATAGGTTAAGGGCATAGCAGCTTTCGACTTGTACTTTCCCTTCTACATTGTATAAGTAGGAGAAGAACCTCCAGGTTAATGATCAGAATTTGTAAGCAGCAACCTTGTGTTCCAGACTTTGTGCTGAAACCCTTGAGAGCCACTTGAAGCAAAGGAATATACAGGAGCAGATTTCCGAAGAACTTTGTGTCACGGTGTATTGTGTTTCTTGCTTTTTTTATCTTAGATCTTTTAATAGACTTTGTGTTATTTCAGATCTAGAGCTAGAGCTACCTTTGCTTAGAATTCTGTGTTTATATCTATTGGTTTCTTCTATATGCATGCAATTAACTCTGTTATCTATTGATTGGGATGCACATCTTCCCCATTTCTTCTCTGTGTTTATATAATTCCCTTCTTCTATAAATATTTCCTTTCTTTAAACAGCTGCTTACTTGCTGCAGAACTGTTCAGTTATGGTTCATGAACTGAGTAGTTAAAGTAAAATCCCATATAGATACTAGCATGCTTTAATTGACAAATCTGACACGGGAGCCTCACCGGTAAATGAGGGAGATTTATCTCATGACTGCCTAAGTTTTGTGCTATGCAGAAAATCTAGCCAACACCTTGCCTTGCAATTAAAACCAAAACTACATGAAGAAAAATGTCATTAGGGTAATGAGTAATGACTACTCATGAAGGTCATCTTGAGATGACTTAAACACAACTAAAAATCCCACAAAAATTCAAAGCTAATTACATTGTTTATATTCTATTTTACCAAGAATATTGAATGGAGACCTATACCTTAAAAGTAAGCGTGAACTTTGCTTGACCACAATAACTATAAGTCTATAAATATGTACATTAAAATTTGTGCCCCAAACTTAATACATGATATTCTCTTGAACCTTTCCTAATTTTCCCGAAAGGTTCCAAATCCATTTCCTTGGATTTTGGTCACTAAAGTGTTGTTCACTAAAAATCTCAAATTTGCTTGACCACAATAACTCTAAATTTGTACATTGAAATTTGGGACCCAAACTTAATACATAACATGCTCTCGAGTCTTGACTATTTTGCTTGGAATGGTCTCCGTCCATTTCTTCTCATTTTGGTCACTGAAGTGTTGTTCACTGAAAATCTGAGATATTGATCCTCCCATGTCTTGGTGATAGCTTTGAATTATGTTTATTGGGTCTAACTTTTGTTATTTCCTAATGCAAGGAGAGTCATTTAACCGTTTATTGGAAATGATATTGAATCTCTTATCTATTACATGCATGAAGGTTGGTGTTATATAGAAAAACATGAAACATTCACTTGCCTAGAGATATTTATGCATATACTTTATATACCTTTCACTGAATGATACCTCTAGGCTGGGCTATTCTTTTGTTTGTTCAATTTCTCATATTGCACTCAATAAGCATGTTGCTTGTTGATTCTCTTTATTTCGATGTTTTGAGTCAGAAAGATTTGGTTTAAGTTTGAGATCTGCTCGATGCTAAATGACGGGTCGTATTACCAGTCATTTAACCAACTCATAGACAAGTTGGTGTCATTATAACCAAGGCGGTGCCTAAAGCTGTATGAAAAAGGAGAAAAAAAATATTATTCAACAATACTTCTTCCTAAGAAAACATACAGAAATTAAACATGCATGAAAAAGAAACACACAACAACTAAACTGCTGAAATAAATCTGCAGTAAATAAACTATGCTAAGAAATAACGTAAAAATCCTCCTCCTTGGGGAAGAGCGGCTTTTGGCCATTCTCTTCCCTTTGGATTTGGAGCAATCACAATTAACTTTTAAAACTGCACTTGTATTTATTCAAAACTGATTTACAAAATATGCCCCCCTTTCCAAATATATGGAAGAGGTATTTATAGACATTACTCCTAGTTTACTTGGTCCACACTCCAAGAATTAACTACCTATTCTTGGGTGGATTTATTCAGAGCAATAAATACTAAACAAACTTGACTACAACAACCCACTTATCATGGAGAATATTTCTACAACTCATTCCTTTAATCTCGGAACACAAAGTGGGAGAGTACTTATTCAACATTCCTAATACTATTCCACTATTTTCTCATCTTTGAAACATGGAGAGAAAATGGAGGAGTGTTAAGTCTATGACTTTGAATTCTTCTTGGAATGCCACATGCATGCATGACTTTGGATTGCCACATGTTTGGATATGTATTCTTGGTGGATGACGTGGAAACAAAGAGTGGGTTGAATAGTTCGGTGCTCCTTTACATTATTTTGGAACAAACCAAAATACTTTCACTAGCTGGGCATTTCCGTAGCTGGGCGTTTCCGTAGCTGCGTGAAGAATTTTCGTAGCTGGGTGTTTCCGTAACTGGGTGAAGACTTTCGGTAGCTAGAATCTATGAACTTAGAGTAGAGTTGTTTATGACCTATTTTCTACACACTATTGCATTCCAACTTTAGAAGAAATATTAGGAAATAACAACAATTAAATTGCAAATATATTTCTAAAGAGATGATAAGATAAATCCTATATTCTACCTTAAATATGTTATCCGTTATTAAAACTACATCTAAATTCACATAAAAACTTTATTTTAAGAGAGAGAATAAGAGTGCTATTTGGTGATATAATGAGATATATTTTGGTCTCATCACTAATATATCATTCTTCAAATTAAAATCGAAGATTTTGGTATGACCACATATCAATTGGCTAGAATTAGACAACCATCAAGAGCATATGATAAGAAACGAAAGCTAATTCAGCAAGTGCTTGTACTAGCTCAGATCCATCTTAACATGGATCTAATATGCGTTGAGAGGTAATCTAAAGACTCAAAGTGCCAATCTCTATGTTTTTAGTTTTTACACTTATGTTATGGTGGAATTGCAACCTTGAATCTTCTGGATACTCCTTGGCGCATATCAGATCAATGTTAAGATGGATTTGTGATAATAACAGACTTTTTCTAGCTCCTTCATTGCCGCTGTCCATAGAAACAACTGACTTGCAGTTACCTAATCTTTGGAGTCTTCATTGTGCTACCTTCTTGGAAACGTATGATTTATAACACTGGATGCAAGCATTGTATTTGTCTCTTTATCCTTCTTATTAAGAGTTACATACTTATAAAAACATCAGTTGTCAATGTTCCCCACGCATCCATCCCCACACACACCAAAATTCCAAGTTTATGTGGGATATAAAACGTGCCTCTCTGTGCAAACTAGACTTAAAGAGTCAGGATAAATCATGATTAATAAGGGAGTTGAGATTTACACAGTCAATAATTCACAAACAAGAAAATGCTTCTAGTTAAGCCTGTGTAAAACCACAATAATATGAATTAACATGATGGATCACACTTTTTGATCCATCATTAGGATGAGTTCATGATTAGTTTAGAAATATACAATCATGTTCAGTTAAGAAGCAAGCTAATCTATTTTATGGTCCTTAGAGAGAAAGTAAATACGCTTGTAGTTGGAAACAAAGTGAGATTCTTAAGACATTATATGCTGATACAGCAACGAGAGGCACAGCAATAAGCTTGTTTTCATTTTGCAAATAATCAACATGGATCTTTGAGAACATACGAAACCAAGAGGAAGAGCTTGGAGCTCTGGATGTGATGAGACGAAAGGTTATCCTCCATTGGATCTATTGCAAGCTCTTCCTTGTCTAGCGCTCTTGTCTTGCTTTTTCACCCTGGTTGTATGTGTGTTTTGTATCCCTTTTAATGTTATTGGTCCTGGTTATTGTTGTCTTTGTTGGTATTTTCTTTTCTTTTTGTTTTTTGGTTGGTCTCATTTTCTATGCCCTTGTCCCCACCCTCCTTATCTTGGTAGGTGTGCTGGAAACTTTTGGGAGAGGAGCCTCATTAATGCTTTTGTAATATCCCTCTTATGGGACCAATGGGAAATGGCAACCAACAAGTAGAATCAACACCAAAATGATCAAGTTCAGCCAGCAGGGTTATGAAATAAATACTGTAATCTGATAACAGCGAATAAACTCTCACATTCCCTTCAATGAGACCTTCTATAGATTGCTACTATAAACCATGCTCCTCAGACACACACTCTGCAACATTAGTCATTCACAAACAAGACTCTGAAAACTTCCCTTCCACGTGCTTATAAAATTAGATATAGGCTTTATATACATATCACTGAAATATCAATCAAACAAGCATGTATTCGTGGTTAAAGAGCACTTGTTAATCATATCAAACATCCCCCAACACAGATCGCTGCACTCAGACTTTAAAATACCCCCAAACCAGGCTCTAAAACCAGTCGATTCATTTAGGAGAATTAGTATCCTGATGTAGGATGAATTTGCTGTTTAAAGGGTATATGAAACAGGCATATGAAATCAGATTTAGCAATCTTGCTGCAACAAGGGACTCATCACTTTAAACTCAACAGATCACTCACAACACCCTATCATTTATGCAACCAATCAGGTCTCCAATCTTTGAAATATAACAACCAATCGGGAGTATGTATTTGGAGGGAGATCGCTTCCAGAGGGGATCAATGAATGCATACAATCTTGGATCGAACCCTTGATATAGTTCACTGTTATTGGTGCCTAAAAACATGCATCCACATACCTTTAGTGAGACAAAGAACATGGATTTCTCTGTCCCAGCAGACATCAAACTGATCTCACAGAGTTCGCTGCAATTAGAAGCTACAAACACACATACATAATGCACTAACCCATTCGCTTCTATGGAATTAATATTGTAAGAATGCTACACCATTAAATCTGCAATGAAAGACCTCAGAACACCACAAGGACATGCAAACTACAAGTCGCCAATGCTAGAATATATCAGCCACAAGAAGATATTCAATCAAACTAGAAATCGCTGCTAAAATAAGTACTTTGCACACACCTATGAGATTTTAAAGGAAATCGCTGGAACAAGAAGGAATAACAGATATATTTTGACCAAAACCAGATCATTAATCACCCAATTAGATTACTCAACTTTGCCAAATACAAATCGCTGCCACTTAATATATTTTGCTCCCAGATTGACTCTTAAAATCAGTCACCAAACAATGGATGCAATTCTCTAGGGTTTGGAGTGCCAATATACCTTAGAACAGCTCACAAAAGCACAATAAGAAGTCACTAGGGCAAGAAGAATGCATACAAAAGAAGTTTGCAATGGCACCAATGAATCCTTCAAATTGATATAAAAAACCAGCTACAAATGGATTGCAAATAGATCTCCAACATATGAGAGCGAGAACATCAAGGTTTGGGCATGCATCCCTTCTCCAAGCATGGAGCCAAATTCGATAATCAACATAACATGTCTTACAATGAACAAACAACCTGTTTTTATAGACAAAGAGGTGAACAATTCGGATTTTCCCTTTTGGAGGGAAAACACAAACTCTAGTTAAATATTGCTAGAACTATGTGCACTTTATTATTTTTAATTAAATAATAAATATAACTAGTCTATGTGCACATTGACTTAACTAAAGAGGGCCCACCGAGGGGTTACAAAATAGATAATATATATCTCAAGACAAATTTGAAGTCCAATCCTCAACCATTGGGTTGAGGGTCTTCAATTCTTTGATGTAGGCAATGTCCCGAAAAGGGGACATTACAGCTTGGAAGGAGTTATTGTGAAAAAACACTCGTATGGAGAATGGTAGTGTTAACAAGGATCCACCTTATACAAAGAGTAATGGAGTCGAGTTGGATGGATGAGAAGAAGGAAAGCGAGATAATGAAAAGGTGGGGGGAGAGGAATCAAATCAAAGTGAGAATATTAAGAACCCTAATATGCCTCCTGCAAGTGAAAGTGGTAAGAAATTGTTTAGTGATGTTCTGCGAGTGGAGGAAGCAGCAAAGCACTTGAAAGGAGTGTTGTTTGTGCAGAATGGAGATCAGGTTGTCAGAGATGGCCAGCCAAAGAAAGAAGGTAAGCTCCTTGCGCCATTTGCTACCTTGTTTCTCTCACCGAATGAAGAAATGACGAAGGATATCTTGATGGAAGAAATCAGGCTTTTAAATGTTAGAACTTTTTTATATGCCTTAACTAGAATGCTTTGTTGCCTACAAAAAAATTTGATAGCGGGTTGGATTCTATATAGTGGGAAAAAGGGAATTTACGTTAGTTTATGTAGTGTTATAGAAAGGAGTCTTCTATTTTGTTTAAAACTTCAATATGCAAAGAAGGGTCATTATCAGACACTTCTGATTATGGGACAATCTATCTTCCATGCCATTGCCTGGAACCATAACTCTGACTACAAAAAAAATAATTTTCATGACTGCTCCTAGGTGAGTGAAAATTCAAAACATCCCTCCACAGTTATGGAATTTTTTGCCACAATTGCTCAAGTCGATAGGCGATGTTTTAAAAATAGATGATACTAAGGTCACTCTAGCACACATGAACACTAGGTTTCTTATCTCGGTGAAGCCAACTAAATTTCCCATAAACCCTTGTGAATTTGAAAAATGACAAATTTGTGTGCCCTGTTGTTGGATTGGGTAGTCTTAAATCAAGCTTTTTATGTAAAAAAGATGGCCACCTAAAAAAATTTATCCTCTTTTGCCTCTTGTTTAAAAAGGATGCCCCTGCCTCTAGTTTTGTGAGTGAAAAGGTGGTGGTGCCTCCCCAATTGGTAGACAAAGGGTCGAGTGCCCTAGTTGGTGATGTTACTATGGAAGATTGCCCTTCCCTAAAAGGCCCCTCTCATCCCCAGACAGTTACCCCCACCTTCTCTCGACCCTGTGTTGTTCATGGTGGGTGACCCACCCCCCTTTCCGTCAACCCTTCCCTGCTACCCCCTCTTGCTATTGGCCCACCTTCCTCTCCCCTTTCCCTCGGGTTGTGTTCCCTCTCTTTCCCTTTCCTATGTTCCCCCTCTTTGCAATAACCTCTTTGTCCTTACAGCTCCTGATATTGACCCCTCTTTCTTCAGAGAGATTTTGAAACATTGTCTAACGAGTATATTGTTATACTCGTTGACCCTATGTCATGCCCAACATTTCGACCTATGAAATGCAGCAAAAACTAGAGTAATTCTTTTTTCTTTTCACAACACACTTAGTAAACGAGAACAATAATTAGTTTACATTCATAGTACCATACATGTACATCTCACAAAAAATACATTATTGTGTTGATTGCAATTTTTGTTCATTCAACTGGCTCCATCTAATTAACATTTAGATCCCTTGTAAGGGACAACAATAACAAAAATATTCATTCTCACTTGACCACCTTAGTCTATGACAACAGTTGCTTATTACAAGAAGCATGTGCTCTCATTTCTAAATTACAAGTTTCCCTTTTCATATATATTGTTTTCTCACAAGGAACACACCCCATTTTCTTATTATCATTGATAGAAATAATTTCCAGGTTTATTTAGTTGTTAGCATCATGGTTAAAATACATCCGAGTTCCCAGATGGAACAATTCATTTTACTCTTTTAACTTTACAAGGATTAGCACAACTAACGATATTCCCTAAACATGGATGTTTTCCTCTAGGAGTCTTCGTTGTTCAACCAAGAGGATCAATATCAAGCTTTCTAACGGCTCCTAGGGAGAGATGTATCGTAACTCCAAGGTTGATATCTTTTAGGCATTACCATGAATTCATATTATTAAAAACATTATAAGAGTCCATCCACGAGTTCTCCATTGAGATGTTCTAGGATTAGGCTCATTATTATTAAGAGGGAGCGTAGAGCTCCAAGCAAGATACTAATTACACTAACTCATAACTACTTGCTACACTTAAGATACCTTTTGTTAAACATAGGTACATGCGTAGGATTACCCCCAAGGTTCAAACTACAATTATGATCATATTGAATTCAAACTTAGTCAATAAGGAATTTTAGAAATGTGACACCTAGGAGTATGGAGTTACTCACCCTAGGCATGATAGAGGGCACATAATGTAGTCCTACCCCATGCATGGTCACTCAAGGTAAGGGTATGGTCTCATTGTAAACTCCGTAATATGCATACAGACGAATAACGACTTGTGGGAACTCTAAGTCTCCTCATATGATCCTAAAGGTCTAACAATCTAGTCATAGATCAGTTGAGAGAAAGCATGACAGAGAAGGCTTAGAGAACTAGTTCCATTTCAACAAATTGTGTTTTACTTACTACCATACATTGTGTAATCTTTACAAAGGAACTATAATAATAACCAAGACAAACAAATGATCTGAAGTGACTAGTTCATACAAATACATCATACATTTACAGTTTCATACCAATCACCAACTCATACATGGTATAGTCAAACATCTTATTTCTAATGGTACAAAAGGTACAACTATAAATAACAACAATACATTTTCTTATTCTAGCAACGCGGACGTGTTACAATTAAATACACAATTCCAAGTACTCAAACAACATCATTCATTTTTATTTTCGCCGCGTGACTTGCAACCTATGCCAACATGTAATCATGGGTCAACATAAGAGTTGGCATGGATCCCACCCCTCCCATCTAACAATGCTAACAAAATTTGCAACAAAAATTTAGAGGGAGGAAGAGAGCCCAAAATTCTATTTCCTGAGATATCAATTCATTACTACACATTTCAGGTTTTAGAGAGATAGATAGAGAGAGAAAATCCTTCATTTCCTTTTTGCAAGCAACGAGTTTGTTCGCATAACCAAAATGAGATGAGAGATGGTACATTTAATTTTAATATACAACATTCACAATCTAAACATATTTCAAAGTTAAACAACATTTTGCGATTACCAACACGTTTTTTCGTTTTTGCTGCCACTACAGAGGTTTGGTTTGGTGTGTCATATCTCGCACAACTCTAAAACATCATTAACCATTTTTTTTAAGTGTCTGAGACAACTTATTTATGGTCATAATACATGTTTCCAAACATTACATTTTTTTTACACATTGAACGTGCCTCAGAGGGTCAACATGGGTCCATAGGGCTCAGTTGCGCTTTTGTGAAACCTAGCCCAATTGGCTACGAAATGGCCCTGCAAGAAAGTCACCACACACCCGAATGGAATGTTTAACACTCCTACCCTATTCTATGCTGCATAGAGAATTCATAAAGATTTTCAGAACACAAAACCGATGAACAACGCTCATTTTGGAAGCATCTCTCCAGAGCCAATTGTTGTTGCACTTCAACAACTTAAGCCAAGATGGCTCCGAAACGAGTGTGGAAAAAGTGTTCTTTGAAGGAATACTACCAAACAAAAAGTAGTAATCAATTCTCTATACTACAAAGAGGAGGTTTATAGTGATATATTTCATTTTAAAAAATTGGAGGTATTTAAAATAGTGCAATTCCATAGGGGTTTCACAGAGCTGAGTGGTTGCCTCCAACAACCAACTCTCCAAAGTTATCCCGAAACATACTTCATAAATGCGTCCAATAATTGTGTCGATAAGGTTTACGGATTGAAAGGGAATCATCATATAACAAAGAATGAGTTACAACTGTTAAGACATGGAAAGGAGGTTTGCAAGCGCTTCTTGCGTGTTGATTTTGAGAGGTGTTTAACACAATTGAAAGGGTTGTTTTAACAGTACAAGGGTTTGTTTTCTCACCATTTGCCCTTCCTGGTTGGGTACCAAATACGCAAATTCAGGGTCGAACAAGTTTTTGGCCGGTTTTAAACAAGTTCATAATTACATTGATTTCCATATTGCTCTTTCATGGTTGGTTTAATTTGATACAAAATCCGTTTTAAACAAGGTTTTAATCTAGTTTAACTGCATTACACTACTTACTCACTTTGATCTACAACAAAATAGAATCTTACTCTACTCAAACCATAGTTACCTAAGTCTCGGGGACGGGGGACGAGGTTTCCGGGACGGGAAAAAAATCCCAAATTTTGGGGACGGTAAGGAGACGGCTATTAAAATAATATAGAAAATATTAATATTTGAATATTTTAACTTTATTCAATGAAATTTAGGGATTTAAACTCTATTCAGGTACTATCAAGATTATAATTTAATGTTCTTCATAAAAATAATATCTTTTTAAAAGTAAAAACATCAAAAGTTTTTTGAATTCTTTTTAAAAAATAGGGGACTTCCCCTCCAAGTCCCCAAGTCCCCGAAACGTTCGGGATGTCACCAAAATCTAGGGGACGCGTCCCCACGTAACACTGACTCAAACCAAGATTGCAAGCAAGAAAGGGAACCATGTTTGATTCAAAGACAAGGCAGTTGAGAAGAAGGTGCTACAAGGCTGGTCTGAAACGTACACTTGCACAAAGAAAAATGTGCACTGCCAAAATTTTATGTGGACACAATTCTCTCAAATCTTTTTTTAGCATATTTTCTGATTTTCTTTCTTCCAGTGTCACCAGACCCATAAGCACCAGTTGCCTCCTTGAGAACAATTGTACATTCAATGCTATTTTCAAGGGGAGCTCCAAGAGTAACATGTTCTCTGCTCCATCATAATAAAATTCCTTACAATCTATTTCAGTCCTACCATACACTTCTTTAGCTTTATCCATTTTGTATTTGCCTCGAATGGGCATCCTCCAATGACTTATGATCTACCATTGGCCTTAACACACGAGCTTAAACTTGGCGAGATAACTTATCTCTCTACAAATTAACTCATCCACATGACCCCTCAGACTCCCAAGGGCCTTGCTCAGTTTGATGACTCACCTCAACTCTCAAATTTTATGACTTAACTCTAAAAGGGAACTTTCTCCTCACAAAAGAAATCTTAGCACACTCTGTATCTAGTTCAGATTCCTCCTCGCCATTCAAGCTTTGCCAAGTTTATTTGGCAGTGGCATCCCCTGCCCTGATTCTCCTCGCGGCTACCAAATAGATGGCAAGGAATTTGTGTCTGCGAGCATAATGGAACAGAGCAATGCCACTTAAATATTTATGAAAATCTCATTTTTGTTTTGCATATCCTGCAAACAATGGGATCCATGAGGCCGCATTCCTTTGACTAATTTTGTCCAAGGTTTACATTTGCGCATGATTCCACCCTTGTGTACGTCTTATAGAACAATTACAACCTGTCATTGTGGAAAAGTAGACTGATTAACCATGCACATTTCCAGTAGTTCAATCAGGTAAAAAGGAAACCCATTATCATCCATTGCCAATTTGAGTGTGAATATCATAGCACCATGCAAAGAGGAAGGGTGGAAGGAGACACTACTCCTGACTTCTAAGTATTGCAATTATCATATTCCATGAGAAGACGTATGTTCAGTCAATTGGTCAAACACTTTGTAATCTCCACTAAATCTCTGCATTTTTTCATTCATGCGGAGGGTATTTTACCATAATTTCTTTGGCAAACTTAAATTCCTATACATAAATGCAGAATGGGTTTTCTTACTCTCAAAAAGGATTCCTGGAAACAAACGTCTGCAAGGAGATAAGAAGACAATGCTCAATCCAACGAACTCAAATCTCTCATCAATGTCCTTCAACACAAGTAACACCAAAAGAAGGCCTTAATTCCCCAAATGTGAGGCACCGCGTTTCGCACTAGACGTGGTTAGGAAGGGGTTGAAGAGAAAACGCATCAGTCAGATGCATTAACCCATTTGGTGCATTTCCTACAGCTAACACATTCCAAGGAGAAGCATTTCTTGGGACCATACTTCTGACATTCTCCAGCAGTGTCATATGATTATTATTATTTCATTTATCTAAAAATTGTTTCTTTCAAAACACCAACACCCCACTCACGACCACATTCCAAGGAAATTCATGTTTGGTATATGGAGGTTGGGTAAAGTGTTCACCACTCACCAAAAGTAATTATGCACTCCATGATCAAAATGATCCCATTATTTTATTATTCTATTATTTATATATTTTTGTTTAAAATTTATAATAATTATTATTATTAATATAAAATCGCACTTGGGAATTAAATACGAACATGGTTTAGGTACCTGCGGTTAAAAATTCGATCAGGGTTTAAAGGTGAACATGGGTTAAAACCAAAACACACAAAATGAACCCCAAATGTCGATTGATGAATGGTGAGGTGTTTACTACATCATTCAATAACAAACAACCCCCTCATAATAGGATCCAACACAAAATCATCCCTATATGCTTGGCAAAGAGGTTACGACTTACCTTTTCCCTTTCTCAAGCAAGAGAGAGATTCAAATTAGTTGATTTTGCAATTTTTCCCATAACTAAACACATCGGCTGATTTGTGAAGTTTGGAAAACCAAGTCGCTTCGTGAGAAGGGACCCACTTCTTCACCAAACTGGCATAACGGAATGGGGCACTACATCCCAAGGGAAGCTCACGGATCCCTCTTAATATTGGTATTGATATCCTTGATGATGTCCCAACTAAGGCCGGTGTTGGTCCATCCTTAATTGGTTCATCTGCCCCCTGACACCAAGAACATTGGATGATAGAGGACTGCCCTCAAATTTACTAGAAAAAGAACCTATCATTCAAACCGAGGATAAAAATTTTGCCTCTTCCAAAGCCAGACATGGTACCAAGAGGTTTAAAACTAAAACAAGTCCACAAGGAACAAGTCTTCTTTCTGCCGTAGCTAATGAGCCTAATTTTGATGAGATTAAAAAAAGAAAACCCAACCCACTACTGAGAGGAGAAAAGGTCAGAATGAAGGATAAGGAGAATAGAATGCTAAATGTTTCAATAAGCTCTACCAAATTTAGGGAGGTGCTAAACCTCCGGCACATGTGGTCTACAAATACAATCCCTTTGTGTCTTCTATGAAAGCGATTAGTTGGAATGTTCAAGGTCTAGAATCTCATGATAGGAGACCTATTGTTAGGCAATTTAGGAATTCTAGAGAGCAGCTTGACTTCTTACTCCTACGAGATGTTAAAGAGACTGGAGCCCCCCTTGATTTAGTCTTGAAGTACATATGGCCAAAGGCTTCTCATTTTTCTACCAATCGCCCCAAAGGTAAAGGGGGTCTTCCATTTACCTTGACCATAGATGGGCGAATTTGGTAACTAATTATGGTATTTCTCAATGTAACAAAGTTGTTTGGGTTCTTCGAAGACTCGCACACAAAAATAATGAAGAAGTGGAATGCGCACATTGTAAATTGTTAGTCTATCATTTTATCATGTAAGAGATAGTTGCAATATGGTTGAGGTGGTTACAAATGTACATTCATTAATACATAACTAATTTTGATTTAATAATAAACTATAAGCATTAAAGCTTACACTGCAAAAAGTAAAAACAACCATACTGATAGAAGATTAAAATAACATACCCAAACAAAGCTACACATTCTTCAAATGCTTTCTCTTTGAAAATAATTCTTTTTCCAGATAGAACTCTATCACCTTCGTAAAAGTGCAGCTCCCAAGTTAAATTCTCAAATTCTCGGATTCCACCTCCCCAAACTCCCAAATTACGTAACTCTTGAATTATTGGAACACCATCCATATTGAGCTACATCCATAGTGCCCCATCAAGTTGTTTCATGACCCTCGTAAGGATATAATTCCCAAGATCCAAAGACTCCTGAACTGACTAGGTAGGTATCCATGTAGCTCATCTACACTAGATCCCTTCATGTCTTCGAAGTTTGGGGCTTCTATAAAATACGTATTCTTCATCATCGAGTTCTTCACCACTTTCAGCATTTGGGGGATCTTCAATAGTGGGTATATGTAATATCCCTTTCAAGGGCTGAAACTGAAAAAGAAGGAAACCACACAAACCCAAGCGAATTAAAATGAAATTTTTATAACAGTAGCCGTAATATTCTTTTAAATCCAAGCAACGAATTGAATAAGAGCTTAAATTCACCAAATAACCATGCACAACAACTGAAAAATACTTCTAAATAATTATTTCAACTACGGCAACCAATATCCATCCAATTTGCAAAAACTAAATGGCGAAAATCAGCAAAGATACACTGCTGTAATTAAATTCGTGACAACAGCAGGGCAGCCACAAACAAGGGCTCAAAACAGTAGATAAACCCTTCCAAAAATAACCAATTTATGGATTCCAACCTTATGAATTATGGAGAATTAGAATATCAAAAATATATGAATTATGTGCCCTAAAAGGCACCAAACCACCACCAAATCCTAGTCGCTCCCCTAGGGAAAAGCTCCAAAAATCATGCAAAGCCTTTGTAATCCTTCTTCTTGATGTTCTTGATCCAAATCAGCAAGCTAGTCTTCCAGAGATGTCTTCAATTCACCCACATGAAGAGTTTTCGTTCTCCACCAAGCCACAAGGAAGGTTTCTGTCTTCCTTGGATGCCACACAAGAGGGTTTTTGTCCTCAAGTGGAATGGTATTAAGCAACTAGCCCAACAAACCAAAAGTAGATGTAAAATGCGCCAAAGATGGATTGCAAATGAAGTCCTTCAATCCCTTTTATACTCCTTGCTTGGTGACAAAGGCCAATTAGATGAGGACCGACCTCTTAAGCTTCACTTTATCTTTTAATTGCCTCTTTAATTTCTCCAAACCCAACCGACCTGCCTCCTAAAGGAAAACATTAAATCTAATAAAATAAAACTGAAATGAAGTGCAATTCCTTCCCTTGCTCACTTATTCTTCTTTGCCACGGAAAGAGATTGGCAAGAAGTCTTCATTTGGTCTCAATTCAAGAAAGGGGGCATTAAAGTGTAGCTCTTTCTGCATTGTGTGTGGTGAATTGGAAAACATTGAACATCTGTTTTATTTTTTCCCTATGCTGCCTTTGTTTGGAATTCGTCTTTTTGCTTGGTCTAAAGTTTTTAACAGAGACATCCTTTCGATTAATATTGTTTTTGGTTAAGTGGCTACTGAAGACAAAATTCCTCTATTTTTCATAATTTCTTGGCTTATCTTTCCACTGAAATTGTCTGTTTTTTATGGAAGCAATGGAATAATGATGTTTTCCAATTTAAAGGCAATGTGCTTACTGACTTCAATAGTGAAGTGATAGTACATATCATGTATGTGCAGATTTCATTGCAGCTGAAGATCCCACAAATTGAATTGGAGAAGTTTCTGAAAACTAGGATGATGAAAATCTTTGCCAATTACCTAATTGCTGGTGGCTTCCCAAAGTATAGCACTTCTCCTGACTAGCAGGTCCCACACGATGATGTTGCCATGGTCCAGATTCCTGAATTTGAGTGGGAGCTTATCAAAGATGCTTATTTTGACCGAGTGTTGTTTCTGAGAATCTGATCCTGAACTTGTTGGTTCTTCATGCTTTTATGGTAACATTGAGGCTAGTATGGCTTGCAGCAATGAAGACCTTCTCAATGTTCTCCATGCTTCTTTACAGCAATATGAACAGACTCTTGATGATCTTGTGGGTAGTCACGTTCCTCCTACTGGTCATAGTGACGGGTGTTTCTCTTGTGACTCCGAGGACTATTCTGATTCCTCCCTTCTCAGCTGCTCCCCAGTTCGAGTTATGGTGGTGTTCTACCTCCATGGGTGGAAGAACTTATGGAAAACAATTTGAACAACATGATCAGTAAGCTTAAAGAGGTTATCGATAATAATGGGCAGAAAAAGACTAAGATCATAAATTGGATTAGAGATCAGAAAATAGGACATGTTATCAAACAAATTGTTGAGGAGCTGGCTAATTCAAGTGATATGGTGCTGAAAGTTGTTGTGGAATCTGGTGTTGAATAGGTGGGACCCATTAATGATGACATGGGACCTGGTGAAATTCAAATGAGGCCTGTTAATGATGCTGAGGGGATAAATGACACTGAAGTGTAATCTCTGTGTTGGGTGTTGTGGTATTGCCTCGACATGGGGCTTTTCTTTTCATGTTGTTTTGTTGCTGGTGGGTTGTGTGGCTGTTTTTAATATTGATGATGTAAACGTATATGTTCTTTGAATTCCCTGTTACTTGTTGATGTTGTTCCTATGGTGAGCAGATCCTAAAACTCGTGAACTATCAATTGCCCTTAGAGGAGACATAATTTTTGTTTACACTCTATCAATATAAAAATAGTAATAATCAACATAGATTACACAACTAGAGTTCTAGAGATTTACTTTTAAAATCTATGTAAGATGCATTTAGCTCACTTCGGGGTTTCTATTTCACCCATGAAGCTTGATCGCATAGTTATGCATTCTCAAGCAGTGTTAAAATGTTTAGTGTCTTTGACAAGCCAAGTTATGCAATAGTTTTGCTTATTGTATGCATCAGTCACTTTCCATGGTAGCCACTCCATCCAAACTTCTAATTGACAAGTTTGATGGTTCTAATTTTCACTTTAGAAATTCAAGATGGAAATTGGGAAGGAACACTAGAGAGAAGTTGAACTAACTGAGGTAAAAGCTACTTCTGGAGCAGATACGATTGACAAATGGATGTAGCACAAGGGAAAAGAATTAATGACCATTGTCCTTGAAGTTACATGTTCTCATATCCAACATGTTAGAAATGGAAAACATCCATGAAATTTTAGAATGGATACGGTCAACTACTAGTCATAAAGCATGACTATAAAATTTATATTCAAGAATGTTAGTTTAGCTGAAGATGGTTGAAGGTTAGAGGATCTGCACTCGTGTAAGTGATTTTAAGGCACTATTAGATCAGCTGGAAGTAGTGGGATACCTGTCTAAGAGGATGAACTGTGGCGAATATTATATACCTAGTTTCTAAAGACTAACATATTTAAACATAAGCTTCAGAAGGAACATTGATGTAATTCTAGCTCTCCAAATTGAAGCATGACAATATGCAATCTTAACCCTCAATCACCAATCGCAACCAAAAATAATGCTTATATTTTCCATGTTGACCTTCCATAAATGAAGGACCATGCCTACATGAACAGCTTTATTTATAGTTTTCTTGATAGTTATGTGAACAACTCTAGGAATAACTCCATCCCCCCAATCTAAAAAGTGTACCGTGAAAGCATCTGATTTATATGCACCTTTACAGAGAAGGATTACAGAACAAGATCTGGAATTGGAATGTGGAAGCAATGAAAGTTATTGTAAGGCTAGGAAATGGACTGTGAAAATGAAATAGAAATGGAAGAGCAAAACCCAGTTCTTGTTTACCATAATATGTAATATAAAGTACATATTTATCAAAATGAAATGACTGTTCAGTTCATCTTCCAGATGACTGTTCAGCTTCTAATGTATCTAGGTTATAATAATATAAAATGTTATTATTACATTCATTGCCTACACCTAGGATTATGTACAATACTCATGTAATACAATATTAGTTTGACCAGGGGTGAGTGACCTGTAAGCTAACATGCCTGCTCAACCACCACAATAGGGAAAGTATGACCATCGAAAACCTTTGAGAGGAGCTCCACACCTAACATTGGCACTACTTGCATTCCTTGCAACTTTGTGTCCAACAATGTCCCTTACTAGTTCTCTCCCTACGTCATAACTCTAAAGGTGCATAAGGGTTTACCACCCATCACCCTTGCCCATAGGTAAGAAAAGTAAAATCTGTGTGAATTATGAAAGATGGGGCACATGTCAAACCATCATTGGGTTCATCTTTCCACCTCTAGTGAGATTTCAACTACAGGTGCGAATAACCCTTGCAGTCTCCACGTAAACCAAGACATGTAGTTTAACCATGCACATATATGCAATTACCATGCATAAATATATGTGAAAGGTACTATAGAACTTGGCATAACATCCATGCGCAGTCCCATGGGTGGTGAATCAAGTGCAATGTTATGTGATATAGGAAAAATTGCATCATGTATTATGCAATATGTAATATTGTAGAAGGTGCCTCTTCAAAGATACACAATACGCCAAACATCAAATAAAGGGCATGTCCTCTTATGAAACTTACAAAGCATCATACCCACTTACAACATCAAAATACTCCTCACTTCTTTGATTCCCCTTTCCAAACACTACCATCTTGTCACCTATATATATTAGATACAAGACAAAAGATGTTTTTTTGGCATCGTTAACGATTTGAGGATCTTATTTGCATGAATAGATATTGGTGGAATGCAAATGATGGGAGTTGATCTGTTATGTTGAGGGTCGAATATTGGGAACATGTATGAAATAGTTTGTATCAAATATCCCAAAGTTTTTATCAATGAGAGAGATTCGTCCGGACCTGTTACTAGCAAATGATTGACGATTTAATTGGCATGAGATGGTTTTGCTCTTTCTAAGGTTTGTTCTCTTTTACCTTACCATTGCAGTTAAAAAACCTAAGTGCTTATGTATGATACCTACAAATTGATAACCACTAAATGTTCTTCCACCATTATTGTATTAGGTGACATCCTCTACCATCACATACTAGGCAGGGAAATTGTTTCGTAAATAAGCACCCCTGTGGAATCAAAATTCCTCAAGGATCATCCACAAATGTTTCCTTTCCTACCAATACTTTGCAATTTGCATGACTCCATCCTTTGAGCCTCTCCTCCTATTTGCATGGGGTCCATTACAATCATACTGAAAAAGATTGTTAACATTTGTTCCTCTGTCTTGGACTGGATCCAACAAATGGCCATGGGTATCTTGGGTAGCAATACTCGTGATGTTGCCAATCATACCATTCCCCTTCTCCCTCTGACCCTGCACATATGGATATGGATGTGGATATTAAAGCAACCTACCATTGAGCTACATAATTCATCTAGACCCATTGAGCAGCTTGATTTGCTTGGACCTCTTGAGCAGTGTAATGTCCCCTTTTCCAATCGAAGACCTTTGGCCCATTTTGTCAACCCGACAGCCAAAGGAAAAATATAAGGGTGACTTAAGTTATAATAAATTATTATAAAGTGCTATAAAAAATAAAATAAAATTATTAAAGCACTTATATTAATTTATTTAGCTTAATAAAAATAAAATGTAATCCATATGGAAAATACGATTTGCCTTAAGGGGCAAAAGTCATTGTAAAGGGATTTATTATATTTTAATCCTCCTAAAAAGGATAATGGCGACTTGGGCCAAAGGGGAGTAATGAAGCCTAAGAAAGATAAAATCATAATTAATTTATGTATTTTCCCTAAAGAAATGCGACTTGCACTAGGAGGGAAATATTGTTGGGAAAAACATTTAATATGGGAAAATATTAAATGTTTGCATAGGAAAAATCATGTGAGCTCATTGGCTGATTTGGAGGTTGGTTGTTGGCTCTTTTCCTTTAAAAGGGAAGTTGACTTGCCTCTTCTATATTCCAGATTTTTCATATAATAATTTCTCTTGCATTTGAGCTTTGAGCTTTTGCATAAATATCCTAAGGATGAAAACCCTTTATACCTCTTGTGGACGAAAACCCCAAGGGATTGAGAGGGGATTTCACTCAAAAATTTCCAGCGTTCTTATTCAGATTTCCAGGTTTATTTCAGCAGTGTTTTGAAGGTGTTTTCAGTGATTTTGTGGCAGCAGTTGGATCGACTTATTGTGGATGGTTTTGGCAACATTTCCAGAGGTATTGCCTTCACAAATAATTGTCAAATATTCTCCATATTATTGCAAATCAAATCGCTGTAATTTATGAATTTCTGAAGTGATATTGTGAGGGTTTCAGGGAGTTTATTAATCAAATTTCAGATCTGATTTCTGGGTTATTTTGGCTGCAATAAATTTTGTTTTTTTGCATGTTTTGGCTTCTAAAAATACTAGTAATCATTTGGGATTGACAGTATAAAAATTGAGTATCATTTGCATTGAGATCCAGCTCAAACCCTAGTCGCATTTTCTTAATTAAATTCAGATCTGCATTTGGGAAATTGCCATAACGTTCGTAAATCAGTATTTGGTAATTTTATTTTATTTAAAATTCATGGGGGTGTAAGGGAGACCCATTGGGGATCTTTCAGTGGTATCAGAGCAATGTTCCTCCCACCTGGAGGGTTTTTGATTTGATGTAGCCACGTGAGTTGGTGATAGACCTGAATCATGGGAGTTAGACAGAAAAGCTTTCCATGGAATATGGATAGCGATCTTCTTAGGACTATGATTACTACCCATCAACAGATGATACGGACCATACAACAGATTATGCAGAGAATGGATGTGGATAGGTCAAGAGGTAGAAGAGACAGTTTGAGAGCCAAACAAGATCGGAGGCCTAGATCATCATCATCATTTTCTATTCACAAAGTTCTAACACCACAAGACAAGGAAGCAGAAGTGATTAGCATAGTTGAGGAGTCTAGCATTCTTCCTTAAGATGTTAAGGAGAATTTTCCTTTCATGGACTACATGGACATGCACCCGAAGATTGGCTACAAGGCTGAGCAGGCAAAAGAGGAATATCACACTATAGCTTCCGAATGGTTGATACGTGGAAGGAACAGAGAATCTTCACAGATGGATTACAACTCTTCATGAGAGCGCTTTGGTGTCTTCAAATTCTAATGAGGTATGCAAAAAGTTATGTGATAAATTTGATAGACATGTTGATTTAACACATGAAGATAAATCAGATTTGCAACCAAAGGAAGAAGAAGAAGCTTCAAAAGGTATGATTTCCATTGAACAAAATAATTGTGTTAGTGGAACTTTGTTTGCTAGAGAAATTATTCCATCTCAGGAGATTAAATTTGTATATGCAAGCAAGGATGATGTAATGGAAACTCTTAAGAAGTGTGAGGAATGGAATAGCAAAGCTAGAGCTTCTAGGTTGGTAGCCGCTCAAGCAAGACAACACCTACAAGAGTTCAAGGAAAAGATGTCTTTGTTTAGTGGGCAGCAGGGTATGAGGAATGTCATTCCTCAAGAGAGGGCAGCTAGGAGCATGGAAATACCTTTCAAAGGAGGATTGATTGCACAGATTAAAGATGGTGTAGAAGAAAGTATGCCATCTCATTTATCGCAGCAGCTGAGTTATGAGGAATTTCAGCCCATTGTAGACACTAATACTCAAATTTTGGGGCAGCAAAGTCAAGACATTTTGAAGTCCAAGATTGACGTCGATGTTGGCGATACTCCAAGGTATGATGAACATAATAATGCATCTTATTTATTGCTGCCTAGTCCAATCTATTTTCATCATGAGATGCATGATATGGTAGAAGATGAAGTCTTCATTTTGGAGTTTGTTGAACCATTGCTCCAAATATATGTATATGAGCATTTTGTGGATGATATATGGGGGCAAGTTTTAGTTCACTTGACAGGTACAGGGGCCAGGCTGGTAGAACATTTCAGCATGTTTTGTCTCTTGTGTATGACACTTGGACAAAACAAGATCAAAATTGCTTGAGGGCAAGCAATTTTGGGAAGGGAGGACTGTAATGTCCCCTTTTCCAATCGAAGACCTTTGGCCCATTTTTGTCAACCCGACGGCCAAAGGAAAAATATAAGGGTGACTTAAGTTATAATAAATTATTATAAAGTGCTATAAACAATAAAATAAAATTATTAAAGCACTTATATTAATTTATTTAGCTTAATAAAAATAAATTGTAATCCCTATGGAAAATACGATTTGCCTTAAGGGGCAAAAGTCATTGTAAAGGGATTTATTATATTTTAATCCTCCTAAAAAGGATAATGGCGACTTGGGCCAAAGGGGAGTAATGAAGCCTAGGAAAGATAAAATCATAATTAATTTATGTATTTTCCCTAGAGAAATGCGACTTGCACTAGGAGGGAAATATTGTTCGAAAAAACATTTAATATGGGAAAATATTAAATGTTTGCAAAGGAAAAATCATGTGAGCTCATTGGCTGATTTGGAGGTTGGTTGTTGGCTCTTTTCCTTTAAAAGAGAAGTCGACTTGCCTCTTCTATATTCCAGATTTTTCATATGATAATTTCTCTTGCATTTGAGCTTTGAGCTTTTGCATAAATATCCTAAGGACGAAAACCCTTAGTTTATACCTCTTGTGGACGAAAACCCCAAGAGTTCTCTTGTGGACGAAAACCCCAAAGGATTGACAGGGGATTTCACTCAGAAATTTCCAGCGTTCTTATTCAGATTTCCAGGTTTATTTCAGCAGTGTTTTGAAGGTGTTTTTAGTGATTTTGTGGCAGCAGTTGGATCGACTTATTGTGGATGGTTTTGGCAACATTTCCAGAGGTATTGCCTTCACAAATAATTGTCAAATATTCTCCATATTATTGCAAATCAAATTGCTGTAATTTATGAATTTCTGAAGTGATATTGTGAGGGTTTCAGGTAGTTTATTAATCAGATTTCAGATCTGATTTCTGGGTTATTTTGGCTGCAATAAATTTTGTTTTTTGGCATGTTTTGGCTTCTAAAAATACTAGTAATCATTTGGGATTGACAGTATAAAAATTGAGTATCATTTGCATTGAGATCCAGCTCAAACCCTAGTCGCATTTTCTTAATTAAATTCAGATCTGCATTTGGGAAATTGCCATAACATTTGTAAATCAGTATTTGGTGATTTTATTTTATTTAAAATTCATGGGGGTGTAAGGGAGACCCATTGGGGATCTTTCAAGCAGCCTATTCTAGTGTTTGTTGACGCTTCTCACTTGGCACCAATGTTACCTTCCCATGTCACCATGATTGTTTCAGATTCGGGGAATACAATTGGAAACAGTTGGGGTGACTGACAAAATGTGGCAAACAAAAGGGATATTTTCAGTCTCTTGACCAGTTGACATCCATTCACAGTGAGCAGTCATAGCATTGTACAACTGTCAAATATTACAGACAAGTGGCATATGTTTACCTCCAAATCAATGGATATAATCAATGAGGTTTACATGTTTGCCAGAAGGAATCTGAATAAACACTATTAAAAAAATCTACTGGCCCATCAATAGGCTTTGGGATACACATCTAGATGAAGATAGAGGAAGGCAAATTAATAGGAAAGAATATGCAAAATGAGCATACACACGTAGCAGGGATCAGCTTGCATAATGATGGACAGAATCTCAAAGCCAAAGATCTAATACACCCATCCATCCTATCTCATCCAAGTATGGGGAGAAAGTTGTATGTCTTTTGCAAAGCACAATTGCTTTAAATACTATATTTGGCTATATACAAATGCTTTAAAATATGAACTCAGAATATGCTTAAAAATTCAACATAGCACGATGCCTGTTCATAATGGAAGAAGAACCACCGGAACGTATAAAAGGGAACATTGCATCTAAGTATGTGAAAGAGCAAATTGTCCCAAATGAACAAGAAGTGGCACGACAGTCAGAAAAAAGTTAAACTCGATGAAGATCAACATGCTCTCTCCTTTTACAAGGTAAAGAGTACAGACTTTTACAGCCATAAGGATTTCATGATATTACAAAAATAGGGCAGACGATGGTTGCATACACCGCCCATACTTTGGTGACATGATGGGACCTTATGAGGGACATCCATACCTATATCCACGAAATTTAAATATCAAACCCAACATAACACCACCTCAAACTCTCGAGGCAGAAATAGTGGTAGAGGAACAAGCAATCTTTGTCAATGGAAAGATAGATCATAAAATAATGGTGGAAAGGAAGCGAAATCAGAAACACAACGCAAAAGAAAGAGGAACAAAACAAGGAGCTTGCCATTATTATGTCGAAAAAACAATGAAACCCAGATAGAACAATACTCCAAACATGGACTGATGGAACACGAGGACCAAAAGCCAAACAAGGAAATACCTGTGCAACATAGCCAAAAGACCACAAAGGAGGACCTTGCCACCCACTCATTAGTAGAAAAGGATCTCCTGGTGAAAGCCTTAAATGGAGAGGAAATCTGCAGCCCTACATCAACACCACTTGTTTGGTCTGCATAGCTATATGTAAGGGAGTTATTATCAAATAGAAGGCGGAAGGTCTGGAAGCAAGAAAACAACTACAAGAAGCCAGATTTGCAGAAGTGGCACAAGCAAAACAAAAACTAGAGATGCTTAGAGAGAAAGTGGTCAACCTGCAGAAAATGAAAGAAAAACCAATCATAACAAAAATGAAGCTAAAGTAATTGTTAATGCTATATCTCAACCTACAAAGCTTCAGTTACAAGCTAATCCTTGAAGGCAATTCACGTGGTTGCATTCCCCACCACATCAGATCCTATGAAAGTTGCTTGAATGTAACCTTATATCTCTTCCTTCACCTACTAAGGTTGATATGAGCAAGCCTCAAGCTATATCTTTCAATGTTAATGCCTATTGTGATTACCATAAATGTATTGGGCATTCCACTAACAAATGTTACAAGCTTCAAAATGTTTTCAACATCTGATTGATACCAATGCTATTGAATTTGATTCTACTCCAAAGAAATCTAAGCCTCAAGTCAATGAGAATCCTAAGCTCAAGATCTTCAATGATCCACTCCCTACTCATCACACTTCAGAATCTAAGAGCGACCCGCACGTGCATCATGCATATAATGCACAACCTCCTCTGACCGCATATAATCATCCACTTGATTCTCTCATTGGCACAGTAACTTCTTTGCCTCCTAGGCCTCTCATTACATTTGATGATGATGACATGATGATGATGATGTTATTTCCCATGCGCTTTATATCCGAGACTTTGTTAATCAACAACCTATCCATAGAGTACTGGTTGATAGAAATTCTAAACACAACATGTGCACTCTCACATTGTTTACTTCTTTGGGATATACTAAGTAACATATACAATTCAATCCACAAGCTTCTAAAAAGTCTATTGGACACATTGTTCTCCCGCTTGTAGCGGGATTTGTTACTGTAGATACACCTTTTTTGGTTACTGATGTCCTTGAAACATGTGACATGCTTCTAAGATACCCTTGGATTCATAAGCTTAGGGCCATTCCTTTTATTCTTCATCAATGTGTTGAATGCATTTATTACAATCAAGTTGTTATAGTTAAGGGTATCCCTTAACTGGATCCTTTACCGACTCTGCCACTTATTCCTTCTTCTAATATCGCAACGGTTTCTACACCCATGCCTATTAAGTTTACTCATGCTATATCTACATATCCTACCTTATAAAGGATTTTTCTTAAGTTTCCTCCTACATGCAATCCATCTCTTAAGCATGTCCCATAGCCCCGGCTTAAAGTGACACATCCCACACCTATTGTGCATAATATTCTATTAAGGTCCAAGCCTCCTCCATTTACGGGCTTCTCTCCTCGCCCTCTTAATCACATCATATGGTAGCACTTTTTGAAAATATTTTCTAAAACCATTCAAATATTCCAAAAATACAAAATCAAGCCCTGAGCATCATTTGAGTTACTAGTTTCTACTTTACATATGTAGTTTGTCACATAGTTTGATAGATAACATATTTTATATTCTATACACACGTGTTTCACAAAATATGTGAGTATGATGCAGACTACACAAGACTCGACATGATCATAGATGTTGGACTTACCCTTTTCCCAGTGGCCTTGCTAATCTGGGGGCATCTTCTACACTATCAGGTGTTATCTTTCTATTTACAATTATTTTCATTACTTCATTTATCTCCATGTTTATGATTTACACAAAATCTTTGACACTGACACATGCAGATTGTGTAGACTAGTGACTCCAAATCCATGCAACTCTTACTACTATTTACTTGCTCATTGTATGCATTATGTATTGTGTGCTTATCGTATGTGGCCCTTGGCCTACCTATGTCAATGTGCGACACTCTTGTGTCCCTTGTTTGTGGCCTCGATAGCCTTTCTTGTGTGGCCCTTTGGCCCTTGTTTTTGTGCAAACTATCGCGTACCTTGTATGCGGCTCTTAGCTTTTTATATGGCATTATATGTGACATTGATTGCTATACTTGTATGCTTATGTGTTTCTATATTTGTATACTTGTATGCTTGTTGTGTACGCTATGTCCTTGTGCCATGATTTTTATCATGCACTCTATTGCTATATCTTCTATGTGTTCCAACTATTGTTATATGCTATATTAGACATGGACACACTTCAATTCTTTTGAGTCGAGCGATCTATAGTCTATCTCACTCACTTCAAAAGAGGGGGCATTTAATGGGTTTATTACAAGAATATCAATGCAATTCAGGAACATAGGCATAATTATACACTTCAAAATACAATGGGTACAAATAAAAAATATGGCATAGAATTTCAATCTAGATAGAACCGTCCAATAGAGGATGAAACGTCAGACGATATTGCCCCTAATAGACGGTACTATCTTGGGCAGCTTTAGATATCTAGTTTGAGAATTTTTAGAAAATACAGGATTTCTGAAGTCTCTGATATAGGTTCAGAGACAGATAATAGTTTCAATACAAAGTTCACTGCATCTTATGACAAAATGCAAGGGGCGTGGTGACAGTTTCCATCCAAATCTCCAATATCAACTTGCACATTTTCTAATTGGCATTGCAAGGGCATGGACATGAGCATCAATGTTTTTTGCATTTTCAAACTTTCAAAAGCACTAATACAATACAGGATGGTGGCATGAGTGTACTTCATTCCCTTTTGACTTTGCACATTTGGAATCTAGGTTTGTTTGCAGCAGTGTGATTTTGTGGGTGGATGGTTTTACTCCGAGTCTAGTGATGCCCCTAATACATATGGGTCTAGTGAAACCATAGGAAACCATTCCTCTCACTCCCTTTTGAGGATAGTTGGGTCAAGTGACACTTGACCTCTTTTTTACTTCCATGTTGGGTCAAGTGACACCCAACCACTTTTGGTTCACGCTACTTCTACAAATTAGAGACTAATCACCCCCAATCCTCCAATACACTTTCAATCCCTCCCTCCGGGTGCTTCATCAAGAAGCTCCTACATTCACAAGCCAAACACGTGTACTCCTTCCAGGATTTGTTTAATTTCAAGTTTCAAGTTTCAAGTGCCCTTTCAATTTAGAGTTCAATTCTTTCTATATGGACATTGACTACACTCTATGTTGCAGGTTTCACTTTTGAAGATTTTGCAACCACTTAGGCACTCAAGCAATCAAGAAAAGACAAAGTGTGTTTACATACTCAGGTATATTTCTCCTTTAAGCAAGAAAATTTCATTTCCTAGCTTAAAGGGGGGCAAATGTAGACACCTAAATTCAGTAATTTAGCACTTGATAATGTCAATATTGACTTAATCCCTTTAATCATGACTTGTGCACCTATTTTGAGATTAATTTCTGTGTCCTAGTCCTATTGCAAGGCTTGTTCTCCTCATTGCACTGCTCAACCACTTACATAAATGTTCATATCAATTACAAACAGTCCATTACTCTTTATTATTGTGCATAGAGCTCCAGAACATTGTCCCTCCCTGCTGGTACAAATTGTTATATGGTCTAGTTCTAGGCCACTCAACAACCAGTTTTCCAATTTGTATATCTTTTAAGGGTTGGCATCTCCACTATAGGTCAGCCTTAATGCAAAATTATATCCACGGAACTCTATGTAAGCAAGTCTAAGACACTCTTTTACTCCCCTGGCACTCGCCTTGCATTCTCAAGTACAAATCACTAAAAGGAAACCAAAAGCTTGCATAATCTTCCTTAAAGCAAGAGTATACATTAGGAACAACCCCTACATAGGCCAGAAGCACTCCAAACCAAGTCCAAGAATCAAGCTTCCCAAATCAAGAGCCCACAAAGCCAAGTCAAGCACAAACAAAACCAAGTCATTACAAAACAATTATCAAGTGTTGTTATTAAATATAGTTGCATTCACGCAGTACTATGTCACATCTCTAGGTGGAGAACCGCATGTGGTTTGAGGCCTCTTCAGAGTAATGCCAATGTAGGCGATGTACAAATTGCGCTTTAACCAACCAATAATTTTTTTGCAGGGTTTTTACCAAAGATTAGAGTTTTGTGTCAAGGTGGTGGATTTCAGAGGGTTTCACACATGATCGAGACCAAATATTTCACAACGAGCCATATCCCATTCATTCGCAGAGGTATATAAGTTACAAAGTCTCATTTGCAACCCAGACCAAACCACGAAATAGTCTAGTCCTGTACAAAACGGTTCCATCCCAACACACAATACAATTCCAAAATTAAAGATGAAACATCTGTAGAAGATTTTGAGCCATTTCATCCCTTTGTCATGCTCGGATAAGTTTCTAGACCAGTAAAAAAGCTAAGTGCACCCATCTTCTTATGTTTTACTATATTTAATATGTGCCCTAACTGAATGCAACTTTGCAATATCATTTTACATGTACTGTCAGATTTGAATATTGGAGCATTTGCACATTAGTTTCTAAAATCTCTATCCTAATTAGGGTTCCAAATTCAAAATTGGGGTAAATCATTCGGTTGTGAACAAGGATGGCTTAAGATTGAACGTTGATACAAGTTGGGGTAGATTGGGGTTATACAAAATAACTAAGATACTGGTATGACGCCCCTAGGGTGCTTGAAATGTTTCTGGAGCGGCGTAGGAGCGGAAACAACGACGGAGCGGCCAAGGTACAGGAAAGACCCTGTGGAAACGTCTGGGTACAGCATGTGCCGTACCCGGGAATTTCCGCAGGGTCTTTCACGTACCCTGACCGCTCCCAAGGCCAAAATACATTGAAAATCGAAAATCGTATATCGACACATCTGTAAAACGCAGATTAAATTCGTTTAAAATGGCGAATATAATCGTGCCCTAATATTCCCTGTCGTATTTTTACCCTTTCCATATTTATTCATCTGTTGCTTCTGCATTTTTTTTTGCCTCTTCGTATTTATTCATTAAGATTTTATTTTGTTTGTATAGGTTTTGATTTTTAATAATTTAGATAATTTAGATATATAGTTTTTTAATAACTTTTGATTTTTAATAATTTATATAATTTAGATATTATGATATATATTCAATTTGTATTTAGATATTATAGTTTTTTAATAACTTATAGTCTATAGAATATAACTCATTTCTTATAATTTTATGTTATAGTTTTTTTAGTTTTTATTATATAGATTTAATTTAACATTTTTATTTTAATGTGGTTTTTATATTTTATGTTACAGTTTTTTAAGTTTATATTATTTAACGTTTTTATATTAAAGTGGTTTGTATAAGTTCACGAATTATTTATATAAAATGCATATAATGTTAATTTTTAAGAAATGTATATAATGCATAGTTACCTAAGACTCCGGGACGGCGGGACGTCGGGACGGGGTTTCCGAGATGGCAATTTTTTTTAAAAATTTCGGGACGGCGGGGGATGGCAAGGGGATGGCTAATAAAAGATATATATAAATATATATAATTTATTAATTTTACAAATATAACATGAATAATTCAATAACCTAAGACTGAAAGTTTGAAGATTGAAACCATTAATGATTAATCCAATTATTCATCACATAAGCCAAGGCCCAAAATGCTACAGCTATATATATTATATTCAATGTTCAAAACTTCAACATGACAATGAAAGACTAAATAGTAAATAGTAAATAGTAAAGCTGAAAATTAAAAACAAGTCTTAGTCTTACTCTTCAATAATCAACATGAGAAGAGTACAACTACACCCACATTACATATGCTATGAAATATTATGTCATGTCTCATAACCAAAATGACATTACATAACCAAAATGACAAGTGACAAGTACAACTCAAAAATCGCTATCAGAGCCCTCCGAAGGAACAGTTGCGAACTGCTCCTCCTCACTAGGAGTATCTATATCAACGTCATCTGCATCTACAAAGGAGATATCAACCAGTCCTCGCTGCTCCTGATCTTCATCAATCTCTTGCATCCTCAGGATCCACATCCCACCGCAATGTTGGGCTCTCCTTGTACGTAGGTGTCTTGCAATCCATGAGACACAAGGCACTATGTACAACAACAAGTTTCTCTGCTCTCTTAGAGGTAAGTTTGTTCCTCTTAAGAGAGTGGATCCACCCATATGTTGACCAATTCCTCTCAGAAGCAGAGGAACTAAAAACCTAAGAAAGAAGACGAATAGCAAGTGTAAGTAGCAATCCTGCCTATCCATACAATCGCCACCAACTGGACTCTCTTATGCCAATGTGGTCTTGTCTATCTTTGATGATTTTTTGTAGCCATCCAGATAAGCAAACTTGAGCCAATCAATTCTGACTTGTGAAGCATCCTCTGCATTATACATTTTTTTGAGGGCTTTCAAGAAACACTTCCTCACCTCCTCATCATCTACTAGAACTCTGTCAGGCCTCTCAACATACCACTTCGGATTTAGTGCATATGCAACCATGTGTAAAGGACTGTTCAACTTCTCCCATCTCTGCTCAATAATAGGCTAAATATGGTGATGGTAGAACTCTAACGTGGGGTCCCTTGTCCGAACAACAGCCTTCATCTGACCAAACATACTATCAATACATTCATATATGTCACCAAGGCTAGGGCTCTCAGAATCCCCATATTTTATCACACTGAAAACTAGAGATATAATGGATGTGACATATCTCACATTTATCCAAAATGTTTCATTCACCACAATTGCTTTCACCTTCTTACCCTGCTTTGTCTTCGACCCATCCCACCTAGACCACTTCGATGTCATGACCATACACTGTAATGATTCCTACAACTCAGCCATCCTATCCAGCAAAATAAAATATGATGCAAAACGTGTGTCCACTAGCTTAAGGAATTCCTTCCTCGAAAAGCTACGGAAGAGTGCCAATGACATATGGTGGTTGCAGATGAACATCTTCACATCTCTAGCATTAGCCACTACATTTTTGACCCAATCAATTTTTCCAATATCTTTTAGTGCATTGTTCATGGCATGCACACAACATGGGGAACAATATATATGTTGATAATGAGCCTCGACAAACTTACCTGCTGCCCTGCACACATAAGTTGCATCTATAATAACCTGCACAACGTTGGCAGGGCCAACCTCCTCAATAGCATCTCGCAAAATGGTGAATTGGAACTTTGCATCCTTCTTCTTCCCTGAACAATCAACTGTCCTCAAAAAGTAAGGACCCTCTCTGCATGAAACAATGATATTTATGAGTGGGTGGTGTCTGATATCTGTCCACCCATCCATGATGATGCTGCAACCGTGAGAGACCCATGTGCACCACATTTCCTACATCAGTAAATTAACCTTGGAATAGTTCCTATCCAAGTTTGTGGTTCTCAACTTCGTGTCTCCTAGGGGCACATAACTCGCACCTACTTTGGCTACCTTAGCCATAGCCTCCTTGAAATAAGGAGAGCGAGCAACATTAAATGGAATGCCAGTAGTAAAAAAGAATTTTCCAATGGCATCATCAGAGTCTTCTCTAGCCTTTGTATCATACATTTCAACAACTGGATTGGAGACGACAACCTTCCTCTTCCCCCTACTACTATCAAAAGCATCCAATTTAGACACCTCATAAGATGCACCTATAACACTACCAGTATTAATTCTCACATAACTAGAAGGGGTGCCAGTGCCACTAACATGACGACTACGAACTTTTGGAACCTTTTCCACCATATCTCCATTATATAGCCTCACCATTTCTGACCTCTCTTCAAGTGATAGTTGTCCACACATGCCTACACCTTTCCCTGCAATGTGCATAAAATGTGCATTCAATCTAGTAATGTTGCCTGACCAAGATAATGAGCATATGTTGCATTTTCATATTTTAGTGCCCCTTGAAAGGTTTGATCTAGGACCCTGCATAATTTGACCAAATTGTTTCAAAGGTTTTTTCTTATCAAAAGGCCCCCTAGCATACTTTTTCAACATTTCGGAGGGGCAACTGAACTTGTCCACACTCCCTTATGAACTAGTAGCAGTATAAGGTGTTTCTAATTGTGTTCCTTCTCCTTGCACACCCATTTCAACCTCATATTCAGCTTGATAATCACTATCAGAACTCATTTTGAAACTGCAATAATTAAAATACAAAACAATATAACTATACAATACAATAAAACAATGAATACAACTAAAAAAAAACAGCGATGAATACATTTAAAAATTAAAAAAAACAACGATGAATACATTTAAAAATTAAAAAAAAACGATGAATACATTTAAAAATTAAAAAAAACAAGCAATAAAAATGCCCTCCTTTTATGTTTTATCTCATTCCATCACTTGCTAATCCAAATAGGAAAAAAAATACAAGCAAATGCAATGCTTTCACTTTCAACTTTGCATTTGGAAATTAAAAAAACAAAAACAAAGAATGGTAGTAAATTAGTAATGTATGTACATACCTCTTGCTCTTGCTCTTGCTCTTCCTCTTCCTCCTTGCTCTTGCTCTTTGCACCTTGCACCTTGCTCTTGCCTTCTCTTTTTTTACTCTTTCTCCTCTTTTTTTTGCTCTTGCTTGGTGTGATTAGAATGAGTGTAAAATGCTCTTTTTATAAGTTTTTTTGTTGCTTTTAGGGTTAGGTCATGTTAATTTTAATTAGAAAGCATTAAAAGTTTAAAAAAATATTAAAAAAACATAAAAATGATAAAACAAAAGTTGTTTTAGCTTTGGCGTAGCGTGAAAGACGTTGGGGACGTCGTGACATCCCTGGGACGTCCTGAGGATGTCACGACATCCCCAATGAAGTCTCCAAACATTGTTTGCACCCAGGACGTCCCCCTTATTTTTTGGAAAATGGGGACCGCAGGGAAACGTCCCGTCCCTGTCCCCAAGGCCCCGAGACATCCCGGACATCCAGGACATGATGAAAACCTCCAGGACGCATCCCCGCGTAACACTGATATAATGTATTTCGAATGCTGAAATTTATATATTTTTTAATTTTTATATTTTTTTGTACTACCGTATCCGGGGCCAATTTTTGTTTTTCCGTATCCGCGTATTGGATACTCTGTACCCGCTCCCGTATCCAAAACATATCGGCTACTTAGCAAAATAAGTATAAAGGTATGTATTGTTGGAGGGTTGTTCTTTTCTTTTAAGATGAGGAGAGGTATGGACCTGATTAAAGGGAGTGTAGCCCAAACCAACTCGAGCGAAATTAACCTTATACCTTGAGTAAATATCAATGACTTTTGTTGAAGATGGGTAAGCCATGGTGAATAAATAGATATAGATGAAGAGAAGAGAAAATCCTAGAAGAAGGATCATGCACGAATAGTTAAACAAATTTGACAAATTGAAAACCCTAATGGGAACTAGGGTTGGAGATAGAAGGCCTGCTTTGGGATAGGGTGACCTAAGCCAAATAGGTTAAGGATTCGACCAATAAGCAAGTTCACCAATGATGTACCCTAATTTGAGTTTAGAACCCTTATTAGGATAGAGATATTAGAAATTAATGTACACTAAAATTAATAGATAAGTGCTCCAACATTCAAATCTAACAGTACATGTAAAATGATATCGAAAAGTTGCATTCAATCAAGACATATGCTAAATATAGTAAAACATAAGGAGATGGGTGCACCTAGCTTTTTGACTGGTTTTGAAACCAATTTGGGCGTGACAGAGGGATGAATTGGTTGGAAATCTTCTGCAGATGTAATGTCCCCTTTTTTGAATTAATTCATTTGAAGATTTCTTGCTCATTCCACTTCCTATGGACAAGAAGCAGGTGAACAAGGGAGGTCCTTGGCTGATGTTTTAGTCTTTCTTTTATTAACATTTACATTTATCTTTAGTATTTTCCCTTATGAAGTAGGTCGGCTGGGTTGGAGGAACTCAAAGGCAAATTAAAAGATAAAACAAGTTTCTTATTGAGGTCGGTCATGGGGAATTCCCTCCACGGGGTTTTAGAGCCACCTTATGGATATAAAAGGGGTCACTTAGGCTCATTTTGAGCATGTTTCCCTATAGTAATTTTATCTACTTGGTTTTGAGGCTGATTTCTCTATTTCATTCCACTACAGAATGAAAATCCTTTGGTGTGGTAAGCAAGGAAGACAAAACCCTTCCTTGTTCAAGGTTAGAGAATGAAAACTCTCCAATTTGGTGGTTCTAAGGGCTTCAAAGAAGACTATCTTGCTGGTTGGAAGCTAGGGCATTGAAGAAAAAGAGATATCAAGGCTTTCTACATCAATTTGGTATCCTCTCCTAGGGTGGCGACTTGGGTGGAGAAGGATTTAAGTGCCTTCTAGGGCACATCTTGTTGTTTTGAGTTGATATTCAGATTTCTTCTAATTTATAAGGCTGGTCTATCACTTCATTGGTATTTATTGGGGTTTGGAAACTTGATCTTCAGCTATTTTTGGAGTTGTACTTCTGTTGGTTATTTAATTAACTCCAATTGTGTGTTATTACTTGTTTCTCCTTAATTTATGAAGTATTTTGGCTGGCATAATTTCTACATGATTGGTTAAAATATTTGGAATCATTCTCTATCATTTTTATCTTGATATTGCATGAGAATATTTGTCTCTAAGTGCTGTTACAGTTGCTGCCATAGAGGGTTTGTTTACTAATTTCTAGCTGGTTTTTGATGCCCTAAAGGTGTGATTTCAGTTCGCTGCTAGGGTTTGATCACTGTTGATACAAATAAATACGAAATGCCCATTATATTTTTTATTCATTTGGCTTGAATTAACAATCTTGGCTCCCCTCATTGAAAGTCAAGAACCATTCTTGGTGATTGATAGAGTATGTTCCTAGGGAGCCCAACCAGTGAACACCCAATACAACATCCACTCCCCCAATATCAATAACTTATAACTTATCCTTGAGAGTATAATCAACCATCGTACATTCCACATTAGATAATATAATACGCTATAAGATGTACTTGCAGCTTATAAAGTATAGTTGCACTATGTCAGCTGACAAATTGAGTGCCATATAGAGCTTGGCATTTATACAATGTTACACAAGGATTCACACCCTATATCTCCAAGCTATGCTGGACATTTGGGATGTTCCAAGGACTTGAGGACAAGGATCGAACATTCCCCCAACACGCTTCTGTTTGAAGAAATTGACGGGGACATTTGTGAGATGTTCCCTGAAATACAAAAACGTTCTCAAGATGTCCCAGGAACTTTGCATACTTGGGAACGCCATAGGGTGCACTATGACATCCCCACGTTTCGTGTAGTGATTAAAGTTGTAGCCTCAAAAGAACACTATTAAAAAACCTAGTCTATCCTACTTTACTACAACCTCACCTACTGCACAACAACCCTAACCCTAAAAGACATTATTTTTTTTTTATAAAATGCCCAACCCAAAGTCATCTCAATCACACTTGCAAAATCTGAAGAGGGAGAGGAAGAACAAGGATTGGTTGGGTTCCCCTTATAAGATGAAGATGATTCTTATAGTTCCTAAGAGGAGGAGCGGTTTGCGAGTATTCCTTCAAAGGGTGACTTTGATAATTGAGTTGTGGACTCTGTTTTTAGTTTTTCCATTTAGTTTTTTCTAATTATGACATATTTACTATCTCCACGCCGATTAACGGTTATATAGTAATATGTACCATCATCATGTACTCAAGTCTACTGTTTCTCAATGTCATGACTCTCAGCTTTGAGGTTGCATGTTTACTTTTGAGGTATCATTGTATTAATGTATTCCAATTCTTTGTCAATGATTCAATAATAAATATAGGATTGTGGCTTATGTGATGGATTATTGGGTTAATGGTTTTGGCCTTCAAGCTTTCAACTTAATTTAGTTTGTTTAAGTTATAGTTATTAGAGCATAGTCCGATGCTGGGGGCCACTGCTCCTGATTTGTAGGGAAACAGGGTCCCGTGTTAAATATTTTTTAACTGCTCCTGCTTATGCCCGACAGAGAAGCTGAAAAATCTGAGCGACTGAAGTATAGGAAGACACCTTCCAGCCCCAAAAAGCAATGGGGAGCACAAGAAATCATTTACCCGCACAGAAATTTTCTCCAGATTTGCTGTCACTTCGTTTCTTATTTTAGTTTCCCTCCTTGTTTTTCCCTCCAAAAATTTGTTCGAGATTCACATAAGAAACCTTCTACACCATATTTACATACAGTTTGAGCAGGCATTGACAGATCTGATATGCATATGACCATAAATTAGTTTAAACACCTGTAATTGCACTGCAGTACACGCTCAAAACAATTATGCATGTAACCACAAATTGGTCTAAGCCACTGTTTTTGCTCTGCAGTACCCGCTCAATAAAAATAGCTAGCCCCCAGCATGGGACCACGGCCTTAGTATTACATATCATATACATATTTTATATTATTATAATATCCGCCCCCCCAACATCCAAATCCGGGAATTTTTTTGCCGTCTTGGAGTCTAAGTTAACCACACATTTATACAAGCATAGGACCACTGTAAAACAAATTTTCACTCAACCAAAGCACAAATTACAAAAGTCCTAGATCAAGCAACAAGTTTGAGGCAAGCAACAAGGAGCAAGGATTTTGACACCGTAAAGAAACAATCAATTCCCACAAACTCTTGGGCACCTTCAAGCAGCCAACTCAGCCAGAGAGAAAGTCTCAAACTCAATACATCTGCTGAGGGAAAAACTTGACCTATATGAGAACTAGAGGTAGGATCAAACGGCAATGCATGTGTGTCGTACTATGTAACCATATTATCAACCAACACCTATGTTTCCCCATGAAGAACCTGACTGTAGGGGTTAAACTTATGACAATGCATAGGCACACTACGTAACCATATTACAGACCCTGAGACTCGCCTGAAACTTACCCAGGGCATGACTGGGTCTAGTGCCACACCCAGACAAGAAGTATTACAAATTTACCTGGAAAAAAAAAATAAAAATAAAAAAGGCTGGGGCTTTTATATCTGGAGCCAGAATAATACTTTGTTGTATTTTCTAGAGCAAAGAATCTTGCCGGTAAAAATGCAAATGCTAGCTTCAAATTACACATTGGAGGGGAGCAAAGGATCAATCAGTAGTTTGGTAATTTGACTGTTGAGATGATTAATGGTGTTGTTTCTGAATTGTTTGGGGCATGAGGTTATAAAGGATCAATCAGTAGATGGTAATTTGACAGTTGAGATGATTAGTAGAGTTCTTTTCTCAATTGTTTTGGTGCATGAGGTTTGACGGTAGTTTCCTACTTTCAAGATATATTGCTGGGAAAATGTTAAGAGATGGTAAGAAAACTGTAAGGTGAACCAGTAATTTAAACGAGCCAGTAATAAATTTTTGAAAAAATAGTCAATTGCTAAAATAGAAGCCCATAAAATTAAGTTCTTCCCTGTGGATGGATGAGGTAAAATGTGATCAGAAACCAATACTTGCCTGAAATTAACTCGCTGTGAAGAAACAACTTGAATGGTGGAAGCAACAACAAAAGCACCTGATGGAGGGAAAGTGATGACATTGTTCAAGGTGCCACTGTCAACATCTATAACCTGCAGGATGTCTCCAACTTGGGTGCCAAACAGATGGGCTTTCTCAACAATAAATAACTGTTCTTTCTCTGTAGTCCATAACATTCTCCATGTGCCAGAGAGCGAAGAATCTGTAGTAACTATGTCTGTTCCAAATACAGCCAGAGCATCAATTGCCTTGATTACTTGGGATCGTTTTGACGGGTTTTTTTGCGTTCTTAAGCCACGCTCCTCGCCTGAAATTAGATTCAGCAGATTATCCCTTGTGATAAGTGCTTCTCTGTTTGCTGTGGGTACAACACCTGACGATGAAATTACTTTCAACTTCTTGCTCTTACGACCTCCACTAATATGAATTTTATTGGAAAATCTGGTATACCCAAATGAAGTGGAAGGATTAATTATGATAGCCATTCTATGTTTTTCTGCAAGTTCTGGTCAAATCTTTTAGGAGTCGTTTTGCAAATATGTGGTCTCATGATTCTTCAAATTTTATGCAATATATACGGCTGAGAAAAGTTGGGAATCTTTTATGGAAACAAATTGTTTAGAAAAATAAAACAAAGTGCTTGAATGGATACAAACTTACACTCACCTAAAAATAAAGAGCGGCTGATGTAAAATTTTAACTCCTCTTAAGGGAGATGAAATGCATGAGGCTAAAAATAACTAAAAATAACCTATGAGAGAGTAAACTACTTTCTTCTAATTTTACTAATTTATATTTTCTTTTGTTAATCTTGATGATGAAGTCCCTCATTTTAGTAATCAACTCCTCCTCGAACATACCCTGCAATGACAAAGTTTTGAAATTGATTGCATATCTGGAACGAATGTCAGTATAGGCATTGCATTCTATAATAAAGTGCTTTTTTGATTCCACTACCCCATCCGAACAAAAGACACAGAGTCTTTCTTCCCATTTTTCTTCAAGCTTTTTCCATCTACCTGTTTCGCATTTAAGTCGGTGGGAGTTTGTCCTTAGTTGAGCTATGAGAATCTTAGCTCTCCAAGGGATGAGGGCCCCTATGTAGGCCTTTTGTTGATGATGACAAGTGTAGTTAAATTCTTCGAGATAATATCTCTTTTTTCTTCCTCTTTTGTCCCGCATAGCTTTGTGAACCTTATCAATAACAAATGCGTTTATTTCTTTATTGTCTTTGGGCCATGCATTTCATTCAATATTCCATTTTTTCATCCACTTGATGTTTTGATTCACCCATGACCTTTTCCTCATGCATAATGGCTCTTTGAAGACAATGTTGGGCCACTTGTTTTTTGTCATCTGTTCGATTTTGTTGAGGTATCTTAGAAGTTGAATCATAGCAATGGCTTCGATTGGAACTGCACTTATTTCAACTAGAAGAATCTCATAAGGGACAAAAACTTTCAACTTAAACTTGATTGTGATCATATGTTTTTGAATTCTCTCAATTTGCTTCCATTTTGATAATGGTATGTTGTTACCCTGTTTTTCACACCCATAAAGCACAATAAGAGTAATTAATACTTCTAAAATGGTCTGAGTAGTTTTCTAATCCCATAATTTTTCTTCTCTGCATTTGTTTTGTAAAGCATAAAGGGCTTTCCACCATCTTGTCGTTCTCTTTTTTTTGCAAGTCTCCCAAGTAAGTTTGTTGTTGAAGTCAATCCCCAAATATTTGTAGTCGGTTACTTCTTATAGAATACTACCCTCAAAGAAAAATTGTTGTTGATTTCTTTTCCTTCTATTGCTAAAGCTCATAATCTTGGTCTTGCTGATATTAACTTGCATACCCACTTTTTTGCAAAAAGATTCAAGTGTGAGCAAATGTTTTGCAATCCTTGAGCAAACATAGCAATCAATACATGGTCATCAACATATAGAAGAAGCCTTATAACATACCCACCCAACTGGATACCATCACCACCCTCCATATTTAACAATCCTTCAAGTTGGTTTATTTATAAACCAAAGAGTGTGGGTTATAGAGGACAACCCTGCTTAACACCAATGTCGCTCCTAAAGCTCTCTGAAATGTCTGTTTGAGTTCTGTTTTTAATACACATCTTTTTATAAAGTCTATGAACCACTGCTCTAAGTTGCACTGGTATACCAAGCTCTTGCATTTTGCACCATAACTTATCCTTAGGGACAGTGTCAAAAGCTTTCCTGAAGTCAACAAAACAATAGAAAACTTCTTTCTTTTCCTCCCATGCTTTTTCAATGATATGTCTTAGAGTAATACCAGGATCTAAAGTGGAGTGCTTAGGTCTGAAACCAGCTTGTCCTTTTGCTCTCTTCTCATTGTCTTCTGCCCAATTGTTGATTTGGTGTTCAACCATGCTACTGACTAACTTTGCAAATAAGGGATTGATCATGATGGTCCTGTAATTGGTTGGGTTATCAACATCTCCGCTCTTAAAAAGAGGTACCACCATACTAGTAGTCCAATCGTTTGGGAAACCACACTAAATGATGTTCTTGAATATATTTAGAATGTGAGGAACAAGAATATGTGATCCCCGTTTTAGGTACTCTGCCTATAACTCATCTAGATCCTTGTCCTTACCTGCACCTAACTTTTTGATACATGTTTTGACTTCCTGTAACGTGAATAAATCTATTGTTGTGTACACTAGAGGTGGATCCTTAACCTCTTGTTCTTGTTTGTATAATTGTTTTGCGTATTCTAGCCATTGAGTCACCGTAATGTTATTTACTGTTTGTTTATTTCTTTGATGAATTTCTCTCCAAAATAACTTCGGTGTATTTTTCCCCAAATATATGAGTTCTTCTCTCCTATTTCTCATGAACTCATCTTTCTTTCTCTTAATAATCTACATGTATACCTTTATGTTTGTTTTCTCTTTCGCTGAAATCTTAAGAGCTTTCCTTGTAGCTTTGCATTCTTCATCAAACCACTTATTTGTTGGAAAACCATTTGAATTTTTCCTCTTGTTTTTGGACCTCTTGCAACTCCCAAGTGTTTCTTGAATAATTTTTGTCAGCTCATAACTTTTGATGTCCTGCAAATCTAATCTTTTTGTCTGCATTAGACGTTCTAAAGTTTCCCTGAAGACAACACAATTTTCCTGTGTGATGAGAATTCTGCCCTTTATTGGAGATTGGTGACTAATATGTCTTTTTATTGTATATTGATTTTGTGATCCCCAAGATATCACTGTGCAAATTGAGTTGTGGTTTGATTTCAAATCATGCATGGGCTCCTTGACCAAAACATTTGTTATCTTTTCAATCAGGCTTTGGGAACAAATGACATAGTCAACAACACTTGCACCATTGTAGGTTTTGCATGTAAATTTTCCAAACTTTTTCCATCTATTCAAACCATTGCAAATAATCAAATCAAACATGTCGTAAACAACAATTAGCTCTTCACCAAAAAGATTGGTGTCCTTGTAATCTTTTGAACATCTGCTCCACGAGTGAGTTTCTTCTTCGGCGAGCCATATGGGATTGTGATCCTCCTTGTTGCATGAAATGCTAGATTGTTCATTCATTGTCATAGCATTGAAATCACCCAAAAGAAGAACTTCGCCAAGTTAAGAATACACAAATATATAATTTTTAGAGCTGCATATGGATGCTTGCCATTTAACCCATTTTTTTTGTAGATTTTTGAGCCTTGTGGTGCAAAATAACAAGCTACAATTCTTATGTGTCTCCCATTTTCTGATATTTTGAACCATATATATTGTTTATTTGTGTCTTCATTTTCCAATTGGATCTTTCTACCCTCTACTTCTCTTATTAACACCATTATGCCACCATAACCTTTTCCCTTACCCATTGTATTGTTCCAAACTATGAACTTCGTATAGCCATCAAAATAAGGAGTCTTGCAACAATCATGTTCATGAGTTTCTGTAAGGCATATCATGTCTCTTCCTTTTGCAACCTGATCTAATCCTAGTCCCCTCCTCCAAGGATATCCTCTACAATTCCAACATACCAATTTTAAACATTCTTGGTGAGGGGGAAGCTGTGTTTGCTATTTATCTTGTTGTTGAAGACTCACAATGGAACCTTTCTTCTTCTCAACCCACACTTGTCTTGTTGCATTCCTTGTAGTTATATGTTCTTGTGGTCTTCTTTTGTTGTTACCTTGCTTAGTTGATGTGTTTGGAGGCATGAAATTAGCAATGAAAGCTTCTCCTTTATATATCCATGCTCTTTTACCTTCATCTCTTATTGTTCTTACTTTGATCAATTCTTGTCTTGTCTCTTCAACTTGCATTGGTGTTAAATTCTCCTCTATAAAGAAGCGTAAACCTTTCAAAAGTCCCTTTTTTCTTAGAATTTGTTGTTTTTCTTCTATTTTTTCCATGTGAAATTTTATAGGCCTCATGTTCCCTTCCCTCATCTTTCCAACCCTCTGTGCTTGGTATATTTGACCTTTCAATTGTATTTTATCTCTTAGAAAATTAGTTGCAAGATTGAAGGTATTTTCACTCTTGACATAGTCTTTTACTCCTCTGATAATTATTTTAGTTGTTTTTTCCTGTCTTTCTTTGTCTTCCCTTTCTTTTCCTTTGCTTTGACTTGCATTTTTACTTTTTCTGATATGCCTTTAGCTGCTTGGGCCCATGTTTTGGTTTCTTTTGGTCTATTATCTTTGTCATTTTCTATTACCATCTAATTTTGAGTATGCCCCTGCTGAAGTATTTATGTCCTTGCTTCTACTATCTTTGAGTTTATTGTGATTGTATTCGCTTTAATTGAATCTTGCATATTTTGCAACTCTGATTTCATGTTTTTCCATTCTCGTTTTCCTACTATTAGAGCTTCTTGTAACACTTCCATCTGCACTTTTAATACTTTGTTATCTCCTGCTAAAGATTGGTTCACTGATATACTTTCTTGTAGCTTGTAATTATTTTCGTCTTCCATTTTTTCCAAATACTCAACTCTATTTTTGACATATAGGATCTTCTGCACAAGCAATTGTGCCAACCAAGTGAGTGGCGTAGAAATGGGAATGTAGTTGCTTGTGTCTTCCTTCGCTCCATTGTCTTATAGTCCGGGCATTTCAAACTTGAGTGCCTTATTGTTGATCTGTTGGGTTTTGACCTTTTGGGTATGTGAACTCCTTGTCTATTGTTGAGATTTCTTTCTTCATGCTTATAGCCATTTTAGACGAGAAGCCTTGCACCTTAAAATGCCACGATATTGTTTGGCATTCACCCATATCCATTTCCCGCTCTTGTCTGAAGCTACAATTTTTATTTGGCCTAATTGATTTGTCTCCATCAAATCAGTAGTTCCACCAATACTTTTTTTGGCTGGTTTCCATTACATAGAAAGGCAATATTTGAGAGCTTCTAAGAGAGCAATTCATCAAATAGTTATTAGACACTGTAAACTATCCAATGTTGTGTGTCATTTCTGTGATTTTGCTGTTGGGCATTTTATCAAATGGTTATCCGTCGTTCCCAACACTTGTTGGGGTTCAGTGAAGATTCTTGAATTTTGAACCATGCGAGGTGTCCTCTGACTTTAGGGGTTCAAAGCCATAGTGTATACCACGTGGAAATTCCAGAAATCGGTCAAAAGATGTGCTTGAATTCTTCTTTCAATAAATCTTCGTTTAAAAAAAACACACACCATTAATTTGCCATGTAGACTCCTTAGAGTTTAAGGTGTCTCTTTGAGGGTGTTTTCAAGAGGAGGTTTTCAAAATCCTAAGATTGTGTACATGTAAAGGTGTGATTATATTATAAATGTATGTAAATGTTTGTTGCATCAATGATCACACCATTTGTATAAATGTCCACTTTAATTTCATTTAATGGCAATGAATGCAATATTGCTCATGTTTTCCCTTTGGATATTTGTGTTAAGTTTCTAGATTATTCTTTACTACTATTTCATTGCATGCAGATTTAGAAATCAGATTTTACAAGATTTGATATGGTGAACCTCTATTTTGCCTGTTCCTTTGACATGGCAAAGGTCGTTGGTATGTATTACGAGCTCTCAGCACAGTGCAAACCATGAATATGCCACTTTTCCCCTGGTTTAAGGTATTAACATAGTTGCAAACATCATTTTTGGGTTTCTTTTCCCATGATTCTTCCCCAAGGAGGATTTTATTGTGGGTTGGAGAGACAAGTTGGAAACTATTTTTTGTTATTTTTGTACAAATTTGTGTGCTTTTCTAGCTATAGAAACTCGTAGTATTTTTCATGATCTATTTTGCAGTGGAGCTCTTATACTTGTTGGAGTGGCTAAGATGGGAAGTGAAAATATAGAGGACAAGTTTACTTGTGTTTATCAACACATCAAATATTGGAAATTTTTTGTTTCTCTTTGAATATCTACACTCCATACAATTTTAATCTAGGTGTGAGGTTTTTACCCTCACTAAGACAATGATATAAACTATTCTATTTTTTTCTTTCTTTTGTAGTGATCAATTATATAACTTGGCTTTGACTATTATGTTAGTGATCAATTATATTATTGTGCTTTGACTATTATGTTAGTGATCAATACTTGTTTCTGGGTTAATCTAGGATTTTTTTAACGAGTCTTTTTTAATAGCTATTTCGCATAAATGCTTGCATCATTTTCTACCTATAAATTGCATCCTATTATTGGCATTTATCTTTTTGTTTTTGTCAATGTAATTTTCACAAACAATAACAATTTAAATCATTGAAAAAAAACATGAATTATCTCAAATCTTAGAAGGCAAGTTTCCATTCAATATGCATTCAAATTATGTTCATTACAAAAACATGGCCATAAAACATGCTTGGACCATATAAATCTTACAGCCATATATATGTTGTTCTTAAATCGAAAGGCCAATTACAAACATAAAAAACTCTCAAGCCTTCAAAAAGAAGTGTTTACTTTAAATAATATCACTACCAAAAACAAAGGAAGGGCAGTGGTGAATCTGCAGTTGATGTTGAAACACAAGTGTTAAAAATTTTTAGTCTCCTTCCCATGTTGATATCCCTCACAGGTGTAGTTGGGAATGGACCAAAACTTGGAGAATCATTCACTCTAACTGGGAAAATTTGTGTTAAAACTGATAGGGAGTAGTGTATGCCCATCAATTCTCTTAACATTGGGTGTTGTTTAGGAAAATGATTAATTAAACTGCTCAATCTCCTTTGCCTTTCTAATTCTCTTCTTTCCTTCTCAAACTCCTCCTTTCTCTCTTGATCCCTTTTAATCCTTTCTTGCTCCTTCATATGCTCCCTTTCTTTCCTTTGCATTAATTTTTGGTGCTCCTTTTTTTCCTTTTATATTATTTTTCAATCTTTTCTTGTTATGTTCTTTCTCTTTCAACAATTCATTCAACTTTCTTCTTTTGAATTTGTTCCCCATTTCTTTTCTTTAATTTGAATAAATTTATTTCTTCTTTTTCTCTCTCCATGAGAAGCTCCATTTACTGATTTGTAGTGATTAGTTGAGATTCCCCGCTCAATCTTATACCAACATCACAATTTCACCTTGATGATTCTTTGACCTTTTCCATTGGGAGTTCCAAGAATCTACTAAATTTTTTGTGTCCTTGGTTTCCCTCAAAGTTTTAGTTAGATTATACCTCTAAAATCTCTACTACCTCCATTTGTGTTTCTGCATCATTTTCTTCAGCTTGAGTGCCAATATAGTAGTGCACCGAATTTGATTCATGAAGTAGTGTTGGCTGAGAGGTAAAGAGAAACTGAATTCTTCATTATTGAAGTTCAAGTTTACACCAAGATCAAAATCTTCTTCTTTCATCCAATCAGGAAGGTTAGCTTCTGTGGGCATAATTAGCGACTCATCAAATTGATTTCTTCCATTTGGAGTTGTTGATTGTTGATCAACATCGTTATTTATATTTATCTTATTTTGTCGAGCTTTTGATTCTTTCCCAAGCTATGTGTTAGGCACCATCTCAACATCTTCATTGTGCTCCAAATCAACCCCAGATAGCCTAAAAATATTTTCTGTTGCACCTGCATCATCTTGAAAAGACTTGTCAAATGTTCTATCAGGTCCCATGTCTTCATCCAAGGCATCGGGATTAAGAGGCCATATACCTATTCTTTTGGATCCTAATTTAATTTTTTTAGTTGTAAAATCCATTCTAAATTCTTTACTCCCCAACTCAACTAATTATTCCCTTTTCACATCTATCCCATGTTTCACAATTATCTATTTGTGTCTCTCCTCCTTGAAGTATGTTTTGAATGGCGCAAAGACACTCACATCTAATGGTTTACATAATTTGTGAGAGGTGTGTGCAAACATTGTTAACAAATCATTTCCCAAACTCCTTGTCTCTTGAATTGTCCCTAAAGTAACATGTGAACCATGAACATAAAAAAATAGTAGATGTCTATTAGTAAGAGCAACACCACTAGATATAAATATTTCAAAGTGATGTAGCCATTTCATGAATAACTATCTTGTCATCCACACATGTGATTTTGTTGCCATGCAAGCACCAGGCTCACAACCTATAATATAATTTTGTAAATGCTTCTCCTTCTTAAAAGATAGAATCTTGTAATTTTTTTCCAATAACATTTACACAACACAATATGGTAATCCATTCCCTACTTTTTGGGATGTTATATGGGACACTTCTACTACCCCTTTTAGCATGCACTCTCGTACCATAGTTTCATCCAACTTGTAATCAAGTCTCATCACAAGTCCATATTTGGTTTGGTCCATATGGGTTGGCCTCATAAGCTTTAGACATAGTAATGTAGAAATAATTGACAATTGATGGCCTGAGACACATTGTTCGATCCTTATTGAGGCCTTCAACTACCCTCAATGTTAAATCTAGGTGTTTCTTTAAAAACATTCCCACCATGACTTACTAGGAAATCCATCTATGAATGAATTGGACCTTGTTTCACATATTTGTGCCACATATGTCTTACGATGTATAATTTTTAACCCATGACATGTGCCAATTCACTATCTCTAGCTCTTCCTCATCAGTTAGAATTATTGGTGGAACCTTCATTTTAATGGTGGTGAAACCCATCAACCAAGATGTAAGGGTGGTCATTTGTACACCCCATTTTTACAGCAACACGTGTAGAGTATCAATTTTCTTCAACATCTTCCATGACATTATCCACATTAGACTTGTTCCAAACAACACTTGACACTCACTTTTTTGATTGAAGGTGGTGTATCATAAGAATATTTAGGTGGGGTTTTGTTAGCCCCTTCTTCATGTGCTTCACTTGGTGAAATATGATACATCTTACTCTTAGGTAGATGTCTTCTCCTCATGATGCCAATAAACACATGCAAAAGATAAATAAAGATGTTGAGCCAATGCAACTTACAACAGTGAGAAGAAATAATATTGAAGGTACTAAAATAAGTGGAAGTGCAACCATTCAATGTTAGTGTCTATGTTTTAAGCAATTCTTACTTCAAATATGAGAGGTAAAAATAAATACAGTCTAGAGGAAGGCATTGTACCAAAAACTTGAAGTGTTAAGGGTTTTGTTGTTTATTAAATTTTCTTATACTTTGCTATTTTTGCAACACATAACTGAACATAATTGATGGCTTAGTACAAATTATTATTTATTTAGATTTTTTTATTTAAACAAAAAATAATTACCATTAGATGATGCATAACTATTCCAGTCTTATCTCTTCCTAGAGGACTATGACAGACAATTCTTATCTCTTCCTAATGGAAAAAAAAATACTTGCATTTCATGGAATTTTGTAGGAAAATGAATAAACCTTCTAATACATGCATAATATGTACACATGATAATTAATGACCATTTCAATAAATATAAACTATAAAACGTTATGAGAAAAAATAAATAAATCGAGATAATATAAACTAAGATAGTATAAGGAAAAACAAATGAATTGACAAAAAAAGAAGAAGAATTTCGTTAAAATATATAGAATGATAGAAATTAAAAATTAAAATGAATTTGCATCAATATAAGAAAATAATGAAATAATCAAAATATATGGCACTCTGTAGATAAATGACAAAATGACAAAATATAGCCGATAGCAATATGATGCTCAATGAATGTTTGGAACTTTGATTTTAATGCACTAGCTCAAGAAGGCAATAAGTGAAAAAAAAATCAGATCGGCTAAGGAATTGGGTTTATAGGAGACATGGAAGTGTTCTTGTCGATTGATCCTTGTGTTTGTTTTTTATTGGTTGAATAGATTGGGGTGGATCAAGATTTTAATTTAGGATATTGAATTTTATTTGATTTCTTCATTCAATTCAATTTATGCTTCTTGAGCCTTACATTTGTTGAATCTACGCAGGTACATCATTTATAAGAGTAGCTGGTATAAAAATGATGGGAAAGTGAATGCCTAAAATATAATATATATTTGAAAATGGTGCATTTTGGTCTTATACTTGAGAAAACCTACCCTAGATTTTGTGAAAAATAGATCTTGAGTATTGGAAAATGGTTGTAAATTTTATAAAAAGTCGCATCAAATTGATATAATGATGTGGTTTAAATTTGTATCGGGATGGAATATAATTGTATATCCATTTATTTAATACATGTTATCTTTAAAATTGAGAATGTTGGAAGTATCATTTAAATTAAATTTTATTTTTTATAAATGATATTAGGGTAAGTGCACCAATCTAGGGGGCCAAAAAGGGGTCTTAAGTGGACGCATTTTTCTGAAAAATAAAAAACTTCAACTTGTAAGAGTTTTTTGAAATAGTTACACTCAAAATTGGAAGATGTTGTATAAACATGAATCGTAGAATTTTGAGTCTAGTTTCTAAGCTACTAAATTTTATTGAAAATGGATAAGTTTAAGTGGGTCAAATAACTAAAATACCAACAAGTGGTCTTGTTTTTGTTAAAAAACATAATAGAGTGACTTTCGTGCGCCCCACCATTTTTTGAGCACCATTTAGTATTTTTGAAAACCCTTTGGTAGAAAGATAGCTAGGAGCATCTAGTTTGGGCTCCATTTTTTAAAGATTTTTTTAGCGAGTATATTTTTTTAATGATTTTTCTAGTACAAAAATTTTAAATTTTGAAAAATAACAGAGCTCTGACCGCACACCCCCTAACTACCTCAAAAAATGTCGAAAATTAGATTTTTTTAATATGTATAGAATTAGGCCTAGTAATTTTTTTCAATTTCGATGAGCCAAAAAAAGATACACGACAAAAGATAGATGTGTTTAAACTTCAAAAAATAGCTACAAAAAGGCATAGTTAGAAAATAAATAATATGGAAACCTTATATTAGTCAGAAAATTTGAAAAATTATATTTTTAGAAAGAAGAAACTCTGATCTACGTCGTGGTATAATTTTTTTAAACGAATCGATCGTTTTATGTTGATTTATCATGGCGGAAGTGGAATTTTTGCATTTTCCTACAAAAACACGTTGTTTGATGTGTTTGTGTAGGTCCATGCCTCAGGCTTGGGGATCCAAACCGGATCCAAGCCTTGAGGCATGGCTTGGAAAAAGTAAAAACACAAAACACATATGTGTTCTTCATAGTATGAACATTATATGTGCTTTTGACATGCTTTTATTTACAAAAATATATGTTGACATATGAAAAGCTTATACTTTTATTTTAGTAAATATAAGAAATTAGGGTCACTCTGCACCTTATGGAACTAGTCTCACAGCTCCATTAGTCACGGTTTAGGAGATAGTTTTTTATAGTATAATCTGGTCAGTACATAGGTAATTTTCAGGATTTCAGCATTCAACCTAAAGCTTTTAGCATTTAAATTCTACAATCAAAACCCTAAACCCTAAACCTTAAACCCTAAACTCAAGGCCCTAAACCTAAACCCTAAACCCTGAACCCTGATCCCTAAACCCTAAACCCTGAGCCTTAAGCCCTAAACCCTAAGCCCTAAGCCCTAAACCTTAAACCATGAACCATGAGCCCTAAATGATAAACCCTAAAAACTAAATCCTAAACCCTAAACCATAAACATTGAATACTAAACCCTAAAGCCGAAGCCCTAAGCCCTAAACCCTAAGCCCTAAATCTTAAACACTAAACCATGAACTGTGCGACCTAAACCTTAAAACTAAGACCTAAACCATAAACTATAAACCCTAAAACCAAAATAATAAACTCTCAGCCCTGAACACTAAATTATGAACACTAAACCCTAAACCCTTAACCCTAAACCCTAAACCCAAAATAATAAACCCTCAACCCTGAACACTAAATCATGAACCCTAAACCCTAAACCCTTAACCTTAAACCCTAACCCTAAGCCCTAAACCCTAAACACTAAATCTAGAGCCACTAGCTCTAACCCCTAAACCTTAAACCTATAACTCTGAACCCCGAACCTTGAGCCATAAACCCTGAACCATGAACCCTAAACCCTAAACCCTAAGCCTTGAACCCTACACCTTGATCCCTGAGCCCTAAACCCTAAACCCTAAACCCTGAGCCCTAAACCCTAAACCCTAAACCTTAAACCCCGAGCCTTAAACCCTAAACCCTAAATCTAAATCCCTGAGCTCTAACCCCTAGACCTTAAACCCATAACTCAAAACCCTAAACCCTGAGCCATAAACCCTGAACCATGCACCCTAAAACCTAAACCTTAAGCCTTAAACCTCACACCTCGATCCCTGAGCCCTAAACCCTAAACCATGTACCCTAATCCCTAAACCCTAAACCTAAACCCTTAGCCCTAAACCATAAACCCTAAACCTTAATCCCCCTAAATCATAAACCCTAAACCATGAGCCCCAAATCCTAAACCTTGAAAACTAAATCCTAAACCCTGACCCCTAAACCCTAAACCCTAAAAACTGAATCATAAACCCTAAACCCTGAGCCCTAAACCCTAAATCCTAAACATTAACCCTAAACCCTGAGCCCTAAACACTAAACCTGAACCCTAAACTCTGTGACCTAAGCCCTTAACGCTCAACCCTTAACACTCAACCCTTAACCCTGAGACCTAAACCCTAAATTATACCCTTAATCCCTAAACCAAAATAATAAACCCTAAACCCTTAACACTAAATCCTTAACCTTAAACCCTAAACCCTAAACCTTAAGCCCTGGGTCCTAAGCTTGGAGCCTTGAGCCCTTAGCCCTAAACCATAAACCCTAAACACTAAATCCAAAGCCCTAAGCTCTAACCCCTAAACCTCATATATTTCCAGTAGGTCTCATGAGTGAGTTCATCTTTTTGAATATCAATATTAGGACCATATTTCCTAGTCTTGTGCCTAGAACCATCATTGAGTCTACTTGTACAACTACCTTGTTTATGAGAGGTGGGACAAGAAACTAAATGGATATGACATCTACCTTGTGCCTTGTAATGCATATTACACATCTCTGCCAAACCTATTTTTCCCCACATATACTTGCGCTCTTGAATGTCAATTTCTTCACATTATGAAACAAATTTCACATTTCTCATATTTCCATGTATGGTATTATGCAAGCCAAGATGACCCATTGGAAGATGGAAAAAATAACCATCACAACACAAAAACTAATATCAAAAGGAAATGGAAGAAAAATAGAGAATATACCAACGCAGAGGTGTAGGATAAAAACTAAATTGCGAGCAGTATCCTCTCCTCTGGAGAAAGAGAAATCTCTTCTAATACTGGAATGGATAACAAATTTGACATAACTTTTGAAGTGTTTAAAATAAGCATAACAACTAGGGAATAGCTAAGAACACAAAGGGTTTATCAATCACCTAGTGAATCTTTCTTGTTTAGTTCTGAATGGGAGTCAGCTGGCCTATGACTTAGTGACCTTCCATTCATTGATAATTCCTTCTATGATAAACCTGTGGATGCTTTCAAAATATCCTTCAAAATGATAGGGGTAGTCATCAAGCCTAGTGAGGGGTGTGATGTGATTTTTAAACAACTTGAAATTCATACAGATTTAGAGGTCATATCACGAATTTAAAAATATCTCTATCATTATAAATGGAAGCCAAGTAACGGTGTCTCCTTATATCCAAGGATCAAGCACTACTAGGGTCTGTGGCAGGATTGTACATTCAGGAATCATTTAGTGTCTGAATCAGAATGTCGTTGCATCTGGAGAAACATTTTCAAACAATGGAGTAATGCATCTTGGAAAATAAAATTGAACCTCAAGAATCCGCTAAAATTACCATCTTACACAAGCACTAGAAATATCAAGCTTTGTTCTTCGAATGAAACCTTTGTTCCCAGCATCTTGCAACTGAAATAATTATTCAAAAGAGTGTCAAAAAAATTCTTCGTACCAAATTGTTCTTAGATATCTCACATTTTCCTCCTTCAAAATATCAACAAATGAAAGACATCAAATTGTGATGACTCTCTTTGAATGTTCTTCCTACGAAGTAGATGAACCCTTTTCATTTGAATACTCTCTGTCAATACTAATAAGAATGGGTAAGACACAAAACATTACAGTGAGTGAAATAGTTCCCATGGGATGGGAAAAAAAGATAGTTGTATTGGGTAACATTTCTTTATAGCAAATTGTTCTTGGATATCTGGTATTTCCCTCCTTCAAAATATCAATAGATGAAAGGCATCAAATTGTGATGACTCCCTTTGAATGTTCTACCTACAAAGCAGATGAACCCTTTTTAGTTGAATACTCTATGTCAATACTAATAAGAATGGGTAAGACATAGAACATTACAGTGAGTGAATGGGTGAGCCTAAACCCTGAGCTCTAAATCCTGAGCCATAAACCCCAAACCCTATCCCATAAACCCTAAACTATGTGCCCTAAACCCTGAACCTTGACCCGTAAACCTTAAACCCTAATCCTTAATCCCTAAACCCTAAACCTTAAACAATGAGCCCTAAACCCTAAACCTTAAACCTTAATCCCTAAACCCTAAACCTTAAACAATGAGCCCTAAACCCTAAACCTTAAACCTTAAGCCTAAACCCTAAACCCTAAGTCGTAAACTGCAAACCCTAAACCCTAAACCCTAAATTATAAACCCTAAACCCTAAAACCTAAACCCTAAACCCTAAAGCTTAAATCATAAACCTTGTTTTTACTAGTCAAAACCCTAAGCCCCAAACCCTAAACCTTGAGTGATAAACCCTAAACCTTGAGCCTTAAACCCTAAGCCCTAAGCCCTAAATCTTAAACCGTAAACCGTAAAACTTAAACCCTCAACCATAAACCCTAAACTCTAAACCCTAAGCCCTAAACCCTAAACCCTAAACCTTGAGCCCTAAACCCTAAACCTTGAACCCAAAGCCCTAAGCCCTAAGCCCAAACCCTAAACCCTAAACCCTAAACCCTAAACCCTAAACACTAAACCCTAAGCCTAAACCCTAAACCCCCTAAACCCTAAACCCTAAACCATGAGCCCTAAACCCTAAACCCTAAACCCTAAACCCTGAGCCCAAAAACCTAAACACTAAATCCTAAACCCTAAACCCTTAGCCCTAAACCCTGAGCTCTGAACCCTAAGGAGGAGGCACATTACAATCACCTCATTTTTTCCATAGGACAGGAATCCCATTCAGGGAGAAATCCTCTATCTACAAAGTGAGGATCTCATTTTAGTAAGAAGTAGACAAGCATCATAGAGTTGATTCATGGTCACTAAAGTGAATTATGGACCAAATTTCAAAATTAGTACCAATTCAAGCAATGGTAGGGCCAAAATCCAATCCAGAAGGTCAAAAAACCTACAAAATGACTATATGTTTTCACAAAACAAAGACCGACTACAATATATATGGCCTGAAAGTTTTAGGTCATTGCTGAAATTCTGAAAAATGAGTAAGTACTGACCAAATTAGATTTTGAAAAACTATCTTCTAGATTATAACTGTCAGAGCTACAAGACCACTTCCATCAGGTGCAGAGTGACCCTAACTTCTTATATTTACTAAAATAAATTTAAAGTATAATATTTCTTTTATTATTTCTTTATACTTCTTTATAAAATTATAAAGAAGTATACAGAAATAATAAAAGAAATATTATACTTAACATTTATTTTAGTAAATATGGCTCCTTCTGGCCCTCCTAAACTTCATATAACTCAAAACACGTATGTGTTTCATAGCACTAGAAACGCGTATGTGTTATAATGTGAGCACGTTATAACATATATACGTTTCAAGTTTATGAATTCTAGAGCCTAAAAAACATAACACGATCACGTTATTGCAAAACACAATCAAATTTCATTCATTTTCAGTTTTTTGTCCACTTTTTAGCCCCCCAACTTGGTGTAGTTACCCATTGAAAGTACACTATTATTGATAGGTTCATGGATGTACATGAAAAGTGATTATTACATCTGGTTTGGAATTTTATGTACAAGTATAAAATAGTTTTCATTCAGAAGTTAATATTTTAATGTATAAAAACTAGAGCCAAGGAGACCAATTACCCTCACAATTATTGGTTAATGATCCACGAATGTATCCTCTTCCTTACTTCATATTTGCTTCTTCTTAAACAATAGTTGTTCCTCATTTTAAAGTTTTGATATTTTTAAAGAAATTTTTAAAATTCACATAATATATAGGACGGTTGTTGACAAATTAATAGGCATTACAACTCTCATATGAGAACCCTATGTAAATAAGAAAATTACTTTTACACACACACACACACACATTCAACGAATTATATTTAATTGTGTATTTTATATTGAGTTACAAGAATCAATTATCAATAGATTAAATATGTATGGTTATAATAAAGTTTCAGTTGGTTGGTATTCACAGTTTGATCTTTATGTATGTGAGTACATGGTTTAAAAAATAAAAATACATGCCATAAATATGACTACATATCAGCAATATTCATATAACAAGTCAATATCGTGTGAATTCTAAACACATGTAACACTTCTAGATGAAGGTGATGATGAATCATTCTTTGGAAAAAGTACACTTCGAGAAGAAGTCTGTTCTAGAGGAGGATATGAGAAACCCACCCATTTTGAGATTGATAATTATCCTACAAAGGTAGAGACACTATGATTCCCCATCTAGGAGGCCGAGACACAACCACCATAGTCAGCAGCTCATGTCGATGATGACTACTAAATGATTACGCCCTAAATTAAGTTTTTGAAGTATAATACCCTAATTAGGATTGTAATATAAAACTATGTAAATTTTGGTTATTAAATCCATATTTAACATTAAAATATGAAAGTAGAGTACATGATTAAGAAGATTTGATTAATTAGGGCACATGCTTGATATAAAATTGACAAGAGAATAAGTGCACTCAACTTTTTGTGAGTTTTTAGACAAATTTAGGTATAAAATAGGTGAATGTGTTGGAAACGAGTTGTACTTGCTTCTTCTTTGGATCTAAAACTAAATTATTTCCTTGGACAAAATTAACCAAGAGGATAGAATCAACCCAAAAAATTATACGAAGTTGCACAGACTTATCCAACTCAAGAAAATACGTATATAAATTTGTGAACAGTTGTGACTATTGATTTTACTTATCTAAGTATGATTTGGGATCCAAAAGATGTGTGTAAGTTGTTGAAACCAATCACCTTCTCTTGAAATCATATCTCCCTTGAAATATCTATAAAAAGGGGTCGATGATTTTAGTTGTGGCAACCCTGTACAACCTACATAGTAATACTTTGAAGAGGCATCAAACCCACACGATGATTCACCTATTGAAAATGTAATTGTGAGGATGCAACTACATGAATGTAACTAGAATTTATCCCTTGATACTTGATAATGATTTCTTAGACTTGGCTTGGAATGTTATTGGTTGAATATAAAGTACTTTAGACCTACTTAGGGGATGATCCTAATGTAAGAGCCATAAATATGGAAGATTAGAGTAGTTTTTCTTGAGATTAAGAGGCAAAGACCAAGTGTTGCTAGGTGATTTCCAAGTAGGTATCAAGTCAGTAAATGAGTGGAGTTTGTTTCATATTTTTATGGATACATAAGTGATATTTCACATAATAAGTGACTCAAAAGGGGAATTATAGATATACATTTGAAAAAGTGATTATTAGAGGGCTCTGGACAAGATTGACTAGCAAGGACATGTTTTGCAGGTCAATCATATCCTCACCAAGCAGTTCTATCAAGTGAGGCATAAAAGCTCTGTGAAAGATCTAGAAATGTTTTTCATAAGAGATATAAGGGAATCTTAACTGACAATAATTTTCTTAAAAGTGTCTAAACATTAGAATAAGGTATTGCAATCCTTGGGATTGTTAGTCTAGGATTTATTTTCCTCACTTTATTCATATGATCCCACTCAGGATATTCCACCTTGTTTGGAATTTCCCCACACTTATGGGATATGCTTTCTTAGGTCTACAATTGACCACAATATTTTGATTAGTGGTATTTACTACCAATGGCCACTTGTCTGACTGGCTATTTTGGGTATGGAGGTTACCACTATTCTAGGTGGAGGTTGTCATGATTCTAGGAGGAGGTTACACATTCAGCTCTTATATGTACATCTCTTGCATTATTATATTTGATCGTATTGAGTTGGAGCTATTTATGCATTATTGTAATTAGATCTCTTGTATTTTTGTAATTTGCAATCTTGTATGCATGCTTTGTTTTGTTTTGGAACAATTTACGTGTCACATCATTCACCTATGCATTCTTCAAACCAAAAAATCTGTGGCGCTTCTCTGATAGGGATATCTTACAATAGTGTGTTTTTACTTTTTTTTTGCATGTCATTCATTTGTAAGGAATTTTCAAGTCAAAACTAACATCATCAAGTATCAAAATGCAAAAATTGAGTGTCTAAATTTCCCCCCCACCCCACTTTAATATAGTAAATGAAATTTAGTAGTTAAAGGAAATGTGTACCTATATGTGTAAACACATTGTATTTGCTCAAATTTATTGAGTTCTTGATTTCTTGAGAGGTGTCCAAAGTGAAATATGTAAGACTAGAGCGTAGTTAATTTCCGTATTATGAAAATGAATCTTTAACTCAAAAATTTGAATTTGAAATTGACCAAATAGAGAGAGAAAGAAAGGATTACACTTGTATGTATAAGTATCAATTACGACCTGTGAAGATTGAGGCTTCTTAGTGAAGAATTTGGAGTAGAGGGTGCCCCCTATTGGGGCACTTAGAGAAGAATATTATTTTTAAAACAAGATGGAGAGTTAGTGTTATCAAGTCCCCAATTTTTATAAAACCAATCTAGTCAATGGGGTCAAGGGCACAATAAATCCCAACTCATGATTTTGTAGAGTAGTGCACTACTCAAAGGTGGGACCACAAAGGTTATGCTAGGAATGATGTTAACACCTATATGTTTTATTATACCCAATGTACATCACTCGTTTAATATTTAAAACTACATTGCTATAGATAGATCTAGGCTTTGAATCCACATGATTGTAAGGGAATAAAGTACACTCTTGCCCCCACCATCCTCGCAATAATTTGATAATTCTTGATAGGGAACCAAATATATTGATGCCCCCCTACTTAATAAAATTGAAACTTGAGATAATAATGTGCCATATAATATTTTGAAATTCACATTTTACATTTGCAAAGTGAATTTAAAACGTTGAATTTGTATCATGCCCCTTGTATTAGTAACAAAATGTAGTGTAGTATATCAAAAATTGTGTCTTTGCGTCTAATTCACTTTCTAAACCATTCTAAAATATATACATTTTTATTAAATCTGAAACTAATTTTCCAAAATGCCATAGAAAATGATTAACCAATAGAGGAAAAGATGAACCAAAATCGTGTTTAACCTTAATGGTTTTGTCTTTCATCAAAAAAATTATTTGTAACATGTGTCCTTTATCTTGTAACACATGTTTTGTATCATGTAACATATAACCTTCATTCCATAATAAGCACACTAAATCCCCCTCTTTTAAGGATAGGTAGAGAATGTAGATAGCTCATCTCAAAATAAAAATGATATGTATCATGTTGCATAGAAGAAGATAGGAACATGTAATATCATACACGCATGTGGAAATTAACCATGTGTTTTCCAATTTGGTATATATAATTTTCATGCTAAAGGATTGCATGATATCAATCATGAAACTAACATGTAACAAGAACGTGAAGCAAAAAATATCAATCATGCAATAGTCACATGTAATGTAATATAAAAAGGCAAGAAGCCACAAACAAGGGACACAAGGTTATCACGCAATCAATCAAGGGCCAAAGGTTGCACATAATAAATATTGTTGGGGATGCAAACAAGGGACACCAAAGTGTCGCAAACACAATCAAGAACCATGAGTCACACACTAAAGACAAGCAATAACATATCTAGTATGCAAATAAGTATACAATAAGTATGCGGATCAAGATAAACTTAGTCTATACAAACCATATGTGTTAGTATCAAAATATGATAGTAATTTAAAATAATGATTAATTCATGAACATGAGAAATATATTTATAATAAATATAAATCTCTATAAAGTATCATAGAAATATATAACCTTGTATAAAATTATTTGTATAAAAAAGATGCCCCAGTAGGGGAAGACCACTAGGTAGTTTGAAAGACAAGCATTTAAAAACTATATATGATCTTCCACATCCTATATCATGTTCACATACCATGTGAAACACATGTGTATATGGAAAAATAAAATATGTTATCTACCAAACTATGTTATAACAACATATGTAAAGTAGAAAAGAGTCACTCAAGTCATGCTCCAATCAAGATTTTGGATTTTTTTGAATACTTTCATGTTTTTGAATTTGTGAGTGTTTTAGATTTTTTTAAAAAATTTCAAAAAAAATCATTTAAAAATATTTTGAAAAGTTTCTAACCAATAATTAGATCAAGAGGATTGGCATATTAAGAAGGTGTGCCTATATCAAGATATGGAAGGGAAACTCTTCTTGGCTGAAGAGTTCTTGGGCGAGTGGGATGGGGGGTGGGGAGTGGAGGTGGGTGGAGAGGCACGCACACGCGAACTAGAAATAAAATTAAGTGCAATAGTGCAAATGTCAAGATAGATGTGTGTAGGAGGATGTGAAATTTGCACAACTGGAGGATTCTTATGCCTTTTTGGATATTGTGTCAATATAATCCTATCTTGTAGTACACATTAATTTGCTTGAGAGATACCCATATAAGGATTTGAAACCAATTTGGGTGTTTTGTGGTAATTTTTTTTGTTATAAAGAAGATAATATAGGAGTCTCTACCACTTGATTAGGTTTCATTTGAATGTATATATTTTACAATGGATTTATGACCATGTTGGTGTAATTATTGTTAATAAAATGAGTAGTAGATACCATAGGTTGCAATGGGTTTTCATAAGAGATGTATGAGAGCTTAACAACTTGATTATAATAGATGTACTTAAGGAATCAATGAATGGTAGATGACACGCCCAGATCCTCTAAAGCCAAGGTCATCCTAATAAAATGTCACATATCCTAGAGCTTGTGACAACCAAAAATGATGTGGTTGATGTGGTTGATCCCACTTGAAGGGTTATACATTGTGTCCCAATACATGTTGTGTATGTTCTCTAAACCCTTTAAAAATTCATGAATTTTTTTGTAGGTATTACTCTATGTATCCCAAAGTAGTAAGCAATGGCATGATGCATACATTTTTAACTGAGCTATTGTTGACCTTGACATTATGGATATGTTATTAGTTGATATAAGCATGAACTAAATGTGCATATTTATCTAATTCATCATCCATAATTTGACTCTCATCAAATGTGATCATTGACTATGGAGGCGGTGAGCTAATAAATGTTACAATCAGATCATTGAGGGGGATGAACATATTTTGCTAGAGGAGTCTGTGCATTGTATGTATGACTAACCTCTGAAGTTCCTCTTTACTTTGTTTTACTATGGTTGGGTAATGGATCATTTAATATTTTGAGATATGTATTCTCATTTTCTCGAGGCCAAAAATCTTCTTGAGGAATTCCCACATGAATAGAATTGTTTCCAATAAGATATTGTAGCTCATGTTTTAAATTAAAACATTGATTTGTAAGATGTATGATATATTGATGTTAATCACAAAAAGCATTAGAATTGAAACATTTAGGCTAAGATTTTCTTGTATCAACTTATATTGGTAGAGGGAGAGATACAAGGTTATGCTCAAACAACTGTTGAAGTATAACATGTGGTGGAGATGGTAATCATGAGAATTATTGTCTAGGAGGAGCTTGTAATTGAATCTTGGAAGAAGGTTGAGATATAACATTGATTTTTACTTTTGATTCTTGATTTCCATCATTAATTATTTTTTATAGATTTATTTTCCTTGAAACTCAATAACATACATAAGTGGTGCTTTAGATGAATATACAAGCTTATTGAATTTTAGGACTTTGATTTTTATTTCCTTAAGTGTTTGACATAGCCCATTGAAAGATAGAAACTTATCAAACATGCTAAATTATTGCAAAGGTGTGAGTATGATCTATGTAAAAAAATCTTGAATCTCATTGTCCACAAGTAGATTGGTCATCTTGGTAAGCATAGTCTTGTATCCTGACACATAGTCAATGAATGGCTCATTGGACACTTAATGGACTTTTTCCATTTGTTCATAAGTGACATTTTCACTGATATTAATTGAAAAGTGTGAGCTAGGAATTGATCATTCAAAGGATTGAATTCCCTTATATATTGGAGAGGGAGATAATAGAACCATTCTTATGTATACTCCTTGAGCCTTCTTTGGAAATAAAACAGTAAGGAGTTTATTTTTCTAGGCATAATCTAGACAATTTGTGTTGAATGTGAAAATATTTTGTCCAGGATCCCCTTTACCTTCATATATTGGAAGTTTATAAGAAAACAATTATAGTGGAAAAGGATCAGATACCACCTTGGGGGCTAATGGACTATGAAGTAATAGATCTGAATCCACAACAAAAGAAACTCTAGACACACCTTTGCTTTAACTATAACATCTTGGTCTACAAATAAAGAATGGTCTACTCTAGGAAACATTTAACATAAAGGGTATTTAATGGACAATATATGTAGAAAAAAGGTGGTGAATTTTTAGCATGATTTGGAATATACATTGAATCTTTTGGAGGAATATAGGTGCCCCATACTGGTAAATGGTATAGTGGATGTAGAAATGATAACTCAAAATGGAGTTTCCCCCTCACATTGACTTGATTCATAAGGACATGTAACCTTAGAGGCAATAAGTACTTGATTAAATTTTTTGATATTAGTAGGATGCATATTAAGGCCTTTGCAAAATTTATATAAAATTGAGCTTGGTTAGGGTTGACATTGTTCATCTCACGAAGATGAATTGCACTCGAGTTTTCAAATTGATTGAGACCGGTTTGAATATATTAGTTAGAAGAAGGGACATAGTCATCATCACTTTGCACATTCTCAATATGATTGTATTGTCGAGATCAAGTGAGGACATGGTATCCATTGGATGCATACATTTTAGATGTGTAGGGGAGTTGAATGTGTCAAAAATTTGACCATTGATCCTAGCACTATGCCTAAAGGGAATATAACAGAAACACAAAAGACAACATGAATTGACAAAATAGAAAAACCTTAAGTAAGAAAAGTGTTTGGAACATCGTTTTTTGATCAATATTGGCTTCACCAAATGATTACGCATTAAATTAAGTTTTTTAGAAGTATACAACCCTAATTAGGATTATAATATAGAAACTATGCACATTCAAATTATTAAATCCACATTAAACATTCAAATATTAAAGTAAAGTAAATGAGCAAGAGGACTTGTCTAATAATGCCACATGCAAAATACATAAATTGACAAGATGATAAATGCACTTATCTTTTGGTGATTTTTTGGTTCATTTAGGTATGGAAACGAGAGAACATGTTAGACATAATTTGTCTTTGCTTTGTCTTTTAAAATGGCATGAATTTTATGCTTGGGAAAAATCAACTAGGAGGACAAGATTGAACCAAAAAACATGTCTAGAGTTGCATGAAATTTTCCAACTCAATTAAATATGTTTTTAATCTTGTAAACAATTGTGAATGCCAATTTTTTTTCCTGGAGTGTAATCTAGGATTTTAAATATGCATACAAGTTAACAAAACTAGTTTTTTTCTCTTGAAGCCTTGGCTTCCTTGATTAAATACCTTTAAAAAGGGGTCAAATATTTGGGTTGTGGCACCCTTGGATCACTTAATTAGTACTACTCTTATGATACATCAAACCCATGTAGTTCTCTATCTATTGAAAGTGCAATTGTAGGGATGTAACTAGAATTTAGCCCTTGATTCTAAATAATTTTGATTTCTTTTACTTAGATTGGAATGTTGGTGAATTGGTTCAAAATGATCTTGGGTGAATTTGGAGTGCTTTACATATTCCTAGGGTATGTTCCTAATGTAAGATCCAAAAATAAAAAATATCAGGTTAACTTTTCTTAATATTTGGAGATAAAGATCAAGTGTTTCTAGGTGATTTATAAGTAGGTACCAAGTGATTAAATGAGTTTGGTTTAATTCATATCTACGTGGATCCATACATAATATTTCCCACAAAATATGACCTAGGAGGGGGAATAAATATATGCATTTGAAAAAACGACGGTTATAGGGTAATGGATCAACCAACAAGGACAAGTTTTACAAGTTGATCTTATCCATAATAGATAATTATGTCTAGTGAAGAAAAACTATATGTGAAATATTTGGAAATGTTTACATGGGAGAAATAAGGGGGCTTTAACTGATAATGTTGTTCCTATAGGTGTCTAAGTAGTAGAAAAAGGTATTTCAAACCTTGGGATAGCTTAGGATTGTGTATTTTTACTATATTTGTGCACATAAGTCATGTGTAAGGAATGCAAGACAAAACTAACATCATCAAGTACCAAAATTACAAATTTGGGTGTGTACACCTAGATGGCCCAACAACGAATTTATCATGAGGTGATGGGATTTATTCTCTCCTTAAGGAGTGGTTTATAAGTGGCCTTATATAAGGGAGAAAAATAACTACAAGAGTGGAAACACATATATGCCTGGTAGAAACAAGAGTAGATCCCAACAACGACATGTTTAGTGGAAGTTTGCTCATGGTGTATAGGGTGCTCCCCCCAAAAATTGAGAAGCACCTAAAGGTGTTAGAACTCAAGATTCATCTTTTCAACATGTTCCTAGATCGAAAGACAAATAGAAGATACAACATCAAATTCTTTATTAATAAAAAACAATTGTGAGATAGAATTCTTATTGAGAATATCACAATTTCTACAAAAATATCTTTAAAAAGAATCAATTATTCAAGACAATATTAATGGGAAAGATCAATTAGTGGATAGATTGTAAAAGAAGATGACAAAAACAACATTTTATCATTTCTTGATTCATGGGTGCCTTAACACCCTATTTTGTTATAATCGTAATGTTTCAATTATATATTCTAATGATTACTATGAATTTTTTGATTGCGATGATGTTATTTAAATTTTCTTAAAGAATCTCTTATGTTTATAAATAAGCACACTGTATTTTTAATATATATTTATTTCATATTGTTTTTTGTTTGTTCCTTTGAATGTATATTTTCCAATCATGATTCATCTATTTTATTTTACCCATTTTATGTCTTGTTTTCTAAAGTGCTCTCCACTTCTAGCTTATGCTTGGTTTCCCTATTCCTTTTATGGTGATGTCTATGATTTCATTTTAGGTTTTACTATTCTTTTAGAGTATTTTTTCCACTTGATTCGTTGTTTAATTTAATTTAAAATAATGTCCCAAATTAGATAAAAAGGAAAATTCTAATTTTAATACAACACATTAACGTAAATTTATATAATTTTTTAAAAAATTGGAATGATATTTGCTTGAATATTATATAGGGAGAATGAGAAAAAAACACAAATAGAATTGTACCTTATATTATGTGCCTAATTTTGATTATAAAAGACCAAAAATGATCATAATATGTTCTTAAGACAATCTAGAAGTGGTCATAGAAATTTGACTGTATTTGAGTAAATGGGGCCAAAAATAGAAATGGGTAACTAGTAACTACTATTGCTATTGGTATCTACCATAGCGAACATTGCTAGTAGATAAGGTCACAATTAGTTTTCTCTATTGAGTATGATGTTATAAAACTTGACGAATGTCTTCCTCTACTATTCAATTAAATGAAAACCTCTTTGGGAATTGTACAATGATGTACATGAAAAGATGTGAATTTATTATCCTTTGTGATTTAACCCAAAACCCTAACAATTCACCCAACTAATACAAAAAATTAAAGAATAATTAGTTTGGGTCACTCTCCCATTTGAGGTTGCACTACATTTCATTGATGGAATTACTGGTCACGTAGCTCTTTGAAGATTTGTATGTGTTTGAATTAAAGAGAAACATCAACCTTATCTCATAAATTCCCGATCAATCTAAACAAATAGAATCTTTCTTTTAAATGCATAATTATGCGACAACTTTATGTTGGAGTTTAATATTATTTGAGTATATTAAATATCTCAATATTGTGTATTATTATTATTATTGATTAGGTAAAAAGAGTGGTTTTTAAGGGGACCAAAAACCCGATGTACACAGTAACGAGAAGTTACGTTAGAAGTAGATAAAGATAATGTATTATTAATAATGTGTATTATTAATATCATGTGAATTATTGATTTACATAATCCATATAATGTACAATGTGGCATGTAGCTTTCATCTCTTTTGTCTTATTAGAGATATTCTTCAATATAAGGAATATTGAAATTACATTTCAAATGTAATCCTTTGCCACTTTGCACCCACTTCCCTTCATTTCATGAAACAATAACACTAGGTACACACTTGGAAGGTTGGCTAATGCAACGATCAAAGTTACTTTGTAACTTCTTATTCTCTCTTAACTTTATTTCAAGAGTGTTTGGGCCTCTTACTTAACACTTCTTTACTTGTTCAATCTCTTATTTTAGAGAGTTTCTTAAGGATTCTTTTAGTCTTTCTCTAGATTTTATTCTCTATACATATTATTCTTTCTTAGAAAAAAATATATGCAAATTATGTTATCTTATATTTATGCTTTGGACAATCTTTCAATGACAAACGGGGTTTTCTTCCAATGTATCAGTTTCCCCACTTGACAAATCTTGTCTCAATTCTTTTTTGGTATGTTTTATGATTTCATAAACTTATGATTCAATATTTTATTAGTTGATCTTAGAATTATTGCTTGTATGGTACCAGACCTATACTACTAAATTATGTTTCTAAGTATGTAAATTTTTAGGTGGAGAAGCAAAAAGATTTATCAATTTATTTGACACAATTTTTTTTACAAGAGCTCATACCCTTGTAAATATTTTTTTGGTGTTTTATAACCATTTATTATTTTTGTTATCTTTTTTCCTTGCAATCTAACATTTTGCAGGATTTGTCTCATTATGCAAACTTATTGGAAGCTCTTTTAAATCTATTTAAACATGTTGATATAGGGTATTTGTTCTCTTTTTTGTTTTATATTTATTTGCAAAAATAAAAATGTAAATAAATTTTAGTTCATACGATTTTTATTATTGTTTGAGAGTTGTTTAGATCTCTTATACTCTAGTTTTCTTCATTTTTTTCAATTTGTAAAAGGAAAAACGAAAGAATCGATTTTTTAAAACTTTTTTTTTCAATTTTTTTTATAAATCCCATATGGAAAATATGTTATATGTCATTAAATTTTTACTCTCAATATGAATCTCTTAAAATTTTAAGGTTTTTTTTTCTTTATATGTTAAGAAAATGTTGTTGAAATTTTAGCCTAAACCAAAATTTTAAGAGATCAATACAAATTAGTAAATTGTTTTAGATAGTTCATACCCATAGTTTTTTTTAATCTTGTTTGCAAAGTAATTCATATATTTTGATTTACCATCTGGGTTTTCTCCTTTCTATGTTGGGGAAATGTTGTTAAAATTTTATTGTAACCCAGATTATGGTTTATAAACTAAGAATTATTTAAAATCATAGAAAAAACTTATTATTCATGCTTTAATGTTATTTTTCTGATTTCATTATCTTTAAGATAAAGTATTAAAGTTTTTTTTCCAATTTCCTCTTAAAGTGTTATTTTCTACCAATTAGTCTTTGGTCCATTGGTGAAGTTGTTAGGATCTCAAAAATCCCACCAAGGATTAATTCTTGTTGACTGTAAAGGCTCAAGTGTCTTAATAAAGGATGAGGTCAAGATCATGCCCCATGTGAATTTGGCGGAATGTATACCCCTCACGCCTTGCATCTAAGCTGAAGAAGACTAAATTAATCCTAGACCTTCAACCAAAAAAAACTTTTTTCAATTACAATCATTTTAGTGTTATTTTTTATTTGACATTATTACATCGTAAAGTGTATCCAATTTGGATTGGGAGTTTTTGTGATGGAGAATGGAGGTGCAGTATTTGACTAGAGCGGTCATTGACAGTAGTGAAGAGGACCGTCGATGTGAGCACTAAGCATGGTATTAGTAGGTGGTAGATCATGTAATGATCCATGTTAGGCCTGTTAAGGCCCAAATACCCATGATCATGGTGCTTTTGTGTGTTGGCGTGATGGGGTTGTTGGTCATGACGTTCATAACAATAATGTGTTATAGTTGGGGCAGAATGTTCATGCAAGACACAGACATCCTGTAGTTTACATCTCTGGTGCTGCCAATCATAGGAATGTGTAATAGTGTAAATTGGGCAATTGTTATCCATGGACAATAGGGTTCAACGTGCTAAGAGAAAGTGCAAGGCCTAACACGGGTGCCAAGATCATCAACCTTGGTTCAATCTACTTCGTGGGAAATGGGCATACTCATTGCCATCCTCATGAGCTTCGTATTTAACATTGGATTCACGAGAAAATGTTTGGATCTTTGATAGCAAAGGCCTCCTGCATTGGCCTCATGTTATACGTGTGGATTTCCACCAATTGGATTTTGCAAGCGTAGAGGGCCAAATACCTCATTAGCATCCATCAAATGGAACATAAATCCTTCAAGTTTCGATATTTCCAACTTTTCATTCATATTTTTGTCTTATCTATCAAATTAAACATCGTCCAATAGATGGCCTTGATTCCATAAAAAAACTTCAACTGGCAAATAATGTCACTAATATGTTCAATCATTAGATATACTCAATTATCATGATTTTTCATACATTGTCTACTTCCCTACAATTACTCAAGCTTATAACTGAAAAAGGGGCCTATAAAGTGCTATAAGAAGCAAGAAGTGTGGTTGATTTTTGAACCTTTAACCTTTTGGATTTTCCCGTTTTGTATACTAGGCATGTGGATTGTGTGAACAATTCTAATTTCAGGTGGGAATGTTGGTGAGCTCATTCGCACCATCCTATGGATCTATTTGAAATACTCTAACTTCCCAATGATATAGTATCTCTTTTTCATGTTGTTTTTTTACGTGATTCCATCTGACCCTTTTCAAATCAATGGCTCTATTCTCCCAACTAGGCCAAAATGGGAGTTTAGAGCATGGTATAAGAAAGCATTGAAGATTGATGGAAGGTGGATTTTATAGATGTAGTTGGTTAACTCTTGGGGTAGAAATACCCCATCAGCCAATATTTTGGTCCATAACCTTCTTCTCATCGAAGAATAATAGAAATAAACCCACAATTCACAAATACCCCATTGCTTCAAAAAAATGCAAATTGTAACAACAGACACAATCACTTACATATATACAAAAAATATAGGCTAGCAACAAATTATCCACAAATAATATTGCACAACACCAGTTGTTGATTTTTTAATGTTCATAAGTAATTACAGTGATAATAGTTTTTTCAAACTAGATTGATGAGAGCATATTTTTACAAGCAAAAGATGTTGGAAAATTGTGGATTCTTTATTCATTTTTCGTACGTCCATATAAGTGTTTCCCACATGCATTTGGTTTTATTTGGCCCCACCTATTCTTCTTGCAATAAAGTTCTTTGACCATCTATTGTAGTAATTGGCTTGCATCAAATGTTTTGAAGGAATAACAAGTCACAGGCGGCAAAACTTGCTACTCCACAAACTTATGCCATATTTAGAGGATTGAATGAGGAAACCCTAATCACTAATTTAATCTCTAAATAAAAAGCCTAAATGTAAATGTGTGTGAAATCAATGACATAAGGAAACATAATGTAACATTCCCATTTGAAGACTTTAGAAACAAGGGAAGTTTTTTCTTAAAACATAATGTTCTCTATTCTAAATAAAACATCATTTAGAACACACATTCCATGCCAATAAATCTCATAACAGATAACCATATGCAACTGTAATGACTAGGTATGCTACCGATCTCTCATTCCATGACTCGGTTACCAACCGATCTCTCATGTTAACTTAAAGTATAGAATACTTTATGTATACTATGTATACTTGGTTCTCCTACCCTATTCCAGGTACTGAGTGATCTGTTTAAAGAACCTATCTGAATATTTGTTACCAATATTCATCTGACATCACGTTGCTTTAAACTAGGTGACATAGGACAACGCAACCAACAACTTGTGATACTTTGGCCAAAGATTTTCAACATATTGTTCATGTTACTATTCCTAGATGGCATACTCATCATTTCAGAATACGTCCTTCACCTCACTCTTCTGTTATCTAGAATGGTCTTTACTGACTACCGTCAGTCCACTTGCCCAAGGTTTGACCCTAGCCCAGGTTAGAAACATAGTTTATTATAGGAAGATGCTCACGATGACTTAGGGTATATGGGCATACTCGGTTGACCTAAGTCAACCAGATGTGCCAAGGTACCCTGAGTCAATGAAAGATACTACCTATCCTAAACATGCTACTAACTTGACCTAGAGAGAAACTAAGTTCAAGTCCAGATGTGCGTAAATCTAGATGAACAAATACGGAAGGGTGTTGCCACATGTCAACTACAACATTGTATCCTCGAGAAGTCCCAGGACTTCTCATGGGTACAGTCCTGTAGTTGGCATGTGCCAACATCCATTAGAACTGATTCATCAAGATGTACATACCCCCTTAGTGGTCATTAATCATAATTAAATTGGATTAAGATTCAGATTACAATAACCATGCCTAACCCTAATTCCAACATTCATTAAGTTCTTTACCCATACTTATCCTGATTAGGTATGGAGAACTTCATTAATCCATGTTTGCATTATTGTTCATTAACGTGGCATAACAAGCAGTTATCCCCAAAATAGGACAGCAAACATCAACGTTTAATTCCTAATGCAACTTAGTTGTCCAAATCGGGTGTGATATCCACCTAGATTCAACTAGTGTTTACTTTATAAACGAAGTTATAAAGATTAAGGATCATAACCACTAATCATCTTATCTTTCATTCTTTGGGAGAGGAAGAGTCTTCCTCTACATGGTTAAATGTTAGGTTTTTAACATAACCTTTTTATCATTCATTACACATATGGTTTAATTGTATGTCCCATGCATATTTCATTATTAAACTATAGTTGTGCAGTTAAAGAATGACATCTTTTGCAATTTAACAAGTTCATTATAATAGGGAGATTATACTATCTCCTTAATCCTACTCAATATCTGATAACAACAAAAGTATATAAACAGATATAAAGAATACCACAAAGATATCACTATTATTTCCGGCATATAAGTACAAAGATTTCACTTCACAAATTGAAGTCCAACACAAACCTTTCAATTCATGATTTAAAATATACATTTACAAGACTATGCAAATCAGACATTCTGCATGTCAATCATAATTAAGATCTTAAAAGAACATCACTTTTCTTTTCCAATACAACTCAAGAATGATTCGAAATTTTTTACATAAGATCCAGAATTAAATAAGCCAATACATCATGAAAGTTCTTGTCTTCTTTTATCACTTACGATGTCCATCTGCAAAAATTTCTAGCATGGGTCAGTTCAATGAACTGAGCATGATAAGCACTAAGCATTAAAGTAAAGTGCATTCCACTAATTGTTTCATTAAACAACTCTTCTTTAATGAAACAATTAATATACATCATACAAACAATCATAAGTAATAACATCTAGAAAATAAGTACCATAAAAGAGTATGAATTCACTTTTAAGAAAAGAACTTAATATAATCTGCAACATCAGAATTATATCACAAGGTTTAATTGATCCTATCAATTACTTTAAAACAATCAACAAGTCTTGTCATCCAATTGTTTCATAATTCCATAAGAATAGAAATACACATTTATCTTTTCTAAGTAGCAAAAGAAGTTAGTTACATCATAGCTCATATTAGTATGCTTCATCTTTCTATATAAACAAAAGAAGAGAATCAATACATACTTATTCCTTGGACACAATTCATCTCAAGGATAGAATCAAGTTTAGAACACACAACACTGCCTCAGTCCAAAGATAACAATATAAGGAGTCCATAAATAAGGAGGCAACATCTAAACAAGAATCCCAATTCAATCCAAGCAGATTAGGGAACAAAACAGTCTAACTGAAAGTCTTACTAACTTTTGTATGTTAGTAGATTATAATTCAAAGGTCTGAAACCAGACTGTCAACAAATCCAAGCTATACTCAAGCAAAATAAATCTCTTAACCAATCCACAAGAAGTTCCCATCTCAGAAGAGAATCAATTAAAGAGAAGTTTAGTCAATGAACTTATACAATCAACAGAAAAAGGATCTCAAATAGAAAAGGACCCAATCCATAATTCATTTCATTTATACTATGAAATGAAATTCCTTATCTAATTCAAACTTAGAAATTCTTTATCTAGTTCCCAAAAGAGAACACAAAACCGAATGTACAGTTAAAGAAAGAACACTTCTAATTTTTCCATTACAATTCTATCAAACTGGTTTACCCATTTCCCTTCACCAAGTTCAAGTTCAATTCAAATCTCAGAACGAAATTCACAGTACAGACTCTAAACAGTATATTGTCCCCAAGAGAACATATTCCCTTCTCTATAAAACTTGGAGATTCATTCAATGAATCCATAAAGGAGTAGAAATCTGCCAACAGTGCAAGATATACAAGGGTCAATACAACTTACGAACTCAAAGGACCGAATTCCCATTACAAGGCATCAACAACTTAATGCAAATGAGTAAGCAGTTTGCAATCCCAATAAGAACAAAATTACAAAGCATTCAGAATAGTGATATTGTATCTCTTCATACTACACTCAGTATGCTAGGTTTTAGATTTAACATTCTATTAAAACCCAAGAATCAGATAAGAGATTAGAAGAGAGTAAGAAAACTAAACAATACATTTAAGACAAGTACTGTCCCAAACTTACTTCCAACTCGACTAAACATATTCACCACAAGCCTCTCGAGTTTCCAATTAAAAGCTTATGACAGAGAGGTATTTGTTTCAACATCCATAACAAGAAGGAAAGTAAATAATACATTCCATAAACCCTCTAAAAATTGATACGACTGTTCCAAACGAATTAAAAATCATCAATACCCATAACAAGATATAATTCCAGTCCCTTAATCCTTTAACAAACAATAGTTAAGCTTTCCACATGACACAAGTTCGTTCAGGGTAGAGAAGAATAGGAAACACTTCATATTCACATGCCCTGTCATGCTCGAAGAAGGTGGTACAGTCTCCAATACAGAAGTACCACAACAGATCCAAAAAGAAGTTACAAGAAGGTCTCAAAAGATATTACCAGCTCTACTTTTAAACAAAACAATCTCTCAAGACTCTTTTTGAATAGACAGTCCTTAAATGGATTTAAAGCTTTTCACATCCATAATACCAACAATACTCCAGCTCAGTATACAAGTATAGATTCAAACCCGTCGACTCCAACTTGAGTTCAGAACAATCAAGAGTGGAATATTGGTACAGTGTCTAACACGAGCTTCAACAAAATTTCAGAACTCCACAAGCTTCAATATTGGCTCAGACAAACACGAAGTTCAAATATGAGCCTATAATGAAACCCAAGGCCCTAAATACAAGCTTAGAATAAACACCAATGCTCTATTATGGGTTCAAGCATTTCCAATTCCATAAAGAAGAATAAAACTCCAGTTTAGAGTAAGTACAGAACAAAACTCAACAACTCAACAGTAAGTTCAACATTCGCAAGAACTGAATACGAGTACAGTTGTTGAATACGAAGATTCAACCAAAAGTTCAGAACTACACCAAGTTCCAACTCAGTCCAAAACAAACACAAAGTCCCAATAAAATCTCATAAAAAATCACGAAGCTTCAATACAAGCTTAGAACAACCAAAAAGCTCCACTTCAAGCTCAACGAAACACAAGACTAAAACAAATATTCAGAACCATTCAAGCAACAAAGTTCAGTTTAGTCTCGAACATTAGTCTTCGAATGCGAGTTACAGAGATTCGAATACAAGTTACAGAGCTTCAAAAACAAATTCACATGAATACCACTAATAACTAGTACAGAGAAAGTTCCCAAAAACTACCATTAACAGTAATGGATTCACATTCCAAAAACCACATAGATTTCATGAAAACATGCAAGTAAATAACCAGACACATCATGCAAAAATATATCCCAAGTGAGCAGAATTGTTTTAATGAATCATTTAGAAGAAAGCAAGAAATCTTAATGGGTAGAGCCTATCATGCCTGATAGTGCCTTTGCCAATTCGAAGGAGACTTCCAGCCGAGCTTCCAACCCTTTTTCTTCTCCATGACAGATCAACAACCAAACAATTCTTCTTCCAATGCCTCTTATACATTCCCTTGATTGAAAATAGGCCAGAGAAACAAAAAATAGCCAAGAAGAAGAAGAAGAAGTCAAACTGCTGGTTCAAAGAACCAGATAGCTCCATGCAGAGTGAAATTCGCGAGGCATGCAAAACCAAACAACCTCTCACAAACCCACCTCTCAAGTTTCCAAGATGGTTTGCACACAAAAACCGAGATTCATTAATGCCATAACTCCTTATTCTCCCACTTATCTCTCCTTTCCACCGCCTCCCAAAACTAGTGGATGCCAATTCCAATCCAACATGCAATTCCATACTTAGCAAAGCCTCCACGTAAGCCCCACTAAAATTTAACTAGCCCTTGCCAAACTGGTAGTACTTCCATGCCTTAATACCAAATCAAATCAAAATAAAATCCATTGGAACCATCGCCGTAGAGACATGCGACCCTAGGCCCCTTTCAAATAGTTTAGGCTAGATTTCCCAAAGCTTAGGTTAGTCCAACAATCATTTCCTAAATAATTTCCTTAGGTTTATAAACATTGCCATAGGTAATACCACCTTAGGTTATATCAAATTCACAACCTTTAGTTTTAGGCATTAGGTTAACATAGTATATTATCACCATAGTAATCTCCCCTTCCCTTATTCATTTAGCACAAGAGCTTAGGTTAGGTCACCCCCCCAACACAATAGAATAAGAAACTTAGGTTAGATTATAACCCAATTGAATAGACGTAGAAAGGAAGTAGGTGTTCTTACCTAGTTTAGGATATCATTAAGATAGTCCTTTAGATTTAGGGTCCTGATCCCCTTCATAGTCATGAAGCAGACTATTTTTTTTTGTTACGCCATAATGTCCTGCAGAGATCAATCCCGAAGACCCAAACACAACATACAACCAAATGAAGACACAATCACTCAAGTCCAAATAACTTGTAACATACAAGGTTCAGTCCGCTATGTCTCTCAACCAATGAATGTCAATTTACCATTCAGTTTGTTAAGAAGATTTAAAACATTCCTTGGATCACTGAAATTGATCCAAGGATGAGTCAGTCAAAAGAGATAAGTTTGCAACTCTAAAAATCTGATTGCAGCTTATCAACAAGAAGTGAAAATGGATTCCTGAAAGCCATATCATTTCAGTCCAATGAATCCAAGAGCAGAGATGATTTATCCATAACAAGCATGATTTTCAACAATCAAGGAAACACACCTCATTCAAGAAAATCACATGCCAACGCTTGTAATGCAAAGAGAAAATGCAAAAATGGAAACAAAATAGAAGAAGAGGATGAAGATGCATTGTTCAACTTTGAGGAATTAAATTTGATGCATTATTTGCAAGTGGAATTGAGTGAGTCAATGATATTATATCCTCCCTTCCCACTCGATAAAAAGATGCTACATCAGATGACGTGATATTAGATGACAATGTGGTGCATAAGGGCTGCTTTGAGAGCTACATTTTTTTTGGTGTGAGACTGTTAAAATATATGAAAATATTCTTGAATAGGGTAAGTGCACAAAGTTGGGGGGGAAAAAATCGGACAAGAATCAAGAAAAAAGCAAAATGCGTACACGTTCTATTATAACGCGATTGCGTTTTCAATTGTTAGGTTTGGGATTTACCGAAGCATAATGCATACGCGTTATGCCTACTATAAACAAAAAAAAGAGGCCCGACCCTTATCATTTTATCTCCCTCAAACATGAGTTTCTGAGCTTAACCGTGCCCTCGCGTTTTTTCATTCAGCTGGATCTCAAGCTCAAAGGATCGTTTCTGGATCATCGAGAAGATTTGAACCGATGATGCTGCCACGGAGAAGAGGTAAGCACAATTCTTCTCTCAAAATTGCATTGAAATATGATAATTATAGATTAAAATTTGAATTGAATACATATTTTTTATTGTTACTATTAGAGGTCGAGGGAATCAACCACAACCACACCCTGTTATTCCTGTCAACCCTCCTGAAACTCCCACAATTTCTCAACATCCCTCGGGTATTCAAGAAGATTTAGTAGCCCACATAGTTGAAAACAAAATTGAAATTGAGGATTTAATCAAAACAATGAGGGGTTCACAATCTACAAACGCCCACCGCGCCTCTCTTGCAAACACATTAGAGGCATTACTTGTTCAAATTGACGCGACAACAGGGAAAATTGATCGTTGGACAACTTACATAGAGGGTTGTAGGGTTTATTATTCCAACAAATTGTCATATGTGGATGTAAAGAAAAAATAAATTTTAAAAGACCTCATATGTGCCTTATTCACGGACCCCCGCACTAATTTTCTTATTTTGTTGTCATGTAAATGATTTCCCATCCATTGGTGCAATAATAATTTGATTAAAAATATTTTTTGGGAACGATGTTGGATGGTGTTTGATTTTCCACCTTATAATAACAACGAGGTTCCACTATACTTTCTAAGGAAACTCTATTGCGATTTTATCCTCAACGAGATCCCAAATTATTTTGATTTCTGAGATTTCCAAGGCCGAGGAAAAGGATCTACACAAGATCGACCAGATGCACAACATGCACCTATTCAACAGGGTAGATTCCTCACACAGAAGCCCCCTCACCATGAGATTGTCCCTCAAGTAGTGAAGGAGATAGTAGAGATTGATACACTCAACGCGCTTCAGGGGCTATCTGTGACCCTTATTCAACATATGAGGGAAATTTCTAAGCTAGATGCTCGCGGAGGTACACAGAGTATTCCCTCAGGGATTACTAGCATGAGGCCACATCTTTGCTCATCATGTGGTAGCATATTTTTGGGGCCCGAGGAGGATGATCCTTTCATGCATACTGATTTTGGTGCACCTAGTGCTAGGGGTGAAAACGATAATGTCACTATGTCAGATGTCCTTTTGAGTGAGACATTTGGATTACATTCATCGGCGTCACCTTCGCAGGTAAATTTGCTATGTTTCGTTATGTGTGTTACAAAAAGTTTGGAGTACTTGATTTACTTATATATGTTAAATTTTTGAAATAATTGTATTTGTACATGTATATGCATTGATATTACAGCGCACGGGAGGTGCATCTTCATCCCGACCACAGGCGGCGAGCACCATACATACACATACATTCACAAAAGTAATTTAGAATGTTAATTATGTAAAATTTTCACATGCATGTGTTATATATATATATATATATATATATATATATATATATATATATAATATATATATATATATATATATATAAGTTTCAAAGTCAAATATATGTATGTTCTTGTATGGCCATCTAACTCACATGATATACATGTTTGATAAAGATGTTGACTTCATTAGACACCCCACCATCTTTGCGACAAGTAGATAAAGGTGTTTCCGCTGCGATTTCATCTGCGTAGCAACTCACTGAGTATTCAAATAACACGTAATTTTTGTTAAATTTCTTGTGTAATTCATATTATGTTAAATTACATGTTAGTAATGTCTTTCATTGTAGAATTATTAAATTATGTTAATATTGTCCTTCATTGTGTATATGCAGGAGTTACCTACGACAGGTTGTAGCCACGTTCATTTGATTCACAGGCGTGGCGGGGTAAAAACAATAGTTCTAATAAAATTAGTTAAAATATTGTCATTATGTACATACATGTACTTAGTTCTATTTTCACTAATTCTAATGTTAGATTTTCTGATCTTATGTGTATGTAGGGAACTTCAACCCCCTCCATTTTGACTTTGAGGGCACAGACTCCTCCATCTCGTCATCTTCATACCCCCGTTCGTACTGCAGGAGCTCCCGATGACTCATCTGAGTGTGAGATGCAAATTCACCGTGATCGACAACTTGCAGCAAGTTTGTGTAGTTATGTAAATACTTTCATTCTAGCATGGTCTTAAATACATGTTGAAAACATATATAAATTAAGTTTTGACACAAAAACATTGTTTGCATTTACAAGCGAGTATTAAGCGGAAGAGGACTTGAAGCATGGGCTCGGACAATCCAAAGTCATCTCATGGATCTCCATCTTCGTCTAAGGGAGGGCCTTCTTCGAGCAAGGCCAAGAGAGGGATAGATTTTGATTAGTAGGAAATATATATGTCTTACATGACATTGTTTTTGTAAGCCTATGTGCATGACATTGTATGTACGCCTATATGGCATTTGAACTTGATGGTTTATGACCTGTTTGGGCATTTTTGTATTTATTATGCACATTAAAATACTATTTGGAACTTGATAATTTTGTATGAGACCTTAAATTTATGAGATTATTTTTGCATGAAACTAATATGATGTGCACTTGACAATATTTAAGACATTATGGATTATTTTTTCATTTATTGGTGATGTACATGTACTAGCATTTTCAATGTATAATATGCATCAAAATTTGGAAATCAATATTTATATAATGTATGTAGATAAAGAGTTACCTAATATGAGTAATTATTCATTCAATTTATTAATGTGTATATGTGTATTTACCTTACCTGCACTTCTTCTTGCTCATGGTCTCTTTGTACGGGTTCCTATCTTATCATGCACTTACTACATTCTTCTATGCTTCATAGTCTTCTCCCCTGTAAAAACACCTGAGAGTCGTCACAATTTTATGTCTTTCATCTGTTGATATTTTAAGAATGTCTTTCCATATACATTACTCCAATGTTTGAGAATGTCTCCAGATGTAATGACATTCTGATTCAGAGACTCAATGATTCTTGATTGTCTAATCATGTCCAATTCATGTTATTACCTTTAAATTTGTAGACATTTCAAGTTATTTGGAAATCACATCACACCCTTCACTAGGATTGATGACTACCCCTATCCTTTTTAAGGTGCTTTTGAAAGCATCCATGGGTTTATCATAGCATGAATTATCAATGAATGAAATGTCACTAAGCCATAGGCCAACTGACTCCCATCCAGAACTAAACGAGAAAGATTTACTAGGTGATTGATAACTCCCGTGTGTTCTTAGGCATACCCCTATCAAATTCATTCTTAAGCCAATCTAGTCATTCAGGACTCTTAAGCACCTACGCCCGGACGAGGTAGCCTGAAAACACAGGGAGCATAGGGAACCAAAACGAAGCATCCACTAGAGTTCACCAAGCCACCCCAATGTGTTGGAGTAGTTTGTTCGGTCCCATGAGCTTCTGTTTGCAAACTACAATGTCTGGCAACCCTACACTGACTAATACTGCACTATTTCACATGTTTACAAACAATAGGACAACAAGAGAACTGGATGGAGATGGAGAAAACCATGAGAGGATTTCGTAGAGGGTCCCAATGAAGAGGTCTCGGATCTGACGAGATGTCTCTAGGTGCCACAAAGTCATAGAAATCACCCGTTGAAGATATGGCAGTGTTTGGGCCTCAGGGCTCTTAAGGGACTACACCCGGACAAGGTAGCTCGAAAGCACAAGGATTGTAGGGAACCAAAACGAAGCCTCCACTAGAGTTCACCTAGACACCCTGATGTATTGGCGTAGTTGGTTTGGTCCCACGAGCTTCCGTTTGCAAACTACAGCCTCTAGCAGCCCTACACTAACTCAAACTATAATATTTCACGCGTTTGCAAACTATAGCACAGTGAGAGAACCGGATGGAGATGTAGAAAACCGTGAGAGGATTTCGTAGAGGTACCCTACACGGAGGTCTTGGATATGACAAGACATCTCTAAGTGCATGGAGTCTGAGAAATCACCTGTCAAAGGTATGGCATGTTTGGGCCTCAGGGCTCTTAAGCGACTACGCCCAGACGAGGTAGCCCAAAATCATGAGGAGCGGAGAGAACAAAAACGAAGCCTCCACTAGTGTTCACCTATCTACCTTGAAATTTTGGCACAATTGGTTCAGTCCCACGAGCTTCTTTTTGCAAACTACAGCGTCTGGCAACCATACACTAACTCAAACTGCACTATTTTGTGTGTTTACAAACAATAGCACAACGAGGGAACTAGATGGAGATGGAGAAAACCACAAGAGGATTTCATAGAGGGCCCTATCATGGAGGTATCAGCTCTAAAGAGACATCTCTAAGCGCCACGGAGTTCGAGAAATCGCATGTTGAAGATATGGCCTCAGAGCTCTTAAGGGACTACGCCCGGACGAGGTAGCTCGAAAGCACGGGGAGCGTAGGGAACCAAAAATAAGCCTCCACTAGCATTCACCTAGCCACCCCAATGTGTTGGCATAGTTGGTTCAGTCCCAAGAGCTTTCTTTTGCAAATTACAGCGTCTGGCAGCCGTACATTGACTCAAACTTCACTATTTCACGTGTTTGCAAACAATAACACAACGAGAGAACCGGATGGAGATGGAGAAAACCGTGAGAGGCTTTCATAGAGGGCCCCAACATGGAGGTCTTGGATCTAACGAGACATCTCTAGGTGCCACGGAGTCTGAGAAATCACCCGTTGAAGATATGGTGTGTTTTGGCGTCATGGCTCTTAAGGGACTATGCCCGGACGAGGTAGCCCAAAAGCACAGCGAGCATATGGAACCAAAACGAAGCCTCCACTAGTGTTCACCAGGCCACCCCAACGTGTAGGCGCAGTTGGTTCGGTCCCACGAGCTTGCGTTTGCAAATTACAGCCTCTGGCAGCCGTACAATGACTCAGAATGCACTATTTCGTGTCTTTGCAAACAATAGCACAACGAGATAACCGGATGGAGATGAAGAAAACCATGAGAGGATTTATTAGAGGGGCCTAATGTGGAGCTCTCAAATCTCACAAGACATTTATAGGTGCCATGGAGTTCAAGAAATCACTCATTGAAAATATGGCATGTTTTGGCCTAAGGGCTCTTAAGCAACTACACCCGGACGAGGTAGCCCGAAAGCACGGGGATTGTAGGGAACCAAAACAAAGCCTCCACTAGCATTCACCGGGCCACACCGATGTATTGGCACAGTTGGTTTGGTCCCATGAGCTTCCGTTTGCAAACTACAACCTCTGGTTGTTAGGTTGTGGAGCCTGTTTTCATGTGTGAAAGTGTTGAAAACTGTACACTTTTCATGTATTTTTGGGCCTTAAAACATGCCCGATATATCGGGAAACATGATTTTATCATATGGGTGGGATTTTGACCCATAGGTTTATGGGATAGTTTTTGCCCATGGTTTTGGTACCCACGGTTTTGTAAAACTGCTTAAACAGTTGTTTATTTATATGGTTTTATGCATATGATAGATGTATGAAAAACATTATAGATGTGTTTTGAATTCAGTTGTGAATACTATAGATTTTGTTGAGCATAGCTCCAAATAGATCTGGGTATTGTATTGAGAGAGTGGTGACTTGTAATAAAATCTGAGCAAGTGATTCTTGGTGGACGTAGCCCAAATTGGGTGAACCACATTAAATATTGTCTCTTTATGTTGTGTTATTTGATTCTACACTTTTATTTGAGATTTGTAATATTTTCTACATATTAGTTTCTACTATTGCGATTCTATGAGGGATTATTCCACATATTTTATCCCTTATTCGCTAACAATTGGTATCAGAGCGAGGTTTGGTTTGCTGAATTTTTGAATTGCAGGGAAAGTTTTATCTTGAGTGGGAGCTTTGGTAGATGATGGAAGATCTAGGGTTGATAAATTCAACAGGAAGAATTTCAGTCTTTGAAAGATGCAGATGGAATATTACCTTTATCAGAAGGATATTTATATTTTGTTGTTTGAGAAGGAGAGCAAACCCTTGAGAATGACAGATGCGGAATGAGATTTTCTGGATAGGAAGACACTTGGGACAATCCGGTTGTGTCTTGCATCTTCAGTATTATTTAATGTTTCAAAGGAAAAGACTACAAAAGAATTAATGGATGCATTAGGGAAGTTGTATGAAAAACCCTCTACTTCTAATAAGATATTTTTAATGAAAAATTTGTTTAATATGAAGATGTCTGAGAAAGGTTCAATAGTAGATCATTTAAATGATTTTAATACGGTTGTAAATATGCTAGCTTCGGTTACAATAGAATTTGATGAAGAAGTTAGGGCTTTATTAGTTCTGTTCTCTTTACCTGAGAGTTGGAATGGCCTGGTAATGGCAGTAAGCAACTCGGTTCCAGCTAACTCAAAGTTGAAGTTTGAGGATGTTGTAGGGGTGATTCTAAGCTAGGAAATGCAAAGAAAAAGCTCTGGTGAATATTCTACTTCAGGGAATGCTTTGACAGTGTTGGTTAGAAAATCTGTCACTTGGACAGATCTATGGATAAACGAGCCAACAGTATGTAGGGCATAGCCCCTCTTTGAGTCAGCAAAGTGAAACTAGTTTATTGCTATTCTACCAGCAGGAATCTGTGCAAGTCTCACAATATTCTGCCTTTGGGGGTTTGGGATCTCATCCCAGTAGAGGTGTTCCCAACTGCGAAAAGAAAAGAATGGAAGAGAGGATGAAGAGAAATCAGGTCCGAAGGGAGAAAAGAAATGAATTCCAAAGCAGAAAGGTCAGAGGGTTTATGTTTTGGGATTGGTAGTAAACAGATCCAAACCTACTTGCATAAACGAATAAAGCAATACTGATGAATAAATGACAAAAAAGTAGAGATAGATCCAACAGAATAAACGCATAGATCTGACATAACAAAGACCAGATGCCTATAACACACATATTCAACACAAAGTCTTAATATTTGTATTAATATTTTCTTCTGTTACAAAAAGTACAAAGCCTTTTCTTCCCACTTCTATATTTCATCTAAAAATTATCCACACCCCCAATACAACAAGTATTCAAGTATATATAGAAGGAGAGAAGAAAAGAAGACAAAGCAAACTAACCACTTAATTACAAAATATCTTACAATAGATTACAAACTCATTTGTTGACTTTTAACAACTTTGGTGGATGACATCATACCATGGTGCAACATGGATGATGTCATCATTTGTGTCAACACACTTTAGATAATTTACAAGGAGAAAGTCACGAAGAAGGAAACTATTCATCATCGTCCCGCGGCTGAAAGGGGGTATCCTGCTTTTGCTGCTACTCGGGAGACGAGATGTGGAACTGGGCACGATACTCCATGAACTTGCTGATCATGGGTTGAAGTTGATCCTGGGAAGGATCCTTATGTCGATCACTGATAGCTTCGCAAGTCTCCCGCTCATCCGTGAGCTTTTCTGGGAGTTTGGAATAATCATTTTCTGCCTCTATCAGGTACCCAATGAAGTCACGACATGCCAACAAGTTGTTGATGGATTTGGCGTCGAACATGACCTCTGGTCCTAGCCCCTGTGAAATGATCTCCTTGAAGATCTGAATGGTTTCCTCAACCTTTGTTAAGGTGAAAGAAGAAGTGAGCAAGCCTGGGGACATTCTTAGGACAATCTGTTCCATTTGATGCATTGCATCTAGAGCTTCCTCCTTTATTTTGTCGATCTTCTCCAGGACGAACTCCAGCTGATCAACCCGATAATCCAAGGTAGAAAGGATTTTGTTGAGGGCTCTGGGGTGACCAAGGATGCCAAACTTGACCAGATCTTTGACTGAACAGTCGAACATTTTCTGAAAGGTCTCATGCTGCATTTTGGCGTGGTCTAGCTCTTCGAAGATGGGTCCTGCTATCGCCTGGAGCTCTTTGTTCACTCGATTGACATTCTGGTATACGCTAGTGAACTTAGCGATTACTCCTTCGCTTTCCTTGAGGATTTGGCTCCTCCAGGCGGAAACTGCCATGCCCTGCTTGCCGATCTTGGCATACTCATTAATCTTATCCTTGTTCAGAGGCTCAGGAATTTCGGCGGTAGTTGTAGGAGGTGCACTGCCCATTTTCTACAAAGCGTGGGAGAAGATATTTATTTTGCTCCTTTAACAGCCTTTTCTCTTCCTTTGCTTCCTGGGGCTTCTTACAAAGGGCGTCCACTGCAGATAGGGCCTCTCCCTGAAGGCTTTCTGAAGATTTCCCCATCATGACTTAGGTCACTGTGTAATCTGTCGAAGACAGATCCTTTTTATCCTTTAAGGGATTGGGGTATGCAATCTCCATTACTCTCTCCCCTGACGCGCTCTGAGAGAAGTGGGTTATAGGCTTTTGCTTCTTAACCCCTTTTGATGGGATGACGGAGAAGTCCATCGATGCGATGGGAACTTTCCTCTTTTATTGACTCAGGTGCTGGGAAATCCATGCTGGACTTATGGGGAAAGGACTAGAAATAGAAAAGGGAGCAGCTGCAGTAGTAGAAGGAAAAAACGTGGAGACACTTGGAGGCGGCATTGAGAGGGAAGCCGAGAAAGTGCTCACGGGAGGAAGGGATACTGCAGGGGAGGTAGACATAGGAATGGAAGGGAGCTAAGAGATGAGGGAAGAAATGGTGGGAGACAGCTCCGCGAGAGAAGAGAAGATGGATGATGAAGAAGGGGGAATAGTAGAAGATGGGGGAGACGACATGACCAAAGGAATGGTCGCTTGGGTCACTCGAGGAGGGGAAGGAGGAGAAGGAGAAGGGATAGAAGGGACCTCAATAGTTACAGTAGTGGCAACATCCTGAGTGGATGTGCCTATCGGAACATCTTCCGCTGCTTCTTCTTCTAAGCTTTCCGGGATTACAACCTGTTCTTGTGAAGCGGAAGGACTTTCAGGAGCTTCCTCTTGGGTGGAGCTTGACTCACCCTCTTTGTCTTTCCCTTTGCTCTTTGGCAACTATTTTGCCCGGGAAGGTGCGTTGCCCAACGGAGATGTAGTGAAATCAACTCCGAGGTAAATGAGGCCATTCATTTGCACCAATGCTCCGTTCTCCGTAGAGTTTCCTTGACCCTTTCCTCTATTGTCTGAGGCGCTTTGGTTCTGTCAATTACATCGAAAGGCCAATCGTCCCCATTTGAGTCAAGATATACCTGATCCACTTCTTGATCAGCGGTTTGATAACCTTTTGGGATGATGGCCACACCGTACTGGATGATTTCAGCCAAAGCCAAGTGAGAATGGTCTTTCCTCCTGAGTTCGACCTCATGATAAAGGTCGATATAAATATCCTCGATCTGTGGGATATGGATCGGATCGAGTTTGGCCCTGGGCAGAAAAATTCTTGGGTCGAAAGTGGGCCTTGCCGGGAAGTTATGTTTCAGATTTAGCAGCTCCAGTTCTGCAAACATATCCTTTGCTTTGTGGTGAGAGAGACAAGTATACCTGCCCACTGTGAGGGGGAAAGGAGTTCCACCTTTCTTTCTCTTTAGGCACTTTTCGTGGTAGGTTATAAGCTATCTTGATAGCTCCAACAAGATCAACTTGGGGCCGGCGTATCTCGGCAATTTGGTTGGTTCTCCCAAGAAGTTGGCTGCCCTTAGATAGGTAAAGGTGGGGAATTATGTGAACAAGGCTCCCCATTTCTCTGTAGCTGCAACAATGCTCTTGGTCGTATGGCCGTGAGTCATGTTTGGCCTCAAAACGTAAATGATATCGTAGAAGAAGGCATCATTAATCTTTGTGAACTAGGGATACTATTTTCCAGCTTGAGTTCTGGATAGTATTCATATATTTTGACTTGGGGCCAAACCCCACACCGCATTAACGCTGGATAGTCTCTTTATGAGGCCGCAGCATAAACTACGTAAGAGTTCATATAGAACTTCCCTGTTGTGGTAAGTTGTTGGAGCTTCTCAAAAATGGTGCTGCTTATGATCTCTGCCCACTCAAAGCGTTGATCTGGCACATTTTTGTTCATCGTCTCCAAGTATCTCAGCATCCATTTGTGAAAGTAGTGGGCATCGGGAAGCCTAAATACTCTGCTAAGGAACGTGATTGTATCACTGAGTTCCTCTGAAAAATCACTTCGATGAATGACTTGTGACCATTTGGTCACCACCTTCTTATTCTTCAGGTATACCTCATTCATCAACTGCATACATTTATTCTCATTATCGTCCCAAGCCTTGATGTAATCTTCCTGGCTTATGGCCACAAAGTGTTGGTGATGAGGAATGCCGAGCATTATTTCGAAGTGTCGGGTAGTGAGGTTGATTATGACCTCGCCCTTCTCATTATGGACACATCTTGTATCTTTGTTGTAGCAACGGGCCACTACCATCATGAACTCATTGTTTACGGCACTAACTGGGATCCCACCAGCAAAATGCAGCCCACTGCCCATCAGTTTGTCCATCCACAGACTTCCTGTAACCTTCCGGGTTCTAGCCTAGAAATCCTCCATATCAATGTGCCCGAGTTCTGAGTCTCTGCTATCCAAGTCACACTCTGCCTGGGATTCGGGCATCCTGACCCTCTGATATTTGTACTTCATTTCTTCCTCTGTGAGCTTGGCTTTGCCTTTAGATTTGGTAGGTCTCTTGCTTGATGTTGACATATGTAATTCTGAACTCAGTTTCTGATCTGCAAGAAGAAGAAGTGAAATCCAACGCAAGAAAGTCATATTAGTTGTTTGATCTTCCATTAAAGCGTTAACAGAAGGAAGAGTTAGCAATTTTAAGGCCAAAGGGCGCAGGGTGCATGGATACTACAGATTGCAAGGTTAAATAGTATGGCGCACAGAAAGGGGGTGCTGCAAGGGATAAATCAGCGCCAAAGGGCGCAGGGCGCATAGATACTGCAGATTGCATTTTTTGTTGTTCCAATCAGAAGTGCACCTGCACCATATGTATGCATTCTATAACGGGCGCTAATATTTTTCATGTTACACTGGTATAGGATGTGCCAAAGGGCGCAGGTTTAATGCGTGTAACATCATTCTTTCATGCGCCACAGGGGAACTTGGTGCGGCGCATAGAAGGTCTGCATGACATGATGTTGTTGTAATAATGGATGTGCCTGTGCCATTTAACGATTTTGTACTTAGCGTGTTGTCCACTCAAAATTCCCTGCTCTGATGAAATTAAAAAAATTTCAAAATTTTGAGTTTAAGTGTTTTCTCTGAAGTACCGAAGTCATGAAATTGAGAAAATCTGCGTTTTGGGTCATTTTGTATGTATTTCGGGCCTGTTGGACATTTTTGTCCCACATGTCCCAAGTTCCAAAGTGCGTTCTGTTCCCCGATCGGCCGACATCCCCGAAGTTGTTCCATTTTCGGGCCTGTCGGAGCTTTTCGTCCCAACTGTCCCAAGTTCAAAAGTGCGCTCTGTTCCCCGATCGGCCGAAATCCCCGAAGTTGTTCCATTTTCGGGCCCATCGGAAATTTTCGTCCCAAATGTCCCAAAGTCAAAAAGTGTAAGTTGTTCCATTTTCGGCCGAAACACCCGAACCGCGTACTTCGCTCTTTCATGTCCCAAATGTCCCAAGTCAGATTGTGCAAGTTGTTCCATTTTCGGCCGATTCGCCCGAACCGCGTCCTTCACGCGTTTTCGTCCCAGATGTCCCGAAATGCATTTGTGCGTCTTCTCCCTGTTTTGCTCAAGTCGGACGAGCCGCGTGTTTCGCGCATTCGCGTCTCACATGTCCCAAGCGAACCAAATGCCATTCATACTTAGTTTTTCCCGCTCTACCCGAATATGTTGTTTTTCAAACTGATAGATATGAATTTAATGCGCATTGATCACCCTTCTCTCTCCTCAACGGCTATATAACGAGCAAGCCACCTTTGCAATTCTTACATTGTTTCCATGCTACCCTTGCTCGAACCCTTCCAACCTAATTCCCTGCACGTGTATCCCTTTTCTCTGTCATTCCCCCCCGAATTTAGGTTGCGGCTCTGATACTATCAATATGAAGATCAAAGTCCTGGAGGAGGCTTTGGGAGAACTAAAGAACAGTTGGCAGAAGGGCGAAGCTTTCAAGACGCTGGTTATATCAGCTTTCAAGGATATTCGTCGTCATCTTCAAGATGAAACTTCTGGTGTGTCCCTTTCCTTGCAAGAAATCAAAGCTCAATTCAGAGCTTATGTCAAAGATAATCTATTCAAGGAAAGCTCAATCTCCAAAGAGAAAATGAAGGAAATCTACTCTCTTCAATCTGCCGTTGGAGAAGCAAATAAAGATTATCATAATCATGTCGAGTTTGATAAAGAGATGGAGAAGTGCCTTGGTTTTTGGACTTAGTCTACAGCCAACACATCAGTCCCTCGTGGCAGAGACATAGCTGAGGCGTTAAAGAAATTCAGGCAGCGGATTCTGAAGTCAGTGGGTCCCTCTCAGTGACTGGCCACCTGTCTTCTTCCCCATTCTTTTCTCTTCTTCCCTTTCTTTTCCGTTTTCTTTGTAATAGGTTGAGGTACTACGATTGGCGGTCCTTAACTATTCTTTAGTTAAAAGAAACGGTTACGAAGAGTAACTGAATTGTAAGCTATATAATGGCCTTCTTTACGCCATTCTAAAGGAGGAAGAACTTGGCTTATTTTCTGAAAAGTGTAAATAGATCATAAAGAAATCAATACAGAAGGACTTTCCATTCTTTTTCTATCTGATCTCTGTTATTCCTAAGCTTTCATTTATTTCCTTTGTGAAGATCATTTGTCTCAAGTTTATTAGTCTTGCCGATTGCATACTCTTTGACTTTGCAAGCATGGTGATCTTGTATAACCAAGAAGGAACTTTGTGTCCTTGATTAATGAATCTATGTTATGTTAAGAAACTTTGTGTTCTAGCAGATGTTATTTACAGAACTTTGTGCCTTTGAATTCCATCTCATTTATCCGATACAAATGATCTTGTTTCAATTCACTGTGACTTCGCATACATAAAGAATTACTCTGATATCTATAATTCTGCATGTTGCCTTTGTACTCTCATTTCCTCAGTCCTTTTTGTAATTGATGATCTTCATAGAAAACACTTTCGTAATATCCAAGTTTAACCAACAAATCATGTCTTGTACATTTGTAAATAGGTTCGTTTCTGAATAAGGGAACCTCTCCCATTAAAGAGGAGGGACTTCTTGTCCCCTGACTGTTGCTCTTCTTAAAAGTCCTATTTGACAACCAACAGTTTTTGGCGACTCAGCTGGGGAAAATCGCATTCCAGTTCTACAATTTTTGATCATCCTTTGATCTGGCGACTCCACGTTTTACTCGAGGGAGAAGAGCCCTCGGTATTGAAGACTCTCAGTTTCAGCTTTTGGAGCAGCAGGGTTTTCCTTTCCCTTCAATGAGAAATAGAAGGACTTGTTCGACAAGCACTCCACCTGTTCAAGACAGAATTCCCACAGGTGGTATTCCTTCAGAGCCAGCTAGCCCTAATCTTCAAGCTTTGATTCTTGTTGGCGTTACAATTCCTCTCCAAGCCATTTTTTCAAGAATGGCGGCACCATTACCATGGGGTCATCGTGTCGGGCCCCTGGCCCTTACTCAGCCTTTACATGAGTTACCCAGAGGTAACCGGAAGAACTTCCCTAAATTCAAAGGTGATGGCAAAGTGCATCCTGATGAACACATCGCAGCCTTCATTGTTACATGTGGAGTTTTGGGAGTGGAACATGAAGACGTCTCCGTAAGGCTGTTCGTTGAGACGTTACAAGATAATGCCGCTGATTGGTTTTACCACCTTCTGGCTGACACTATCACTGACTGGGACACAATGAGAACTCAGTTCGAAAACCGTTTCAAGGCGGCAGAAGATGTACATGCCTTGCTAGCCCAAATCTCTCAGATAAAGAAATATTCACAAGAGCCCATGAGAGAATCTGTGGCCCGATTCAACAAATTGATCAATAAAATTCTGCAGCTTACCCGACCTGTTGATCAAATTCAAAAATGTTTCTTCCTAAATGCTCAATCGCCCAAAGTTAGTTATGCACTAAGAAGGGCTAATCTCGCAACATTGGTCGAGGATCAAACCCTCGCTGTTAGTATCGACGACGACTTGATCATGTCAGGGAAGTTGAGAAGAGACCCTTCCAAATCTAACTCTACTGCTTCTTCCTCTTCCACCCCTGGACCTAACACTGATCCATTAGTTCAAAAACTTGCAAATGATCTTCTTGCCATAAAGAAACAATTGGCTCAGCATGCCCCTTATGCAGATGTTCCAAGGAGAAATTTCCAGCCTAGAAATCGTTTTCCTGCTTCTAAAACAAGATTAGCGCTTGAAGGACCTCCTGTTAAGGTTCCTGTGAATGCAACCTATGAAGTTGAAGAGCCAGATGATGATGAGGATAATGAAGCTTGCGAGGAGTTTGTGGAAGAATTTGATGATGAAGCAGATGAACTTGAGGGATCTCGAGTTAATTTCTTCACCACCGAGGGTATTGATGATGATGATTATGATGAAGTAGTAGCAGACATGAACAGCGAATCATTCATTGTCATGACTCGAGAGTAGACACATCAGAGGGAGAAAGTGACACAGCCCCCCAGGAAATCTAAGGAGCAGCCGGCAACTATCCCTGTAATTGCAAAAAGAGGATCTCCTATCCCCACTTCATCTACACCAAAGGTGAGTCCTATTAATCCTACTACTAAAATTGCTTCTTCTTTCTCTCCTAAAGTTGATAAGCCTAGAGTACCGAATAATGATGGCCCGTCCACTTCTGGATCCTTTGATATTGTTGATCACCTGAAAAAGACCAAGGTCCAAATCTCAGAAGCTGAGTATTATCAAACCCATCCCAAATCTTTTGCTAAAATGATTCACTTTGTCAATTCCCATTCCAAGACCACCTCTAAAGGCCTTTTTCCCACTCCTTCTGTGCCACAGCCAAGCCTGGTAGCCGCCGTCACCTCGCCTAATGATAAAATCAAGCCTTTTTATGTAATACTCCTTATAGCTGGCCATAGGCTCAGTAATTGTGTCATAGATTCAGGAGCCTCAGACAATGTCATGCCAGCTAAAGTAGCTCATGCTTTAGGCCTAACTCTCACACGCACTTATGGATCTTACTACTCCATGGAGAGTAAGGAAGTGCCTCTGGTTGGAAGGATTAAAGATGCACAAGTGGCTTTTACTGCTTTGCCTGAGAAGAGAGTTTTGGCTACCATCTTAGTGGCAGATATTCCCCCTTCATACGGGATGTTGTTAAGTAGGAACTTTTGTAAGGACGTAGGTGGAGAAATCCAAATGGACTAGTCACATGCACTCGTGCCTGTCAATGGACAAATGAAGAAGTTGCTGCCTAAGAAGCAGTCTGAGTATATTATGCAGAAAACGGATGATCCTAAAGCACAAATACTCTACGAGGATATGGGGCATGGTAACTACATGATTATGTCCCCTGATGAAATCCGACCCCCCAAAGTATCTCCTAAAGATCCTAACAGGGTTTGGATTTTAGAGTTTGATGGAAGTTGTTCCTCAGCTGGTTCTGGAGCCGGTGTCCTGCTGGTGTCACCTGAAGGAAGCCTACACCCCTTTTCATTTAAGTTGCAGTTAAAAAATACTAATAATAAAGCAGAGTATGAGGCTCTCATTCTTGGACTGCAAGTGGCCAAAGAACAAGGTGTAAAGAATCTTCTGGCTCGTGGTGATGCAGAGTTGATTGTAAAGCAGGTCAGAAACCTTTTTCAAGTAAAAAATGGAAGGCTGAAACATTACCGGAATCAGGTTTGGGATTCCATTGAATTCCTTGATGCTTTCTCCATTGAAGCAGTGCCTAGGGAGAAGAACAGCAGGGCTGATTCGTTGGCAGTTTCAGGGTCACTACTGATTCCTCATCCTGACTTCTCTCAGGATAAGTTCACCATTGAGATGGTCCATCGGCCTAGTGTACCTGATAATACCAATAATTGGCAGGTTTTCAATGATGATCATCATTTGCTTTCCTTCCTGGAACTCAAGGGTAATTTCGAACAATTGTATTTTGAGGGAAGTGACAACCTGCCTCGTGAGAGTGTGCCCTTTGACAAAGCAGTCACTCAAGAAGAAAAAACGGATCAGGATGGATGCATCAATGTCAAAGGAAACAAGTTTCCTAAAGGATTGGTGAGTTTGGAGGAACTATTTGATAAACATGACAGGTATGTGAAATCTAGAGCTTCTACTGGACCTCAACAATCAGCTGTGTATGACAAAATCAATATTGGGAGTTCTATTGATCCTAGGCTAGTGAATATTGGAAGATGTTGCACAACAGATGAAAGAAGAAAAGCAATTGATCTTCTAAGGAGGTATAAGGATGTGATCTAAAAGCCTTCAAGCCAAAAGATATGCAGCATTCTTTTCCTCTCAAACCAGGAAGTAAACCTTTTAAGCAGAAACAGAGGCAGTATAATCCCAAAATAGCTGACAGGATGAGGACAAATTGGAGGTTGCTGATAGGATATCTGTTCACCAGCAGAAGGTTAAGGTCCTGTTTGACAAGAAAGCCAGGTTCAGAGATTTCCAAGTTGGAGATATCGTGTTGTTATGGGATAAAAGGCATGAACCTCGTGGCAGCCATGGAAAGTTTGATTCCCTTTGGCTCAGACCTTTCAAGATCAGACACTTTACTGGTAAGAATTCTTTCTACCTTGATTACATGGATGGTTATCCTCTTCCACTTCCTTATAGTGGGCAGTATCTCAAGTTGTTCAAGTCCTAGGTGATTAGGGAGTCCCTTGTATATTCTGTACAGCGTTTTTGTTTTTCTTTCCTTTTTTTTTGGTGTGTTGTCCTCTGTATTGATCTGCTTTTTGACTCCGTTGCCCAATGGATAAGGTACTGGTCTACTTCCCCGAGTTTGTCTTAAGTTCTTGCCTTGTCTCATTCCTTGAATTTATGCCAAGTCATCCCCAGAAGGAGCCAACTGTTGTCCACTCAAAATTCCCTGCTCTGATGAAAGTAAAAAAAATTCAAAATTTTGAGTTTAAGTGTTTTCTCTGAAGTACCGAAGTCGTGAAATTGAGAAAATCTGCGTTTTGGGTCATTTTGTATGTATTTCGGGCCTGTCGGACATTTTTGTCGCGCGTGTCCCAAGTTCCGAAGTGCGTTCTGTTCCCCGATCGGCCGACATCCCCGAAGTTGTTCCATTTTCGGGCCTGTCGGAGCTTTTCATCCCAACTGTCCCAAGTTCAAAAGTGCGCTCTGTTCCCCGATCGGCCGAAATCCTCGAAGTTGTTCCATTTTCAGGCCCGTCGGAACTTTTCGTCCCAAATGTCCCAAAGTCAAAAAGTGCAAGTTGTTCCATTTTCGGCCGAAACACCTGAACCGCGTACTTCGCTCTTTCATGTCCCAAATGTCCCAAGTCAGATTGTGCAAGTTGTTCCATTTTCGGCCGATTCGCCCGAACCACGTCCTTCGCGCGTTTTCGTCCCAGATGTCCCGAAATGCATTTGTGTGTCTTCTCCCTGTTTCGCCCGAGTCGGCCGAGCCGCGTGTTTCGCGCATTCGCGTCTCACATGTCCCAAGCGAACCAAATGGCATTCATACTTAGTTTTTCCCGCTCTACCCGAATATGTTGTTTTTCAAACTGATAGATATGAATTTAATGCGCATTGATCACCCTTCTCTCTCCTCAACGGCTATATAACGAGCAAGCCACCTTTGCAATTCTTACATTGTTTCCATGCTACCCTTGCTCGAACCCTTGCAACCTAATTCCTTGCGCGTGTATCCCTTTTCTCTGTCATTCCTCCCCGAATTTAGGTTGCGGCTCTGATACTATCAATATGAAGATCAAAGTCTTGGAGGAGGCTTTGGGAGAACTAAAGAACAGTTGGCAGAAGGGCGAAGCTTTCAAGACGTTGGTTATATCAGCTTTCAAGGATATTCGTTGTCATCTTCAAGATGAAACTTCTGGTGTGTCCCTTTCCTTGCAAGAAATCAAAGCTCAATTCAGAGCTTATGTCAAAGATAATCTATTCAAGGAAAGCTCAATCTCCAAAGAGAAAATGAAGGAAATCTGCTCTCTTCAATCTGCCGTTGGAGAAGCAAATAAAGATTATCATACTCATGTCGAGTTTGATAAAGAGATGGAGAAGTGCCTTGGTTTTTGGACTCAGTCTACAGCCAACACATCAGTCCCTCGTGGCAGAGACTTTGTGTCCTTGATTAATGAATCTGTGTTATGTTAAGAAACTTTTTGTTCTAGCAGATGTTATTTATAGAACTTTGTGCCTTTGAATTCCATCTCATTTATCCGATACAAATGATCTTGTTTCAATTCACTGTGACTTCGCATACATAAAGAATTACTCTGATATCTATAATTCTACATGTTTCCTTTCTGCTCTTTCCCGTACTCTCATTTCCTCAGTCCTTTTTGTAATTGATGATCTTCATAGAAAACACTTTCGTAATATCCAAGTTTAACCAACAAATCATGTCTTGTACATTTGTAAATAGGTTCGTTTCTGAATAAGGGAACCTCTCCCATTAAAGAGGAGGGACTTCTTGTCCCCTGACTGTTGCTCTTCTTAAAAGTCCTATTTGACGACCAACATGGCGCAAATAAAGTTGGTGTTGCATGGATGCAGGGTGCACCCATGGGGCAAGTTTTAACAATGCTACACATGAGTTTGGTGCGCCAAGAGGGCGCAGAGAAAGTGAGTGTTGCAAGCAAGGGAAGTGCGCCTTGAGGGCGCAACTGTTTTTTATGCAACAGGCATGGTGGATGCGCCATTGGCGCGACTGTATATCATGTTGTAGGGGTGGCGGATGCGCCGAAAGAGGAATAAATACAGTCTTACTTTTAAGCCTTGATTCTTTTCCCTGAAGGGTTTACATGTGTTTAAGCTTCTTTTGCATGATTCCTTGGGTGATGAAGAAGCTAAAACAAAGAGTTTCAAGCAATTTTTTCCAAGACAGAGTCCTCTTTACCAGCAGATCTGGAAAGAGGGGGGAGGGCATGGGGAAGGATAGAAAAAAAAAAAAGCAAGGGGGAGGGTTCATGGTTTCATAGATTTATTTAATCTAATCTCCACAAATAAGCAGCCAATAACCAAAACACAAAACACAAGAGCAAAGGACCACTTACCAAGATATATATGATGTCAGAGATGAAACTGGGTCCACGACGTGATATGAGAACGACAGGCGCGCTGACAGGTGTAGAGGGAAAAGAATAATCACATGATTTATGTTTGATGAAAATGACAGGGCGGATGCGCCTATATATAGGCGAGGTTGTAATCAATGCGCCAACCACTTTTTCAAGTGGCGCGCCAAAACGCCTGTCAACAACGGAAAGGATGCGCCCTTTGGCACATCAAAACACCTGCTAACACGAAGTTATGTGCGCCTTTGGCGCGCCAAAAGTGTTGTTAACACAGAAATATGTGTGCCCAAGGTGCACCAAAACACGGCGCAACAAAAGTATTGCTGACACGAGGGCGCATGTGCCTTGGCACAGGCAAGAAAGGCGCAACATAGTAAGGCACACCAAAATGTGTGTCGACACTTCAAACAGTGCGCCAAAGGATTTAAAGGGGGCGCAAGAACACTTTATGTTGCATAAACATTAGGTGCGCCCGACCAAAAAAGACCAAAATGGCTAAGTTTGGAAAACTAGATTTCCCAAGAAGGGATTTTGCAACGTTCCGAACGCAAGGAGTCCCTGACGAGGGACCGGAACAAAATTTGGGTAGGGTTATCTGTAAAATTGCCCTTGCCAATTTTACGAGATAACAGCTGGCTCTTTCTGGGGACTATCTCTGAGCGAACCTCAGGGGTAGAGAATCCCAGATCTTCACGTGCCTATCCATTGGGTAACAGAGTCAAAAACAAGGGAGATCGGAAAGGGAAACACACAACCAACAAAAGAAAACACACGACAAAAACAAACACACAACAGAAGTAAACTGTACAAAGAAGAGAGCAAGCTCTACTTCCTGAAAATTTTCAGATGTTGCCCGCTATAGAGAAGCGGGAGCTCAATTCCGTCCAGATACGAGAGATAGAAACTATTCTCTCCGTTGAGCTGCTTGATCTTGAAAGGCCCTCTCCACAGGGAATCAAACTTTCCGTGCATGCCCTTTGGCTCTCTTCGTTTGTCCCACAAAAGAACGAGGTCTCCCACCTAGAAATTTCTTTGCTTAGCTTTTTTATCGAACAATCTTTTGCCCTGATTCTGATGCTCAGCAATCTTGTCGACCACCCTTACTCTCTTCTCTTCGAGCTCTGCTAGATACATGATCCTCTTTTCAAGGGAATTTTGGAAAGTCTCATCTTCGATTGCCCGTGCCAAGCGCAGAGCAGGGAGTTTAGCGGAAATGGGAAGCTCGGCATCGATGTCATATATACCAAGAGACCTCTTGGGAGTAATGTGGTCTATCCACAAAGCGGCGTATAAGGACTTGTGCCACATTCGTTGATTCTCATCCACTAGCTTTCGTATGATAGTTTCTAAGTTTTTGTTACTGGATTCTGCCTGACCATTTCCCTGAGGGTAATAATCTGAGGCGTGAGCCAAAGTTATTCCGTATTCATAGCAAAAACCAACAACTTCTCGTGAGGAGAAGTTGGAAGCGTTATCAGCAACAATCTTGTTTGGAACGCCAAACCTGACAATGATATTTTCTTTGATGAAACTACAAACAACCTTGGAAGTGGCATGTTTGACAGGTATGGCTTCCACCCACTTGGTGAAGTAATCTGTTGTTGTTAGGACATAACTATGTTTGGCACTCAATTGAGGATTGAATGCACTGATAAAATCAATTCCCCACTGCTTGAATGGTTCGTCGACGATGACCGGCCTGAGGGGAAAAGCAGCCAACTTGGGCTTGCCGACAAACTGCTGGCAAGGCTCACACTTTGGGTAGCTGTATCTTGAAAAAGCGTCGGCCAATAGTACCTAGCCCGAATGATTTTCTGGGCTGTCACGGAAGAGGAGAAATGGCCCCCACAGGCCGAATTATGAAAACTTTCAAGTAACTTTACCTGTTATGGCTTGTCAACACATCGCAAGAAGATGCCATCTATCTCGCACTTGTATAAACTGTCATCCCAAATGACATATTTGGCTTCTCTGAGCTTTATAGTGCGCTTCTCCTTTACAGTTAGGTGAGCTGGGCATTCACCGTAGGTGAGGAAGAAAGCAATATCAAAATACCACTCATCGCTGGTTACAACAAACAGGACCATAGGCAGTGAATCGGGTTTCTCCAACTAGATTCGTGCTTCATTGGCACAATCATCCTTTTCCTCAGAGTCTTCTGACCCTTGGTTCTCGGCCATAAGTTGACATAGGCCTTTGCCTCTTACCAACTTGGTTGGTTTTATATCCAGATCGTACTCCTGGACTTTTGCAATCCAATTTCCTCGCAAGCTTCCTAACTCCTATTGAGTTAAAATTGACTTGGTTGTCGTGTCAGGGACCAGCACCACTGTATGAGAATTTAAAATGTAATACTTGAAGTTTTTGACTACTTTGACAACGGTGAAGGCATGTTTTTCCAACTGAGACATTTTTAATATGTGAGGCTTGAGGGGAGAGCTCATGAACGCAATTGGGGATTCAACATTCTCAGAATTATTTTGCATCAAGATGGCAGATACAGTATGCTCAGATGCATAGCTATACATGATAAAATCCTTGGAGAAATCAGGACATACCAGGACTAGTGCGTGAGCGACGGAAGCTTTTATTTCTTCGAACGACCTTTTTCCTTCTTCTCTCCATCGGAAAGTTGGAGACCCTTTCATCATGTCTAATATATGACGAGTCTTTTCAGCAAAATCGGGAACAAAGCGCCTGAGAAAAATCACCTTTCCGAAGAAAGAGTGGACATCGGTCTTGCTTGTAGGAAAAGTAAGGCCTTGAATAGCCTTAACTCTTTCGGTATCTATCTTTGTTCCTTCTTTGCTAACAACATGCCCTAACAACTTTCCTTCTGTGACTCCAAAAACAGACTTTTTCGGGTTCAGGGAAATTCCATGCTCTTGACATCTAGCCAATACTTGCTCCAAATGATCACAATGATCATTTCGTCGTTTAGAGAACACAGTTAAGTCATCTAGATAAACCATAATGACCTTCCCCATCATACCTTTGAATGCAAGGTCCATGGCCCACTGAAAGGTGGCGCCAGCATTGGTCAGGCCAAAAGGCATCCTGCTGTAAGCAAACGTGCCCCAGGGGGTAGTGAATGCTGTTTTAAATTGGTCTTCAGGTGAGACTTCAATCTGATTGTAGCTTGAAAAACCATCAAGCATGGACAACATTTCTGATCCAGTTACTGCTTGTAGAACTTGATCCATTATAGGAAGTGGGTAGTTGTCCTTTAAGGATGCCTGATTCAGGTTTCGAAAATCTACGCATATGCGTATTTCACCGTTTTTCTTGCGCACTGGCACAATGTTTGCCACCCAAGTACTGTGATGGATAGGAAAAATGATTCTCGCATCCAGCATTTTCTGAATTTCAGCCTGGATAGTACCTGAGATCTTAGGGTTATAATGCCTCTACTTTTGGCGAAAGGTTTTGACGTCCTCTTTCAACAGGATGTCATGCTGGACGTCCTTTGGCTTAAAAGACTTTAGATCGGCATAGGACCATGCCAATACATCCATGTATTTCTTCAGTAGTTTGACAAACTTCCACTTCTCTTCAGGTGTGCAACATTTTCTGATGTTTACAAACTGCGGATGTTCTACCGAACCTAAATTAACCGGTTCGGTTTCTGGGGAGGAGCCAGTATCATCTCGCCTTTTCTTTTTTACAAAACGATCATGCCTGTCGAACAACCACTCTAAAGAAACTAGGCCTTTCAGAATTTTATTTCCTTTGAGCTGACATATGCCGTCGTTCCCTTCGGATTCCTCGTTTTGATCGGTAACTGATTCACGACACGTAGAAGTGGATCCTTCAAAATGAAGTTCCTTAAAATTTTCCGCCTTTTCTAGAAAGGCAATGAGTTGATTGTCATCGTTGAATACTTGCCAATGCTGAGAATTGTCCGGCACGCTTGGGTGGAAAACCACTTCAATGGTGTATTTGTCTATTTTCAAACCTGGGTGAGGGAGCATGAGGGATGCTGAAACGGCCAATGAATCGGCCATGTCATTCTGAGCTCTTGGAATGGATTCTATTGAAAAAGCGTCAAACTCTTTGATGTTGTCCCACACCGCATTGCGGTAATGCCTGAGCCTCTCATTCTTCACTTGATATATCCTTTTAACTTGATTTACGACTAGCTCTGCATCACCTTGTACTTTCAGATTTTTGATCCCTCTTTCCTTTGCGGCTTGCATGCCAAGTAGCAGAGATTCATACTCAGCAGTATTATTTGTGTTGAAAAACTACAGCTTGAAAGAGAGAGGAATAATCTCCTCTTCAGGAGATATAAGCACGGCTCCAGCGCCACATCCACTAGTCGCGCAACTGCCATCAAACTGCAAAGTCCAGATCTTGTTAAAGTCTTCTTCTTAGACGAGGACAACCATTTTTTCAGACTCGGTAGACAAGAAATAGTTCCCCATTCCTGATGATTCAAAAAGAATTTGGGCTTTGGGGTCCTCAGAGTTAGTAACCAAGTACTTCTTTTGTGATTCTGGCTCCAATGTTTGCATTACACCTTTGACGGGGATTCTAGCCTTAGACCAGTCCATATGAATCTCCCCACCAACTTCACTGCAAAAAATTCTTCCCAGCAAAATTCCATAGGCTGCTGGAATGTCGGCAACGAGGACGGTCATTTTTACTCTTTTCTCTGGGAATGCCGCAAATGCGAACTGAGCGTCTTTGATCTGACCAATCAGCGGAACCTGCTTGGTTTCCAAGGAATAACATCTGCCAAAAGGCTTGGTAAGGGTAAGGCCCAAAGCATGGGCGACTTTTGCCGGCATGACGTTATCAGAAGCTCCAGAATCAATTATGCAGTTACTTAGTTTGTGGCCATTGATTAGGAGGGAGAGGTAGAAAGGTTCTATCTTGCCTGATGCAGAAGTCGAGGAAACATTTATGTGGGATGCAGGAGGAGTGGAAAGGATTCCTTGAAGGGAGATCTGGGGAGATATGACAGCTTGACTTTGAATATACTTGGTCAACCTTACAAGTTGTTCGGGGTTTGACTGAAGATACTCGGCTTCAGACATTTGGATCTTAGTCTTTTTAGCATGATCTATGATGTCAAATGTGGCCAAGGGTTGCACTGGTGAAGGAATGAGTCCTTCACTTCGCGATGGTAGAATAGGATTACTGGTCTTCATGGAAATAGAAGAAGACTGATTTGGAGGAGAGATGGGGGGAAAATATTTCTTTGTAAAAGACTTAACAGGGGGTTGAGTAGGAAGAGGATTACCTCTTTTAGCAATGGTTGGAGGCGTGTTTGACACGGCCTTCTCTTTTTGTATCTTGGCAGCAACTTCTGATTCTTTTCCTTGTGAGCGGGTGAAAACAGCATATGAATGTCCACTTGCATACCCTTGTGTACCCTCTTCTTCGTCGGATTCTTCCTCTTCAAATTCCATATACCCGATTGTAGAGTCTCCATTTGGTTCACCGACATCTTGATCATCTTCACCTTGAGACGAAGGTTCTTCGTAATTTTGTTCCTCTTCTTCGATTTCGGCCAAAGCGTTGACCGGAGGAGCCTCAAGCGCCAACCGCGGAGCAGTTGCAGGTAAGCTCGACCTTTGTGGGACATTGTTGGAAATGAAATTCCTCCGTGGGATATCCCGATATGAGGAACTGGGGGAAGCTTGGGCTAACTGCTTCTTTAATGCAAGTAAGTCATTCGCCATCTTTTGAAATGCCGGATCAGATGAAGTAGTGGGAGAAGGGCCCGAAGATTTAAGCTTGGATGATTCCCTTTTTAATTCGCCAGATATTAGCAAGTTATCTTCGATTCGGATGGCAGCGGCCTGGGTGAGAATCAAGGTAGCTACTTGTTCTTGCAAGAGTAAGAAACTTACTTTCGAGCTCATAGCGTTCACGAAGAAACACTTCTGATTTTCGGTGTTGGAAGCATGGCAACAGGCACACGGTTGATTAATGCATTGAACCTGGCGACAAAATCATGCATGGTCTCATTGGCCTCCTTCTTTAGGTGAGTGATCTGTGATAACAATGAAAATGCATCTTCTGAAGGCTTGTACCTGTCTTCAAAAGCATCCCGCAAGGTGGCCCAACTGGTAATAGATCCGGCCGGCAAATGCTGAAACCATTATGCTGCGGGCCCTTGTAAAGTTTCCAGAAAAAGGTGAACCGACACATCTTCATGGGTCACATCTAGGATACTGCATGACATGATGAATGCAGATATGTGTGAATCCGTGCTTTGATTTCCACTCCCATCAAATCTTGGGAAATTCTTTCGATTTCCGTGAGGGAGTGCGTGAACAGGATGCGGCAAGGCCAGGGGACCCATAGCATTTCCCCATGGTACCGCCATCTGGATGGGTGGAAAAAGAACACGGGCTGGAAGTGCAGTTCCACTGAGCAGCAAGGCACTACAAAGGGATGTGGAGGCTCCTTGTGAAAACTGGTTCTTTCATGGAGGTGAGGCGCTTCTGGCTAACCGATCAGCTGAACTTAGTGATGAAAAGCGCGCTGGTGTTATACTGAAGTTGTGCCTTTGAAGCAGATCGAAAGTAGGATCAAATTCTCCATGAGCTCTCCTGCTATGAGTAAATGGTTCACCTGCCAGTGTACCTTCCAAAACTGTAATATTTTGGAGCAGATTTAAAAACTCTTTTTGGTTGTACTTGCTGATTTTCTGATTTTTCTGACAAAAGCCAGTAGCATGTACTTTTCTAAATATTTAATTTTATCCTCTTCTGAAAACCGATTGTGGTTTAATGACAAAGAACAACGAGGATAAAACGATAGTGAAGCTTAGTAAGCTGATTTTCAGATCTAGAGTTGACTTTTCAAAGAGTTTGAAAATTTTGGTAAACTGTCAAAAACTCAGATCTACGGAAAAATACAGATTTTTATAAAAACTCAGTGAACTAAAGATCTCCAACTAGGCCAGATCTATGGATCTCAGAAGAAAATTTTCAATTTGGGTCACTTTTGCAAAAATTTTGGATTTTGAAAAAAGTTAAAATTTGCAAACAGGTAGTGATTTTTCTGATTTTTACTGATTTTCTATCATACCACCATCATAGATCTGATAGATCTGTTCGATCCCCAGTGGAGTCGCCAAAAACTGTTGGTTTGAAAATCTGTCACTTGGGCAGATCTATGGATAGACGAGCCAACAGTGTGCAGGGCATAGCCCCTCTTTGAGTCAGCAAAGTGAAACTGGTTTATTGCTATTCTACCAGCAGGAATCTATGCAAGTCTCACAATATTCTGCCTTCGGGGGTTTGGGATCTCATCCCAGTAGGGGTGTTTCTGACTGCGAAAAGAAAGGAATGAAAGAGAGGATGAAGAAAGATCAGGTCCGAAGGGAGAAAAGAAATGAATTCCAAAGCAGAAAGGTCAGAGGGTTTATGTTTTGGGATTGGTAGTAAACAGAGCCAAACCTACTTGCATAAACGAATAAAGCAATACTGATGAATAAATGACAAAAAAGTAGAGATAGATCCAACAGAATAAACGCATAGATCTGACATAAGAAAGATCAGATGCCCATAACACACATATTCAACACAAAGTCTTAATATTTGTATTAATATTTTCTTCTGTTACAAAAAGTACAAAGCCTTTTCTTCCCACTTCTATTTTTCATCTAAAAAATATCCACACTCTTGAATACAACAAGTATTCAAGTATATATAGAAGGAGAGAAGAAAAGAAGACAAAAGCAAACCAACCACTTAATTACAAAAATATCTTACAATAGATTACAAAGTCATTTGTTGACTTTTGACAACTTTGGTGGATGACATCATCCCATGGTGCAACATGGATGATGTCATCATTTGTGTCAACACACTTTAGATAATTTACAAGGAGAAAGTCGGGAAGAAGGAAACTATTCATCGTCGTCCCACGGCTGAAAGGGGGTATCTTGCTTTTGCTGCTGCTCGGGAGACGAGATGTGGAACTGGGCACGATACTCCATGAACTTGCTAATCATGGGTTGAAGTTGATCCTGGGAAGGATCCTTGTGTCGATCACTGATAGCTTCGCAAGTCTCCCTACTCGTCTGTGAGCTTTTCTGGGAGTTTGGAATAATCATTTTCTGCCTCTATCAGGTACCCAATGAAGTCACGACATGCCAACAGGTTGTTGATGGATTCAGCATCGAACGTGACCTCTGGTCCCAGCCCCTGTGAAATGATCTCCTTGAAGATCTGAATAGTTTCCTCAACCTTTCTTAAGGTGAAAGAAGAAGTGAGCAAGCCTGGAGACATTCTTAGGACAATCTGTTCCATTTGATGCATTGCATCTAGGGCTTCCTCCTTTATTTTGTCGATCTTCTCCAGGACGAACTCCAGCTGATCAACCTGATAATCCATAGTAGAAAGGATTTTGTTGAGGGCTCTGGGGTGACCAAGGACGCCAAACTTTACCAGATATTTGACTGAACAGTCGAACATTTTCTGAAAGGTCTCATGCTGCATCTTTGCGTAGTCCAGCTCTTCGGAGATGGGTCCTGCTATCGAATGGAGTTCTCTGTTGACCCGATTGATATTCTGGTATAAACTGGTGAACTTAGCGATTACTCCCTCGCTTTCCTTGAGGATTTGGCTCCTCCAGGTGGAAACTACCATGCCCTGCTTGCCGATTTTGGCATACTCATTAATCTTATCCTGGCTCAGAGGCTCAGGAGTTTCGGCGGCAGTTGTAGGAGGCGCACTGCCCATTTTCTGCAAGGCATGGAGAAGATGTTTATTTTGCTCCTTTAACAGCCTTTTCTCTTCCTTTGCTTCCTGGAGCTTCTTGCAAAGGGCGTCAACTGCAGATAGGGCCTCTCCTTGAAGGCTTTCTGAAGATGTCCCCATTGTGACTTGGGTCACTATGTAATCTGTCGAAGACAGATCCTTTTTATCCTTTAAAGGATTGGGGTATGCTATCTCCATTACTCTCTCCCCTGATGCACTCTGAGAGAAGTGGGTTATAGGCTTTTGCTTCTTGACCCCTTTTGATGGGATGACGGAGAAGTCCATCGGTGCGATGGGAACTTTCCTCTTTTGTTGACTCAGGTGCTGGGAGATCCATGTTGGACTTATGGGAGAAGGACCAGAAATAGAAAAGGGAGCAGCTGCAGTAGTAGAAGGAAAAAACGTGGAGACACTTGGAGGCGGCATTGAGAGGGAAGCCGAGAAAGTGCTCACGGGAGGAAGGGATACTGCAGGGGAGGTAGACATAGGAATGGAAGGGAGCTGAGAGATGAGGGAAGAAATGGTGGGGGACAGCTCCGCGAGAGAAGAGAAGATGGATGATGAAGAAGGGGGAACAATAGAAGATGGGGGAGAGGACATGACCAAAGGAATGGTCGCTTGGGTCACTCGAGGAGGGGAAGGAGGAGAGGGAGAAGGGATAGAAGGGACCTCAACAGTTATAGTAGTGGCCACACCCTGAGTGGATGTGCCTATCAGAACATCTTCCACTGCTTCTTCTTCTAAGCTTTTCGGGATTACGACCCGTTCTTGTGAAGCAGAAGGAGGACTTTCAGGAGCTTCCTCTTGGGTGGAGCTTGACTCACCCTCTTTGCCTTTCCCTTTTCCCTTTGGTAGCTGTTTTTCCCGGGAAGGTGCATTGCCCAATGGAGATGTAGTGAAATCAACTCTGAGGTAAATGAGGCCATTCATTCTGCACCAATGCTCCGTTCTCCGCAGAGTTTCCTTGACCCTTTCCTCTATTGTCTGAGGTGCTTTGGTTCTGTCAATTACAGCGAAAGGCCAGTCGTCCCCATCCGTGTCAAGATATACTTGATCAACTTCTTGATCAGTAGTTTGAAAACCTTTTGGGACGATGGCCACACCGTACTGGATGATTTCAGCCAAAGCCAAGCGGGAATGGTCTTTCCTCCTGAGCTCGACCTCATGATATAGGTCGATATAAATATCCTCGATCTATGGGATGTGGATCGGATCGAGTTTGGCCCTGGGTAGACAATTCCTTGGGTCAAAATTGGGCCTTGCTGGGAAGTTATGTTTTAGATTTAGCAGCTCCAGTTCTGCAAACATATCCTTTGCTTTGTGGTGAGAGAGACAAGTATACCTGCCCACTGTGAGGGGGAAAGGAGTTCCACCCTTCTTTCTCTTTAGGCACTTTTTGTGGTAGGTTATAAGCTACCTCGACAGCTCCAACAGGATCAACTTGGGGCCGGCGTATCTCAGAAATTTGGTTGGTTCCCCCAAGAAGTTGGCTGCCCTTAGATAGGTAAAGGTGGGGAATTGTGTGAACAAGGCTCCCCATTTCTCTGTAGCCGCAACAATGCTCTTGGTCGTACAACCGTGAGTCATGTTCGGCCTCAAAAGGCAGATGATGCCGTAGAAGAAGGCATCATTAATCTTTGTGAACTGGGGGATACTATTTTCCAGCTTGAGTTCTGGATAGTATTCATATATTTTGACTTGGGGCCAAACCCCGCACCGCATTAAAGCTGGATAGTCTCTTTCTGAGGCCACAACATAAACTACGTAAGAGTTCATATAGAACTTCCCCGTTGTGGTAAGTTGTTGGAAGCTACTCAGATATGGTGCTGCTTATGATCTCTGCCCACTCAAAGCGTTGATCTGGCACATTTTTGTTCATTGTCTCTAAATATCTCAGCATCCATTTGTGAAAGTAGTGGGCATCAGGAAGCCCAAATACTCTGCTCAGGAACGTGATTGTATCACTGAGTTCCTCTAAAAAATCACTTCGATGAATGACTTGTGGCCATCTGGTCACCACCTTCTTATTCTTCAGGTATACCTCATTCATCAACTGCATACACTGATCCTCATTATCGTCCCAAGCCTTGATGCAATCTTCCCGGCTTACGGCCACAAAGTGCCAGTGATGAGGAATGCCGAGCATTATTTCGAAGTGTCAGGAAGTGAGGTTGATTATGACCTCACCCTTCTCATTATGGACACATCTTGTATCTTTGTTGTAGCAGCAGGCTACTACCATCATGAACTCATTGTTTACGGCACTAACTGGGATCCCACCAGCAAAATGCAGCCCACTGCCCATCAGTTTGTCCATCCACAGACTTCCTGTGACCTTCCGGGTTCTGGCCCAGAAATCCTCCATATCAATGTGCCCAAGTTCTGAGTCTCTGATATCCAGGTCACACTCTGCCTGGGATTCGGGCATCCTGACCCTCTGATATTTGTACTTCATTTCTTCCTCTGTGAGCTTGGCTTTGCCTTTAGATTTGGTAGGTCTCTTGCTTGATGTTGACATATGTAATTCTGAACTCAGTTGCTGATCTGCAAGAAGAAGAAGTGAAACCCAACGCAAGAAAGTCATATTAGCTGTTTGATCTTCCATTAAAGCGTTGACAGAAGGAAGAGTTAGCAATTTTAAGGCCTCAGGGTGCAGGGCACATGGATACTGCAGATTGCAGGGTTAAATAGTATGGTGCACAGAAAAGGGGTGCTGCAAGGGATAAATCAGCGCCAAAGGGCGCAGGGTGCATGGATACTGCAGGTTGCATTTTTTGTTGTTGCAAGCAGAAGTGCACCTGCGCCATATGTATGCATTTTATAATGGGCGCTGATATTTTTCATGTTACATGGGTACAGGATGCGCCAAAGGGCGCAGGTTTAATGCGTGTAACATCATTCTTTCATGCGCCACAGGGGAACTTGGTGCGGCGCATAGAAGGTTTGCATGACATGATGTTGTTGTAATAATGGATGCGCCTGCGCCGTTAACGGTTTTGTACTTGGCGCAAATAAAGTTGGTGTTGCATGGATGCAGGGTGCGCCCATGGCGCAAGTTTTAACAATGCTACACATGAGTTTGGTGTGCCAAGAGGGCGCAGGGAAAGCGGGTGTTGCAAGCAAGGGAAGTGCGCCTTGAGGGCGCAGCTGTTTTTTATGCAACATGCATGGTTGATGCGCCATTGGCGCGACTGTATATCATGTTGCAGGGGTGGTGGATGCGCCAAAAGAGGAAAAAAAATAGTCTTACTTTTAAGCCTTGATTAATTTTCCTGAGGGGTTTACATGCGTTTAAGCTTCTCTTTTAGGGTTCCTTGGGGGATGAACAAGCTAATATAAAGAGATTTATGCAATTTTTTCCAATTCAGAGTCCTCTTTACCAGCAGATCTGGAAAGAGGGGGAAGTGCATGGGGAAGGATAGAAAAAACAACAAGGGGGAGGGTTCATGGTTTCACAGATCTATTTAATCTAATCCCCACAAACAAGCAGCCAATAACCAAAACACAAAACACAAGAGCAAAGGACCACTTACCAAGAATATATATAATGTCAGAGGTGAAACTGGGTCCACGACGTGATATGAGAATGACAGGCGTGCTGATAGGTGCAGAGGGAAAAGAATAATCACGTGATTTTGTCTGATGAAAATGACAGGGTGGATGCGCCTATATATAGGCGAGGTTGTAATAAATGTGCCAACCACTTTTTCAAGTGGCGTGCCAAAACGCCTGTCGACAACGGAAAGGATGCGCCCTTTGGCGCATCAAAACACTTGCTAACACGAAGTTATGTGTGCCTTTGGCACACCAAAAGTGTTGTCAACACAGAAATATGTGCGCCCTTGGCGCACCAAAATGCGGCGCAACAAAAGTATTTTCGACACGAAGGCACATGCGCCTTGGCGCATGCAAGAAAGGTGCAACATAGTGAGGCACACAAAAATTCGTGTCGACACTTCAAACCAGTGTGCCAAAGGATTTAAAGGGGGCGCATGAACACTTTATGTTGCATAAACATTAGGTGCGCCCGACCAAAAAGGACCAAAAATGGCTAAGTTCGGAAAACTAGATTTTCCGGGAAGGAATTTCGCAACGTTCTGAACGCAAGGAGTCCCTGACGAGGGACCGAAACAAAATTTGGGTAGGGTTATCTGTAAAATTTCCCTTGCCAATTTTACGGGATAACAGACAATGGAAACTAGAGGGAGATAGAAGAATAGAGGAAGTCGTGGAAAATCAAAGGATAGGGCAAGGTCAAATTCCAAAAGCAAGATAGTATGTTGGCATTGTGGAAAGTTTCGGCATGCAAAGAAGGACTGTTGGGAGCTTTGGGACAAGAAGAAACAACATGAAGACAACAAGGAGGTAAATGTGGCAACGGGTAATGTATGTCAGGATGCTTTGATTCTTTATTTGCATAATATTACTGAATCTTGGGTTTTAGATTTAGGGGCTTCTTTCCATGCTACTCCACATAGGCATTATTTTGTTGATTATGTTCAAGGAGATTTTGGGCATGTTTTTCTTAGTGATGATGATCCTTGCAGCATGGTTGGAAAAATTTATGTTTAGGTTAAGATGCAGAAAGGGAATTCTTGGCTATTGAAGCATGTTAGACATGTGCCTACATTAAGATGAAATTTTATATCGGCAAGGCGGTTGGGAAGTGATGGCTGTACTGTGATATTTACAGCGAACTCTTGGAAGGTTACCAAGGGTGCTCTTGTGGTTGTAAGAGGTAAGAAGGTTGGAACCTTGTATTTAACCACTTATAGCACTAATGTTTGTATTCTTATGGCTTTAGAAGTAGATACAACATTGTGGCACTATAGGCTCGTTCGTATGAGCCATAAGGGCATGGAGATCATAAAGAAGGATTTGCCTGGATATACAGAAACAAGTTTAGAATTCTATGAGGACTGCATATATGGGAAACAAAAGCAAGTAAGGTTTCTCAAGGTTGGACCTACAAAGAAAGAGAGTAAGTTAGATCCGGTGCATTCTGATGTGTGGGGGCCGGCTCAGGTATCATTTCTTGGGGGTTCAAGTTATTATGTTACTTTTATTGATGATGCAACAAGGAAAGTTTAGGTTTATTGTATTAGAAACAAATCTGATGTATTTGACACTTTTGTTAAATGGAAATCCTTGGTAGAGAATAAAACATGTCTTAAGATAAAATGTCTCGGGTCAGATAATGAAGGGGAGTATTACAACAATGAATTTGATGATTATTGTTCTAAGAATGGAATCCGCAGGCAAAAGACGATTCCAGGAACTCTGCAGCGGAATGGGGTATCAGAAAATATGAACAGAACAATAATGGAACGTGCTAGGAGCATGAGATTACATGCAGGACTACCTCTTTCTTTTTGGGTAGAAGTGGTGAGCACAAATGTGTACTTGATAAACAGAGGACCCTCAAGTGCCTTGGATGGAGGCATACCTGAGGAGGCTTGGTATGGTAAGAAAGTTGATTATTCATTTCTTAGAGTCTTTGGATGTGAGGTGTTTTTTCATATAGACAAGGATGATAGGACCAAGCTAGACGCTAAGTCAGAAAAATGTACTTTCATTGGTTATGGTGGTGATGACTTTGGATATAAATGTTGGAGTATTAACAACAAGAAAATCATTCGATCTAGGGATGTGGTCTTTAATGAGAAAGTCATGTATAAGCAGTTGTTGCAGGAAAACAAGGAAGAATCCAAGAAAGAATATGCAGTAGTAGAGGATCTTCCGGATGGAAAAGTGACACATGAATCAGTTCAGGAACCTCCTCAACAGGAACCCCAAACTCCTATATTGAGGAGGTCTTCTAGGGTAAGAAGAGAACCTGAACGTTTTTCTCCTTCTCTTTATTATTTATTACTCACTGATAGTGGAGAGCCAAAGAGCTTTGATGAAGCAATGCAGGTAGATGTCAGGAAGAAGTGGGAGCAAGCCATGGATGAGGAGCATCAGGCTCTCATGGAGAACCAAACATGGGATTTGGTGAAGCTACCCGAAGGCAAAAGAGTATTATAGAATAAGTGGGTGTTCAGAGTCAAAGAGGAAGAAGGAGGAAAGAAAAGATACAAGGCCCGGTTGGTGGTCAAAGGGTTTGCACAGAAAAAAGGTATAGATTTTGATGAGATTTTTTTCTCCTGTAGTAAAAATGACTTCTATTAGAACTATTCTAGGAATAGTTGCAGCAGAAGACTTGTACTTAGAACAACTTGATGTAAAGACTGCATTTCTCCATGGTGATTTGGAGGAGGAACTATATATGCAGCAACCAGAGGGCTATGAGGTCAAAGGTAAAGAGGAGATGGTGTGCAAACTGAAGAAGAGCTTGTATGGATTGAAACAAGCTCCACATCAATGGTATAAGAACTTTGATAGCTTGATGATGGAGCAAGGTTATATTAGATGCTATTCTGACCATTGCATGTATACAAAGAAATTTGAGGATGACAGTTATATTATCCCGTGTCTATATGTGGATGACATGTTGGTTGCAAGTAAAAATATGCAAGAAATAAAAGTACTCAAGAAGCAACTAAGTGAATCCTTTGCTAGTAAGGATTTGGGGGCAACCAAACAAATCCTTGGTATGAGGATATCTTGCGATAGGAAGGAATGGAATCTGACTTTATCTCAGGAAGAGTACATTAAGAAAGTCTTGGAGAGGTTTAATATGTAGGATGCTAAACCGGTTAGGACTCCTTTGGTAGGCCATTTCAAGTTATCAAAGGAGTAGTGTCCCAAGACAGAGCAGGAGAGAAACCAAATGTCCAAGGTACCTTACTCATCAACATATGACAGTTTGATGTATGCCATGGTGTGAACCAGGCATGATATAGCCCATACAGTGGGTGCAGTGAGTAGATTTATGAGTGATCCAGGCAGATATCACTGGCAAACAGTAAAGTGGATCCTTCAGTATTTGAGAGGGACCATAGGGACAGTTTTGTGCTACAGTGGATCAGACACCACTTTGTGTGGTTATATGTAGATTCAGATATGGCTGAAGATGCAGACAGTAGAAGGAGCATGACAGGTTATGTTTACACTGTAGGTGGGACAACACTGAGCTGAATTTCATGACTATAGAAGTTGGTGGCTTTGTCAACCACATAGGCTAAGTATGTTGCTGCCACAGAGGCAAGCAAAGAAATGATTTGGTTACAACAATTGCTTGAGGAGTTGGGGCATAAGCAGGAGGAAGCAAAGCTACATAGTGATAGTCAGAGTGTTATACACCTAGCTAAGAACTTTGCTTTCCACTCTATGACGAAGCATACACAGTTAAGGTACCATTTCATCATGACAACTTTGGAGGAAGAGAAGTTGAAGCTAAAGAAGATCCATACCAATCAGAATCCTGCAGACATGATGACCAAGGTGGTTACAAGGGAAAAACTGAAGTTGTGTTTAGCTTTGGTTGGTCTTCACGGAAACTAGTGAAGGGTTGAGAACCTTGCTCAGAGGAAAACTAGTCTCCAAGTGGGAGATTGTTAGGTTGTGGAGCCTGTTTTCATGTGTGAAAGTGTTGAAGATTGTACACTAAGAGTATATTTTTCAAACGGAAGCTCATGAGACCAAACCAATTGCGCCAACACGTTGGGGTGGTAAGATGAATGCTAGTGGAGGATTCGTTTTGGTTCCGTACACTCCCCATGCTTGCGGGCTACCTCGTCCTAGCGTAGTCCCTTAAGAGCGCTGAGGCTAAAACATGCCATATTTTTGACAGGTGATTTTTCAGACTCCGTGGCACCTAGAGACATCTCGTCATATCCAAGACCTCCATGTTGGGTCCCTCTAAAAAACCTCTCGCGGTTTTCTCCATCTCCATTTGGTTATCTCAGTGTGCTATTGTTTGCAAACGTGTGAAATAGTACAGTCTGAGTCAGTATACGACTGCCATAGGCTGTAGTTTGCAAACGGAAGCTCGTGGGACCAAACCAACTGCACCAACACATCGGGGTGGCAAGGTGAATGCTAACGAAGGTTTAGTTTTGGTTCCCTATGCTCCCCGTGCTTTCAAGCTACCTCATCTGGGCATAGTCACTTAAGATCCCTGAGGTCCAAACACGCCATATCTTCAATGGGTGATTTCTCAGACTCCGTGGCACCTAGAGACATCTCATCATCCAAGACTTCCACATTCGGGCCCTCTACGAAATCCTCTCATGGTTTTCTCCGTCTCCATCTTGTTCTCTCGTTGTGCTATTGTTTGCAAACACACAAAATAATGCAGTTCGAGTCAGTGTAGGGCTACTAGACGTTGTAGTTTACAAACGGAATCTCGTGGGACCGAACCAACTACACCAATATGTTAGGGTGGCTTGGTAAATGCTATTGGAGGCTTTGTTTTGGTTCCCTATGCTCCCCGTGCTTTTGGGCTATCTCATCCGGGCGTAGTCACTTAAGAGCCCTGAGGCCCAAACACGCCATATCTTCGATGGGTGATTTATCAGATTCCGTGACACCTAAAGATGTCTCGTCAGATCTGAGACCTCCATGTTAGGGCCCTCTACAAAATCCTATCACCGTATTCTCCATCTCCATCTAGTTCTTTTGTTGTGCTATTGTTTGTAAACGCGTGAAATAGTGCAGTCTAAGTCAATGTATGACTGCCAGAGGCTTTAGTTTGCAAACGGAAGCTCGTGGGACCAAACCAACTACGCCAACACGTCGGAGTGGCCTGGTGTATGCTAGTGGAGGCTTCATTTTGGTTCCCTACACTCCCCATGCTTTCGGGCTACCTTGTCCAGGGGTAGTCCCTTAAGAGTTCTCAGGCAAAAACATGTCATATCTTCGACGAGTGATTTCTCGGATTATGTGGCACCTAGAGACGTCTCTTCAGATCTGAGACCTCCATGTTGGGGCCCTCTATGAAATCCTCTCGCAATTTTCTCCATCTCCATTCAGACTGAGTCATTGTAAGGTTGTCCATTGCCAATCACCTGAATAATATAAGTGGTTCATACAATATAGGTGGTGAAATGAGAATTTTTGTTTATTGTTAATTTATAATATTTAATTTCTCTTAGCTTCACTTGGCTTCAAGAATAATAAATTCTCTACTGATAGTGCCAACCACGTGAAGGTGGAAGCTTTTTTGGCACCACTAACCTACATAAACATGTTAGTAAGTAATTAAATAGAATTTTAAATCATACAAAATTTAAATAAAATCATTTAAGTAAATATTCAAATTAAATTCATGAAGAACATACCTTTGCAAATTGAATCCAATGAACCGCAACGATCAACTTTGTTCTTGACAGTAGCAAGAATTGCTTCATGATCTTATTCACGAACCTTCCATAGATTTTTTTTTATGGCCGACCTCGATATTTGATCAATTTAATATTTGTTGCAATGACCAAATGTGAATAGTGAAGTATCTTCTGATGTACTTCATAGTCTTCAAACAACCAAATGTTTGATTTTTTGATAGGATATCGTCGAAGCCAAGTTCTAGTGACTACCACTGATCCAGTGGGATACTCAAGGTCTTCACCATCAATGACTGTGGAAGTCAATTTTCTTTCCCCTCTACACAATGAGACAAGAAGTATTTTGTTCCCTCTTCGTTAAATTCTGTCACAATAACTGCAAAAACATGCCCTATGTATTACAAAGTAAAACTGTTCACTCAATTTATAAATACATTAAGAGTTGATCATTTAATAATTTATAAATCTAAAACATGGCATGTACATATATGTATGTACCTTGTTGCACTATATCAGAGACTTGGTCAAAGTCAAGTGATGTTGTCATTTGATCTAAAGACCCTGCAAGTTGTAATGCTCATGGAACTTAATGTGTGTCGATTGGAATTAGAGGTCTACAAGTCCATTCATCCACCCACTATTGTGACTCACATTCATTCCATGCAAAATCAATGCATGATATACAAAAAAATGTCATGCACCTAGTATAAATAGTCTAAGCATTTGCATCTGAACTACAAAATGAGTGCATATCACTTGATCCTGTAACTGTCATACAGTCTTCAAAGTTTTTCAGATGTTGTTCCTCTCTCAACCATAAATATCTATGAACTGTTGATCTCTCTTGAGATTCATGGCCCATATTCTTAACACACCAGTCAACAATGTTTTTTATATCTGTAAATTTAGCACCATCCTTGAACTTTAACTCTTCTCTTGCAAGTACTCTTTTCACACATGCTCCTACACCATCATGCTCTCATTTTCCATGCCCTACCTCAGTAAAACTCTAGATATGTTGTACATTTGTTTATTTGTGCAGCATGTTTAGCCAATAAACATCTATGCATTCTTGAATTATGATGTGTAGTTGTCCGACCAAATGTAATGTTGATCGAAACTAATGTTCCTCTCGTTCAAGTTTGCATAAAACACCTAGAAACACCCTTGTACATATTCTGTAGAATGTTTCTGATCATTAATGATGTAGAAATGATACTCTCTTAATATTTTTTGATCTTTCTTAGTGCTTTCAGGAGAGTGTATGAATGTTATATGCACGAAAATAGAAACTTGCACTGAGTTATAATATTGAGACTAATCCTCCATTTGTGGCTGTAATGTGTAATTCTCTGTGAAGTCAACTACTAAAACAATAGTATCAAGTGGAAATGTGTCCTTGCTTAACTTTAATTGTTCATCCAACCATCGAGCTCTATGTGTGTGCCTTGCATACTCATAAAAAAAATTCTCTCTGAATTTGACCATATATTCTGATACATGTAATTGTTTTCTAACAAGCTCACACCTCTTAGATTTTTTTCCATCTTTTAATTGATATGCCACCGATTTATATTTGGTGAAATTAACCAATTATTTTCCTATTGAATATGTACTCTCCTTGTGGATACAACTTTTTAGATTTAGCAAGGCATTGCATACATTGCACGTTCCATCCAAACATGCTTTGTTATAACAGAATTATCTTGTTGATTTTTCACCAAATATTGTCAGAATAAATTCCCTTGAAGTTTTTTGTGGGACATTTATTCTACAATCCTATAACATGATGTCAGTATGTAAAACATGATGTATTTGACAAGAAATATCATAATTTATTGAAAATTCAACATGATGCCTGCAATAACAAGTGGTACGTGAGTGCTTGATTTTCACATAAAAGGGTTTGCTCATTTCAAATAATTTTTGGCTAATGTTGATTTGTGGATTTTCATTCATAAACTTAGAGAACAATTTTGTTTGAGTCATATCTAAGAAATGTTTTGCACACAATTCACGATTACAAGAACCTATTCTTCTTTTTACTGTATCTATTCTATTCGGTGACACCCTTGTGTTCTCATTTCAAAATTTTACAATTAATTCTTTTAGAATATCAGATGTATTCTTGTCTTTTTGTGGAAGTCTGCTAGAGAAAGCCCAATAGTCATTATTATTGACTAACTCCACACATTTACATCTCTCTATTGTTTTCATTAGTGTTTTTATGTTTAGCTTCAAAGTACTGCTTATTTTTCTAATCAAGCGTTTATTAACTATTTTATCACTTACTATACAATTAGTAAGTGCACGTTGTGTAGCATTACTATCTTTGGTGCGTCTTTTTCCACCTACAGTTTGGTATGCTTTATGTATGTTTTCAACAATTGACGCATTTTGATCAACAACATTAGATGTTCTTAACCCCAGGGTCTTCATTATAGGTCTCATCTTAATTAATTTTATCAATGAAACAAATAATTGACATCTTTGTGTGTCATTTAAATTCTCACAGTAATTATCCCAAATTCCACTAGCTTTTCTTCTGGCATTTCTTTCAGACATTTTTTTAGGCATTGGTTTTATAATATTTTCATTAATTTCAATTAAGTGAATTGGTTTTCTTTGCAAAATGGAACAAGGTGTTCTTAGAGGTGAAGATTCGTTTACAAGGTTACTTTCTTCATTTAGTGTTTTCATACAAATTTCGGGCATTTGGATTCTCAGGTAAATGTTCAACAATTAGATTCATATCAATTTCTTCATCCATACCAACATTATCATTCAATTCAATATCATTATTCATTACAAAATCATTATTCTCTACATTTTCATTATGTATTTCATCCCCATTTTCTAATACATTAGCTACATTTGATATAGCGGATGTACCTTTCCTTGCTCAAAGTTTTTGCATTCTCTTCAATTTCTTTATTCTCTTCTCTTCCAATTGCTCTGGTGTCTTGTTCTTGACCTTCCTCTTGTCCTTAGCTTGATGTTTATCACCCATGATTAGAAAAAATCAACTAGTGGGGTGGGGACAAAATGAACTACTAAAAAATCGTGCAAGAATGTAGAGAAGTTGTAGACAAAATAGAATGTTTGCAGAATTCCCATGAAAGAGATGAAAGGGACGTTGGGGGGCCACAATATGTAAAACAAAAGAAAAACACGTACGCGTTTTATGTTTTCTCTTTTCCCAAGCCATGCCTCAAGGCTTGAGATCTGGTTTGGATCCCCAAGCCTGAGGTATAGACCTGTACAAACACAACAAACAACGTGTTTTTGCAAGAAAATGTAAAAATGCCACTTCCTCTATGATAAATCAAGATAAAACAATCGATCCATTTTTAAAAAATTATACCATGATGTAAAGCAGATTTTCTTCTTTCTAAAAATATAATTTTTTAAGTTTTTTTACTAATATAAGCTTTCCATATTATTTATTTTCTAACTATGCCTTTTTATAGTTATTTTTTGAAGTGTAAATATGTCTATATTTCATTGTGTATATTTTTTTTGGGTGATCAAAATTTTTAAAAAATTATACTAGCCCAAACTAGGCATAATTCTATAAATATTAAAAAAAAAACTAACTTTCAATAATTTTTGAGGTAGTTAGGGGGGCACAGTCGGAGCTTCGTTATTTTTCAAAACATAAAATTTTTGTACTAGAAAAATTATAAATAAAAAAATTTCACTAAAAAAATCTATAAAAAAATGGAGCCCAAACTAGATGCTCCTAGTTATCTTTCTACTAAAGGGTTTTCAAAAATACTAAATGGTGCTCAAAAAATGGCAGGGGGGCACAAAAGTCACTCTATTATGTTTTTTAACAAAAATAGGCGCATTTGTTGGTATTTTAGTTGTTTGACCCACTTAAACTTATCCGTTTTCAATAAAATTAAGTAGCTTAGAAACTAGACTCAAAATGCTACAATTCATATTTCTACAACATCTTCTAATTTTGAGTGTAACTATTTCGAAAAACTCGTACAAGTTGAATTTTTTTTTTCAGAAAAAAAACATCCACTTAAGACCCCCTTTTGGCCCCCCAACTTGGTGCACTTACCCAATGTGTAGGTCGCAGCTAGTCTCAACTTCCATAACAATAAAGGTAGTACTATCAAATTTTCATTAATCTCAAAAATATCATATCTATAAAGCCTTCGGATTTTGGTATGGATATTGTAGGATCTACTAGAATTCTATGTGGTGAAGGATATTACCCAACAACTTGTTCTTAATGTATTCACTATGGTAGACTTCCATTTCCATCCCTTTCGGCGTTCCCATTGCACAACCCATATGTGATTGCTAGTTTACTTAATGGTCATTATTTTGTATACAATTCTTTGCTGTGAATTTTAAATTGAAATTAGTTATAACTTTTTAAAACATAAAACAACAATTTACCTTCGTAAATCCATTTTGGTGTTCCCATCGCAAATTACCTTCTTGTCGTACATTATCTATGTGCTTCTGGGCCTTCTCCAAAACATATGTGCACCTTCTCTGCAATCCAGGATATTGTGTAATCCATTCATTTTGTTTCCTATGACTTCTACACACTCCTTACCACTACATGCATAACTCTTTTAATCTTTGTGTGCCTCTAGTCAACTAGGCTAAGCAAAAATCATACTTTACTACCAAAATTCCTAGGCTAATTTTAAAATTTACCATGATTAAATTCTAAATTGGTTAACACTTCGTATTATTTTGTCTATAATTTAATATAAAGGTGGTTCCAATAGTAACTTGGCTATAAATTATAGAATTATAATATTAATATTAACTTTAATTTTAATTCTAACATTTATATTATCAAAAATATTATTAATTATTAATTTTTAGAGTTATATAAATACTAATAATTACTATCATCATCATCGCCATCATTATTATCTATAATAAAAATTTCAAAATAATAATATTAGTAATAGTATTTTTGGTGCCATTAACAGGACAATAAGCATATTAAAAGAAATTTGATTTATAGCTATTGTTATTTCCACCTTGAATATTAAACATTGAATATTAAAGAGTAAATATTTAAAATTTAATATTAATCAAGATTATTATTCTTTCAACCACCATAATAAATACTAAATATTTCAATATAAAAAAATTTAATGTTAAATGTTATTCATTCTCCCATATTAATAACTAACATTTTTTACTATCAACATTTTCATGTTACAAAAATAATCGGTGTCATGAAAATGTTAATATTTTTTAGATAGTTAAATGCTTTTGATCGGAGCTATGAACCAGAGGGTTGGTGGGGCCCCACCCTACAAATGTCCTCAGACAAGATATTATAATTTTCCACCACAAACCACGACCATTGATGTGGTGCAAATGAAGACCATGCCACCACCAACAATGTGAATTCCACCACCACCGTTAAGGGCCACTAACCGGCTCCAATGCCAATGTTAATATTTTTTTAGATAGTTAAATACTTTTGACTGTAGCTATGAACCGGAGGATTGGTGGGGCCCCACCTTACAAACGTCCTCAGACAGGATATTACAACTTTCCACCACAAACCACGACCATTGATGCACTACAAACGAAGACCATGCCACCACCGACGATGCAAATTCTGCCTCAGCCACCGCCGTTAAAAGCCATTAGCCACCGCCAACGCCAATGTTAATATTTTTTTAGATAGTTAAACGCTTTTGACTGGAGCTATGAACCAGAGGATTGATGGGGCTCCACCTTATAAATGTCGTCAGACAAGTTATTACAACTTTCCACCACAAACCACGACCATTGATGCGCTGGAAACGAAGACCATGCCACCACCGACGATGTAAATTCTGCCACCGCCATTAAGAGCCACTAGCCGCTGCCAACGCCAATGTTAATATTTTTTTAGATAGTTAAACACTTTTGACTGGAGCTATGAACCAAAGGGTTGGTGGAAATACCATGCCACCACCGACGATGCAAATTTCACCACCGCTGTTAAGAGCCACTAGTCGTTGCCGCCGCTAATGTTGATGATGCAAAGTCTGCCACTGCCAATAATAGCCACCAGCCGCAACCAGCGGTAATGCAACCGCCACCACCGATAAAACACCCCAAAGGGGATCACACCCAATGGGATTCGAACTAGGGTGGATCCGGACACAACTGTTCATCTTAACTGATCCACCCTAACCCCAGTGGCTATGAAAATGTTATTATTAAAAATATGATAATTATTGATATGGAAGAACATATAACAATTAAAATTAAAACTTCTATATTAACATATTAGTATTTATTATTTATAATTAAAAAAACAATAATTTTAATTAAATACTAAATATTCATTATTTACTATTTAATAATCAATTTTTAATATTTGAGATGGAAATAACAATAATTACTTCAAAAAAAAATTAGTACGCATATGAGCTTGTTAATGGCACATTGATAATTCTATTGATAATCCTCTATTGAGTGGTTATGAAGAAATGTATCCATTTTATCTATTATTCTGATTTTTACATATTTTAATTTCTTTGAAAATATTCATCAAACAAACTTGGAATGTTATCTTTTTCATAAAATAAAGATTGAAGAAACATAATTAAAGTAGGAAAACAAATGTCTAGTATGTTACAAATTTAGTATTGTATAAGAATTTTTATGAAAAAAATATCGCCATTAAAAAGAGATGATGGACTAACTAGGAGACATAATTTATACAAAAGTATTCAGCTTAAAAATAAATTCAACATAAAATAAATATACAACTATAATAGTCTCTTCAAAAAAATAGTTCCAAATTTATTTAGGAAAAAAAAATTAAAAACAATATTTCTAATAAATTATATATACAATATTAATTGTAAAAATAAGTGACATAGAATCAAAATAAGTGACATAGAATCAGACCCTAAAATCAATTTATTAGTGAAAAATAATATAGGTAATAAAACAAAGTGAGAAACAAAAACGATGAAAAATGATCATACCTAAAAGAAGAAGAAAAAGCATCAAATAGTACTATGAATATGTTTGTTTGCTCAGTCTTCCCATCTCCTCTTTTTCGACTTTATAATCATCCGGAAAAATACGATATCATATATATAATTGTTTATAAATATATATTTTATTATTCCAAAATCCAAACTTTCTTTTAAACATATTGGAATTACTTCTACAACTCTTAAAAAGACTTGTTTTCTTTATCTTTAATTCAGAAGTGTACAATCACCCTTACAACTTTTGTGGAAAATTTTATTTTAGATCAGACCTCAGAAACAATAACGGTTGAAAGAGGATAATACTCCGATAACATTGATGTTGAGAAGGGTTTTAAGTGTTGGATAGCACAATATCAGACATTGGTTCGAATGCGAGAGGTTTATGCGGGAACCTTCGTTTTAAAGGCAAACAACAGTTAAATCTGAGATACTTCCATGACCTCTGCATTAAATCATAAACAATTGCTCTTTTTTTTTCCCATGATTATGCTCAAACAAGAAGAAGCATATATAGTCCTCCACACCCACGCAGTCATCAAGATTGAAATCATCATTGCCATGAAAGAAGAATAAAGGCACTCTTCCAATCTCTTTCCAACTGGGATTAATGTTCCGATCAATTAACTCCCACACAGTAATGGTCTCGGGTTCTTTTCTACTCAACTCCACCCTTACAAGTGACGACCTGCATTTAATCAACCTGAATCTCTTCCAACTCTTCACATGAGCTGGTAGCGGCAGTGAAAAGTTGGACATAAAATCTGGAATGGTGAAAACAATTATGTAGGGCCTAAAATCTGGGTGAGGGTGTTGCATGCCCAAGATTAAATACTCGTTCCAACATAAATTCATATTCTGATAATAATACTCCTGAGGAAGGTAGCCCACAACTGTCAAAGAATCCATACGATTGTCTTAAACTTGAATTGAAGAGTCCCCTACAATGGGTATAATTTTGTAGTATGCCTTGTCATCCCCCTCAAAAATGCCTGCTATTCTTTTATAACCCGATGTTAAACACCTACCCAATTTGGAATAAGTTCGATTAAGTGGATTGCAGACATATATCACATTGGACCACATGAAATGCAGGACGAGTAATCCTCTTCCACATGATACCAAATTTATTATCAAATTTTCCAAATTGAGGGAGGAAAGAAAGGGAGATTGTCTTACATGTGCGTGTTAAGAAAGAGTAAGCAACATAATTCCTCTCCTCTCGGTCTCGAAAAAGAAGCCATGCACGACCACTGCGATTCAACGCATTTAAAAACTTTTGAGACTACAAAAGATTATTGAATTCCTTTGACACCGTCCTGAAATTATAGACAGACTCTGGCGGAAGATGTGTGAATACTTTCTATATTACATCAATCTACATTTCAGTCCATACTGAATTTTTCGGCTTGAAAAAAAACCAGGAAGCCATGATCTCCTTCATGAAATCCGTGCAACTGTTCCACGGATTTTCTTGCCCACTTATAAATCGACGATAAACTTGCCCCATTTCGACAATGCTGATAGCCAAATTACAAGAGCCTGAATTTATTAAACTTTTCATGCACTTTATTAGTAATATATTCTATTATTAATATGCTTCAGTAACCTTTATTTGTAGTGAAATTACAAATTTTAAAAAAAAGCACATTATGTTTGCAGGTCAGATCCACGCATTATTATTACGCCGAAGGCGTTCCCTTTATGGCTTTATGGGAAAGGCCTCTGCGGTCGTTCACGAAACTAACCTAATTTTGATGGCCATTTTGACAGTTTCGACATACGATTAATTTTGGCGGGCGTTTTGACGAATTCGATGGGCGTTTTCACTTTTTTGTTATTTTTAGCATACTGAACTCTAGTTGCATGCCCGCTTTGAGTATTGGTTTTTCAGCCCTAAATTATCACAGAAGCCCTAAATTTTTGTATGGAATGAGTAAAACTAAAACAAGAGCTCCTCCCCCTTCTCTGAGTCGTTGGGAAAAAGATTACAACATACACCTGCAAACCCTTGATCAAGTAAACGTTAATGTTTGATAACTTAGAAGAGTCAATGGCCTCCTCTTGCAAATGTCTCCTCTCTCGTCAATTGTTTATGACTTAATTATGAATTATATCTTAAGAAGATGAACTCCTATTAAATAATGTGAAATATTTAAATGTTTGAAGAGATTGAAAATTTTTGGGGAAGGGTTTCTAGGTCTAAGATGATACTCATTCAAATAATCTTTAGTGGTAGGCATCACAACAACTATTGTGGGAACTTATTTTTTTTTGTAAAACATTGCAAACAATATATAATGATCATTCAATTCTTTGAACTTTCTATATTATTGAAACATCATCCTTGATTCCTCACAGTGGGAACACATTTTTGGCCCCAAATTGGATTGGAGCTTATTCTCAGTTCTAATTTCCAGGCATTCATTCAAAATTTTGTTTTCAAAATGCCTTGGAACTTCTTTGGTGTCCAGGTCATTCTGAAGTTTTGTCTCTATACAATGAAAATAATGTTTAACGTTGAAATGTTTGACTAATCATAATGAATATGTTAAACAATATAAAGTTTGATATTCTATGTATGTAGTGCCCACTTCCTTTTGACACCTTTTGATATTGATCATGATATTGTTGATTATATTATAGACATGATTATGGACTTTATTATAGTATGATGTTAGATGTTAGATCATGGATTATTGTTGACATTGATTCAGTTATGATGCATGATGATTATTAGAGACATTTTTATATATTGATGATGATATGCAGTTTGACATGGGTATATTATGAATGTTGTTCGGACATGTGATATTTGGATATTGTGAGTAGACCTAGAAATGGAAATTATTTGATGATAATATAGTTGTTGAGTGAAATTGCAAATGACCTTGTTGGTTGTTTGGATGTTATTGTGATTCATATATCTAGATGATTTTAGAATTTTATTTATATTATTTTGGATGTTCTGATATGGCCACGAGGCCGAAGGAGGTATTTGTGTTTTGAAGGTTAAAATATCACAATAGACATCGAGAGATTGGAGACCAACCACATTGGAATTCTAGATGAATTCAACAAGGTCACCATGGCAACTTGTATTTGATTGTGTGTTTGATTGTGTTAGGGATTCCCATGGGGGGATCACCTTTAAACATGACCAAGGGTTATGTGTATTTGCTTATTTGGTTCCTTTTTATTGATGTTTGTATGTGTTTATTAAGTGATGTGTTTATCCATTTTATTTAAATAAATTGTGGTATACAATGTGAGTAATCATATTGTTAAAATAAATTAATCAAATTAGGTCACAAGATATGTAAGTAAATTTAGAGTATGAAACACTTCATCTTCTTTGGAATTCGAAATTGTTCTTGGAGACTGATTTTGGAGGCTTGTGGGACAAGTTAAACTTGTCCCATACCTCTTAAATTTGCATACCAACCTCACCTATGGTTGGAGAGTTTAAATATAGCTTTCATTATGCATTTTTGTAAGTCTAACCGAATATTTTAATTGTACTTCTTGCTTGAAATTAATTTCAATCCTTTGGGATATGGTCTTGATTTGAGTGTGTAAGTAAGAGTGTCATATTATTCACCTACTTATTTATTGTGTCTTGGAGATTAAAGTTGACTTGTGAGTTGGAATTGAGGATGTGTGATGTGGCATCCTGCAAAGATCCACCTCATCCTCCTCTCTTCCCCCTTCTACATATTCGAATTCATTTTTTTGTTTCGGGGTTACACCCTTTTGGTGGCTTCACTTTTGGAAACTCCTTTTGGGGCGAATTCTGTTGTTTTGGAGCTCTTGCTTTGGAGAAGTTTTTGAAAGATTGTTGCATGCTAGTGCTTGGCTGATTTGGATTGCTTGCACTGGGATAAAGTTGTTGTTTTGGAACTTGGAACAACTCCATCATGGAGAGGTAGGAGCTTGGCTCTTGGAATGCTTCTTTTCTATTTTTTGAAATTGTTATTGTTGTGAATGTTTTGGCATGTTTGTGGGATGTTGGGTAGATGGCCTAGGAATGGTGTAGGAGAAGACTATGGGGTTCATTTTGTGGGAGACACAAATGTTTTGGGGAGGTATAAGTGTGGAGGGAGCTGGGATTTGGGTTCCACCTTACAAAGAAATAGCTTGCATTTCTTTACTCATTATGGGGTGCCATAAGAGATTGGGGAGGCATAAGGAAATGTGAGGAATAAGGTGTACTTGGGGAAGGCATAAGGGCATGTCAGGACTTTGATATACTATGTTGTGGCGGTTTGAAATCAGGTGGTGATACCCATTTCCCCTTTGGGAGGCATAAGTAGCATCCCCCATAGTTTCTTGCTCCTTTGGCTTGCTTGATGAAGCCTCAGTGTTGTTTGTCATGCTTTAATGTAGTTGTAAACTACATTCTGCTTTGGACTGCATTTTAAATGTGAAAATGTTGCTTGTGTGTTGTGGAAGCCTTTGTTGCCATGAGTTGAATCACATCTTCTATTGCAATATGGTTGGGGCTCGGGGACCAATGAAGAAGGATGGCTTCTCCTTTTCATTGGATGTCTTGGTTGGGTGGAGAGCGTTGTCTTTCCCCTGCTCTTGTTGTGATCAGAATTGGAAGAATGAAAAATCTACATGTTGTTGTTCTGGAGCAAAGAAGAAAAAAAAAAGAAAACAGTTTGACAATCCCTTGTTGAAATGAAATCTTATTGTAACCCTTCCAACTTGAAGTGGATGAACTCGTATATGTTTTGTAATGGAACTATGTTGTATTGAATATGAAAGTTGCAATTTTGAAATGTAAAGGAGAGATATACTCTATTTCTGTTTGAAAGAAAGAGATGTATTTTGTATATTGTATTGTGAAAATCGACAGAAAAGAGAAGTTGTAAAAGAAGGAAATCTTGTCTTTTGAATAAAAGGTGCATTCTCTTCCATAATTGGAACTACTACTTTTGAAATGTATTTGAAATCTCTGTTTGAAAGGAAGAAATGTGTGTGAGGAAAATACAGAACTCTGTCTTTCCAAATGTGTAAAATTGGAAATCAGAATTGCATGTTAGTTTTGAATAGTTTGAATTGAACCAACTAAATGTATTAGATTAGAGTTGGAATGAATTCTAATACTTAGAAGATGAAAATGGCAAATAAATCCTTTAAAATTTAATCTCTGTTTTGTATTTTCAAACTGGCAAATACTTTAACCAAAATGCAAAGTTTGAACCTGCAATAATAAAATAACAAATTAAATGATTAAACTGAAGTAGTATGCCCTAAATGAATTAAATTGGACAAAAACAAATAAGGAACTTCTTATGAATCTTATTGAAATCGGGCTCAAACCGTTTTGCTGTCATTTTTGTTGTCAAGATTATATTTTTTTAATTTAGGAGTCAATCAAACAAACTTACCTCCCAAATCCATCCTAAATCCATATAAGACTAATTCTCTATGTCTAATTGACATGTTTAGGGAGGAAGAAGATCAATTGATTAAAATTTCATAAGTTAAAATTTTACCATTTTGCCTTTTAAAATCCAGCAGATCATTTTCATGAAATTGACCCCTTAAACATTAACAAAATAAAAAAATTAATGATTCTTGTGCAAGAGGATGTCGAGAGCTTTCCAAAAATTCCTCGTTTTCCCAAAAACGATCTCCCAATCAAAAGTTATGGCCTTTTGAAGTTTTTCTTCATTTGGCGTTAAAAAAAATTCTAACTGTCAAAAAAAAAAAATTGGGAAAAATTTCCTTGACAGACCTGCAGGCCCGAATTTTCCCTTAGCACTTTTTGGTCAAAAACGCCAAAGGCACAAATTCCCTCATCGCTCCGCTGACCCACAAGCCTTTCTTTTTGTCAAAAATTGCCTTAGTTCAAAAAAGAAATTTTGGAAAAAAAATTTCCCCGCAGACCCGCCACCCCACTTTTGCCTTTTTGGTTGTTTTTGCGGCCGTGCGGGCCCGCAACAGTTAACTTAACCTTTAAAATAATTTGGGAAAATTTTCTAAGTTTCCTCCGCCACCCCGCCAGCTCGCAACCAATCAGGTGCTGCCACGTGCTTTCACAAGGCATCAGTGGAGGAGCGGATCCCCTTTTTAGCTTAGCGTTTCAGAAAAAATTTGGGAAAATTTTCCTAAATTCTCCCGCCAATCTGCATCCAATGGATGGCTGACACGTGTCTTCACAACGCGTTCGCAGAGGCGCAGAGCTTTTTAAGTCTTTAAACATTTTTCTCGCAAAAGTCAAATTTTGCTAAATTGCTCCGACGGCCCGACAGGTCACAACCAATCTTTGAGTGACACGTGGCAGCGTTCGGGGAAGTTGGATGCGCGGGTTATTTTAATCTTTTAACCCTAAAGTCTAAAATCTCTAACTTTCCCTGCAAGTATGTTTCCCCGTGATCAATCAGCGCTTGACATGTGGCGCTTTAGGCGTTGGCGGGCGCGCGCAGGCAGATCACACTTTTTTTCCAAAAGGGAAAATGCGCTAAAACTCTCTCCGCTCTGCTGGCCTGCGCATGGGAAAATTTTCTTCCCCAGGCCCATAAACCCGCAAACCCGCTCTTGGGAAAAAATTCCTTCCAAGGTCCCCCAGCCCATAACTTGAGAAATATGAGGAGTTATGAGGACTTCTTTATATCACCGGAAAGGTGAGGAGATTTCCTATCTAATGGGAATGTTTTTGGGAAGTTTTGAGAGCGTTAATTTTAAGAAAAATCAAGTTGAATCTTTTAAGCCTGTTAGAGGGTGATTTAGTGAGAAATTACCCTCTTAACCTAATAGATTAATCTAACCCTATGTTTGGACCTTGTGATCTTTTATAGTTGTCGTATTAATAAAACTATAAGCTATTAATAGTTTTGGCCTTGAAACTTGCTTGCAACAATTGTTGTCTCGTAACCTAGTTGTAGACTCTTTTAAAAAAAATTATTCCATAATTTTCCTAACTAATCCTAGGTTGTTCTTGGGTCTCAAGTGGGTTGGTTTTAGCGAGCATCACAATGTCAATTGTTTATTTCTGCATAAAGCCGAAATTTTTATTGGATCGAAATGTATATGTCAAATAATATAGTGCATTGATGTTTTATGTCAGTTGTTTGTTTCTTTCATTTCTATAACATTTATCTTTTCAAAGAAAATTACATAACACAACTATATGCAAACTATCTCCTAGAAATCAAGGAAGCTTACCTATACTCCGCTCAAAATTTGCCCTGCTTATTGCTGAACTTTTATTAAAATACTCAAGGACATTTATGTTTTTTGATAGAACAAATATCGTTGGTTGCTAGCAATATCTATGATAGCTCATGAGGCATGACCATTGTATCATTCCTTGATTTTTTTGGTAAATGGCCATATGCATTCTCTCTCTTTCTCACATAGAAATTGAAAGTTGTTTCCAACAAAAAATGATTACATTACAAGAAAAGGAGGTGTGATATTAAAAAACTTATTTTAAAGAAGGTATCAATATTAAAATTCACACTTTACAATAATAGTAGTATCTGGTTTTAAAATCAAAAAACTTTTTTTTTAATTTACCCTAAAGAAGGGTCTAGAAATTAGGCCCTAAAAGTCGATTCAGGAAAAAGACCAGAGACCCTAAATATTTTTAATCACAAAAATATGAGCAAGAATGCCTTTTACCCACTGTTGATCGAAATCTCAAACCCTAAAAGAAATGAAATAACAAATATTTACAAAAGTTCACTGAAAAAAACTCAAATTTTGAAATCTACCGAAATGGGCACTACCAGAAACCAATTGGGTCTACAAATCACCATAGATAAATTGGTATTACCAAGATTTACATGTATTAACAACGGACTATTGACAGAGATTTTGATTTCCGCGTAGTAACAAATGGCTCTTAAACGAATTTGATATCATTTTGTGATTGATGCATTCATTTATAAAAGTTTAAGATTGTTTTTTAGATCACAGTCAAGCCAGATGCCCCTATTTTGGGAACCCACAAAGGGAAATATCTTATTTACTTAGGTTTCAAGGTTATCTTACGTTTGAAGTTTCAACTTAGCCAAAAAAAATTATAAATGTGTTCTAAAGAATTGTAAGCGAATTGCTATAAAGAGACTGTACTAAGTTGGAAACTGTTGGAAGCATCAAGCATCAAAATCTTGTGAGTTTGCATGGATATTTGCTTTCTCCACATGGAAACATGTTGTTTTATGATTACATGGTAAACAGAAGTCTGTGGGACATCCTACACGGTGAGTAAAATTATTATGTTATGAAGAAAAACGGATCTGTACATTATAGATTCATATTTTGAAATAGAAGAATCCAATCAATCTCTAACCTTGAGATTAAAATGGATTGTTGGAGAATCTAACAAGTGTTTTTTTTAATTTTATTTTCGTATAGGATCATCAAAGAAGATTAAGCTAGACTGGGACACTCGATTAAAGATTTCTCATGGTGCTACAAAACGATGACTGGGACTTCTAACATTTTTTGGATGGTAATTTTGAAGTAGATTTGTCAGACTTTGGCATTTCCAAGTGCATTTCCTCGGCCAAAACCCACACCTCTACCTACATTATGGGTATCATTGCTTACATTTACCCTGAATATGCAAGAACATCAAGGCTTAATGAGAAATATGATGTATGCAGTTACATAAATGTTCTTCTGGAGTTGTTGATGGATGGTTTTTGTGCCGCTTTGGCTCACTTTTTCATATACTGTAGGAGCGTTTAGTGTATGGGGAGGAGGATTCTTTTTCCAGTGGGGGGTTATTGATTTATCAGGTGATTATATCATCAATCTATCTTCTGGAATTGTCGGTTTCATTGCAACATATCGGTTGTGTGCAATATTCTTTGCTATGCCTATCACTACCACTATATTCTTGACATGAAATTTATTCTTTCTATTGAATGTTTGCATGTGGGAATTACTTGCAAGTAGGGCCTAGGCTACATAAGGACCCTGAAATATTTCCCCCAAACAATGTGTTGCTTATGCTGGTTAGAGTTGGTTTTTTGTGGTTGGGTCGGTGTAAGCCAATTGCTATAAAGAGACTGTACTGAGTTGGAAACATTTAGAAGCATCAAGCATCGAAATCTTGTGAGTCTGCATGGATATTCACTTTCTCCACATGGAAACCTGTTGTTTTATGATTACATGGTAAATGGAAGTCTGTGGGACATCCTACACGGTGAGTAAAATTATTATGCTATGAAGAAAAATGGATCTGTACATTGTAGATTCATATTTTGAAATAGAAGAATCCAATCAATCTCTAACCTTGAGATTAAAATGGATTGTTGGAGAATCTAACAAGTGTTTTTTTAATTTTTATTTTCGTATAGGATCGCCAAAGAAGATTAAACTAGACTGGGACACTTGGCTAAATATTTCTCATGGTGGTACAAAAGGATGACTTAGGACTTCTAAAACAAAATTGGATGATAATTTTGAAGTAGATTTGTCAGACTTTGGCATTTCTAAGTACATTTCCTCAGCCAAAACTCAGACCTCTACCTATGTTATGGGTACCATTGGTTACATTGACCCTGAATAGCATACAAGAACATCAAGGCTTAATGAGAAATATGATGTATACAGTTACAAAAATGTTCTTCTGGAGTTGCTGATGGATGGCTTTTGTGCCGCTCTGGCTCACTTTTTCATATATTGTAGGAGCGTTTAGTGTATGGGGAGGAGGATTCCTTTTCCAGTGGGGGGTTATTGATTTCTCGGGTGATTATGTCATCCATCTATCTTCTGGAATTTTCAGTTTCATTGCAACATATTGGTTGTGTGCAAAATTCTTTGTTATGCCTTCAATTACCACTATATTCTTGACATGACATTTCTTCTTTCTATTGAATGTTTGCATGTAGGAATTACTTACAGGTAGGACCTAGGCTATAGAAAGACCGTGAAATATTTCCCCCAAACAATGTGCTACTTATGTTGGTTGGAGTTGGTTTTTTGTGGTTGTGTTGGTGTGGGTTTAATAGAAGCGACCCTTATTCTACCAATGTTGTTTCATCCATGGCCGTTTTGAATACAAACATATGTGCAAGCACCAGTCTTCTTGTGTGGACTTGTTGTTATATTCTTCAACAAGCCTTCAATCATTGGAGCCATCTAGGGTTGATAACTAAACTTGTCTGCATCACACTAGGCACTGGTAAGCCTGGTTATTTTGTTTCATATCTTAAAGACTTTTTTTAGTTGATTTGGAAAGCATGCCATGTCTTAGTTTTTTGCAATCTTTAATTTGTTCAAGTGTTGTTCAAGAAAAACTACAGACCATCGCATGTTTTACACACTACTGGAGACACATGACTTGTTATAGATGTTAGTTCTAACTCTGAGGTTTTATGCAGTATTCAACAGGAAGCATTGCATGAATGGCATGTTTTGGTGCAACTTTGTTTGGGAAACAACATGGGTCTTGACATTCTTGAAATGTTGGGGAAACGAGAATTCAATATACACAATAATTGGAACATACATGACATTCCACTTGATTTGCAGATAACTGGTTCATCAATTATCGAGAGATAAAAGGCAGAAAAAGTGCCCTGGCTTCCCAATCTGTGCATTTCCCCTCTTTTTTCATTCAAAAGATACTCAAAGATGGCGCACGTACCAACACTTGGAGCAATAACAAAAGAGGAGTCAAGACTATTATCACTCAACCAAAACAACCCCTCGTAAATACTACCCTCTACTTTGATAGCACCTCCACTACTACTTTACTCAACACTTATTGTATCCAAAGCGGCGGTGTCGTTCAAGGGGTATCAAATGTATTCATGTTTAGTGCAAATAAAATTGGCCACAAAAGGCTACCACTCATGATATAAAATCTGTAAATTATGTACGGAGGTCTTCATGTATTCATGTTTGGGTCAGATCTCATGATATAAGATTTGCAAATGTATATGTATGAATTTGTAACAAATTTGAAATGTACACATAGAACCTTTCAATGTAATGTTTTATCTATATTCTTACACTTCCATTATCAATCACACCCCTTATCAACATGTTATCGACAGTACAAAAAATATTTTTTCAAGAAAAAACCAACCAAACAATTGATGCAACCACTATCTCAAACACGTTGCAAGACTAACACAATTTCCCCCAAATAATTATAAACCACATCAACTACAAAATTAATTAACTATATAAAGCGGTATCAAATGTATTCATGTTTAGTGCAAAAAAATGGCCACAAAAGGCTACCACTCATGATATAAAATCTACAAATGTATAGAAATCTTCATGTATTTATGTTTATTTCAAATAAAATAGTCCGCAAAATGCTACCAGCCATCATATAAGATTTGCAAATGTATATGTATGAATTTGTAACAAATTTGAAATGTAGAGGTAGAACCTTTAAATGTAATGCTTCATCTATTTTCCTGGACTTAGAAAATCAACGACAACCCTTATCAACATCAACTTCAAAATTAATAACTATCCCTCTAAATCAAATAGCATATACCATTTGGCGTTCACATTGCATTATGCACATGCGATTGCTAGTTAATATTCTTTCGTAATTTGTATCCACCTAATTTTAGTAATTTTATATGGGACTCGTTAATTTCTCTTATTACCACATGTTTTATTGGGTAATTGGTGCCACAAATTTTCCTTATCATTGCTTTTATCAAATTTTTATAGTATTTGATCATTGGGTCTCTGTTTTTGTTTTTTTGTCTTCCTTTATGTTTTATTTTTTTATTTTTAGGGGGCAACATTGACCATTTTTGTGGTTTATTGACAATTTCCATGCCACAAAAAAGGGTCATTACTTTATAAAATTGGATCTTTTGACATTTTAAATTGTGTTCCCCCACTTTATTTATTGTCTTTTGAAGGTTATTTTTGGCCAATGTTACTATATATTTTTGTATTGTTTTGAGAATGAATGGAGTCTTAATTTGAATTTAAGAAGTTTATAAATACATAATTACACTAGTACATTTAAGGAAAAAGATAGATTGCAACACAATAATGTTGAAGTTGTAAAAGTAAAGAACTTGTTTATTTCTAAAACATCCTTATGCCAAAGGAAAACTACAACCATTCACATAGCATCTAGCAAATTTACTACTTATCATATATATATGAAGAAAAAGGGTTACTACAATTATATACACTAAAATTCATGTTAACTTGCATTAATTGCATTAATTGCAAATTTATTAAAAAAAATTGACATGTTCCCTTGAACCCAACCCTTGTTTTTTACTATTTTTCAAGATGCTCAAGTCGAACTAGGGTTGCATGGATCCTGTTAATTTGCAAAGAGTTTTCAAAAACCAAAAACCAAAGCAAGTGATAAAGATTTGTCCACTATTTCAATCATTCTAGAAAGGTTCCTAAGCATTCATTTTTGTGTGTTATTGACCATTATCTCTTTGTTTGTGAAACATTGAATATGATCTTAAAAAGCCTTAATTGTGAAGTTTTTTTAGAATCAATTATATAGTAATTATATATACAAAATAATTAATATGTAGCTTATTTCAAAAATTATTTACAATGAAACAAATTGTGATTTGTTATTAAAAAACCCATTAATTATCTATAACATTTTATATTTGTTCAGTTTTTGATTTTTTTATATTATAAACTATCTTATTAATATAATGAGTAAGATTTACTATTTTATATCTTTTATGTTTGAATCAATCATAAAAGCAAAGCAATGTGGTTATGTTTGTGCAGGAAAATATTTTCATCTACAAAACTAAAATCCTATTTTAAATATATAAATTTACTGAATAAATATTCTTTTATTTGTGTTTTTATTTGCAGAGAGGATTCAACCAGAATGGCTTCAAGTTGTGTGTGTAGTGTTTGCAAGATGAAGAGGATTTTCCACAACCACATTGGGCATGCAATGGAATGGCATATTGAATGGTGAGAGCTCAGTGGTTGGGGGTTTTGGAAGGGAGCACATGTGGCGGCTTCAAACTATATGTACATGTGCAGGCACAAAGGGAGTTTCCACATTAGAATGGCAGATTGATGGTGAGAGGAAAATGGTTGAGGGTTTTGGGAGGGGTAAAACCACTACCATTTTTGTTACAGGGCTTCAAAACATTTCTACAACAGTCACATTGATATAAATAAGACTCTCTGGGTCAAGCATAGTTATACAATATGCATGTTAACAGTGATGTAATTACATCAACTCTACCCCATATGAATCCCTTGTGAACTTGGGAAGGAAAAATTTATTTAGGGTATTATCTCCTTCATTAGGGCTCCATTTGTTGTATATTTAGCTAATCTACAAATAAAATCATGACCGCATTCTTGAGTGCAATTAGGAGAGGACTTTAACATGAAACTTTTCAAAAATTCAGGCATCTCATCAAATAAAATTTTAGCTATCGTTTCATGGGTGGTATGTATGTGCATTCAATCCCTATTATATGAATATAGATCAAATGTTAAGAAGGATTAATGTTTCATCACGAAATACCCTTTACTAAAAGCAATTACATGATAACTAATAGACAAACATATGCAGAAAGTTGTGAAGAAAACAAGAAGCGTGAAATGTGATGATCTAGAAGCAATACATGTAGTTATTTTTATTTGCCTTTTGTAATAACCTTTAAAATGGTTAATCAATTGAACCAAAGTTGTAATATCATAACAAAGATTAGGATCAGACATAATCAACCATTAATCACTGTATGGATTATAATGAGCAAACTTATAATATTCTTTGCCCATAACAGACAATAAATATTATGTATTTAATACCTCCTGGACTCTTAAGAATGGTCTCACTTCAAACAATCACATACAAAAAAATGTGTTATTTTCATCCACTTTACATACACACCTCTTTATTATATTTTTGCTCTTTAAGATTTCTTGTTAAGAGGAGAATGGTTAACTAGCAACCATCCATCTTATATTGTTGTGGGGTCATGACCCCTCGTCTATAACTATTCTATAGTTGTATTAATTAGTTAAATAATAATTAGATTTATAAATAATATTATCATTATATAATTAATGGATATAAAACTTCTTTTATAATTGTCCTTAAAATTAATATATTCAATTTATATTATTTTACTACGTGAAGAGGCATTCCTACAATGGAAATCAAGGTTGCAATCGAATGTGTGGTTCTTTTTTATTCTTGACGTTAAATTTGATGCTCATTTGACCATCGCGTAGCAATTCATTTTTAAATTTGATGTGCATATGATTTCCATATGAAAATTCATCCTTACATTTTCAAACTTCTATTTGGTTTTATTTTTTTTCATACAAGTTTGTCCAAAAATAATATAAATTTAAACGGACATGAAGCATGCAATTCAACCGCTGGAAACTAAAGAGATCGCAAAAACCAACGAATATAAGGAGAAATGGAAAGGGTTGAAAATAATATACAATTCATGTAAATGATAGACAACGTTTATTACACTAAGAGTTGTTCCTATAATGGAAGTCAGGGTTGTAATGGCATGTGTGGTTCACTTTTATTTTTGACATTAAATGTGAACATCACATGGTAGTTCGTCCTTAAATTTAATGTCTATTTAACTATCATGTTCCATTTAGTTTTATCTTTTTTGTTAGACAAATTATTCCAAAAATAATGGAAATTTAAAAGGATGTCAAATATATAATTCAATCGTTGAAAAGCAAAGAGATCATACAAACCAACAAATATAAAAAAAATGGAAAAGTTGAAAAGAATATGCAATTCACATAAATGAGAGACAATGTTTATATATGTCACCAAGTATATCCATATAAAAATATCTATACACCAATGGAATTTTTTTGACACTTTAATATGAACTAGGACAAATTATTCTAACAGCTTGTACACACTATTATTGTTTAGTTTTCTTTCAGACTACCAAAAATAAATTTCTCAAGGTGTGGAATTGTAGATATTCTCGAGTGCCATTGAGTTCTAAATTATTATATTGCCTATGTAAGTGGGGTAAACAATGATATTTCCATTTTTTTAATTATAAAGTGAAGTACACTATGTCTAACCTTCAACATATTAGTTATTTGATGTGTTAACAAATCTATTATAATTTATATCAAGCAGTTGAATGTATAATTTTAATGTATTGTGGAATTTGAATATGATACTAAAGGTTTAATTTATAAGTAAGATATATGTTCCCTCACCAAAAAAAAACAATTAGAATTTAAAAACATAAAATGTTTCTACCAATCTTTAATGTTGAAATATGAAATAAAAACATAAAACATATCTCACATTAATATTCATCAACAAATATTGATTAATAAAAGTAAGAAATGACTAAACTAGCATACTTATCAAGGAAAAATTATGTAAAAGATGTCGAGAGATATTATTCTTGAGGTACTTATATATTGAATTTGAGACATAAGCAAAATAAACACATCTAAAATGATATTACTCAATAGCTTTTACATATACATTTTTGAGATAGGTATTTTAGTTTCTCATAAGATTAAATCTTATAATAGAACTCTTACATTACTTAGGAGCCAGTATTGGTAATTCACATAAATATCATGCTCTAATAATATTATTTGTGTACTTTGAAGTGTACACACACCAAAGTGGAGTAATATGTAAACAATTCAAAATGGCCCCATGACATTTGTTAAGTTTCAATTCATGTGGTTTTATAATACTTTTCTATTTATGAATCTTTGGTCCAAATTGGACATTATTGGTGTGGGTTTTGACCTTTATTTTTTTATCCCCTTCTTAATTTTCTTGAATTTTATCTCCTCTCTATATTAGAAGCATTGTTGGTGCTTATAATCCATTTTTTTGGTTGTTTTTAAGCTAGGGTGCATTCATCCCCTTTCCATGTTTTTGCCTCTAGTCATTTGATGTCATTTTATTTGTCAATACGTCTTAAAATTTGATTTCAATTATTTATAATTACAAATAGTGTTGTAGTCCATTTGATAATAATAATCATTCACAATATGTTATATTCACGCAGAGAAAAAATTTAATACACACAAGAGTGATCAAGTAATCATTAGAGAATCTGTCATTTTATAAAGTTGGCATTTTATTATACAATAGTTTCAATGCATAACTAAAATTCTATGTCATGCAATTTACATCTCCGAAGTTATTTCCTTTATAAAATATACTATTATTTGATACATCACAATTCTCACATTTAAGGACATGATAAACAAGTTAATTCATATTATTCACTAACCTAACGCCATACCCTAAGTTACTTCACTTTATTTAAAGTCTTTAGATATCATAAGGACATTGGAACCATCCTAGAATATGAGGAAAATTGGGTATGACAGGTACACAAGAGTTGCAATGCATAAATTGGTGTGAGGAAATGAAACATTATAAGTAGGTGACACTTATCGTCAATTCATTTTGAAGCTATCTTCCCCATGCAAAAACCACTTGTTTCTCGTGACACTTGTTTAAATCACCCTCGACAACAAATCTTGATCATTTGCAAATTTATAGCTAAATTTATTAAAACTACTAGAAGCATGTTTTCATGTTCAACTTCATGAAACAATTCAATGAGAACATTTAATCAAAATACACATTTAAACCATATATTTGTCCATCGCTATTCATTTTAAAATGTTAATTACACATTTATAGTTATGTTTAAAATATTTACACATATTTCTCATGCTTAATTAAATGTTACTCATTTATTTGCATCACAAATTATATGCATGTATAGAATAAAATCCTGGTGAGAGAGATATGTTAGTTAAAACACTTAAAGTGTCCACCCATATTTTGATAAATTTTATATTACTCTATTCATTTTTATGTGACACGAGTGCCAAAATTAACTTTCAAAGTGTTAATATAGTGGCCTTCCTTCAATGGGAACATTATCATTTTTTTATGACACAAGTGCCAAAATTAACTTTCATAAGTGTTAGATCATGGTCTTCCTTCATTGGGAACATAATCAATTTTCTATGACAAGAGTGCCAAAATTAACTTTCATAAGTGTTAAGATAGTGGCCTTCCTTCATTGGGAACATAATCAATTTTATAGTTCTAGGTAATAATAGTATGTTAATCGAAAGTGTAAGGACAATTTGTAATTTTATCTCTTTCACACACTTTGATCTTCCCTTCTATTATTTGTTCCATATTGGAAGTAGTAAATAAAACCACGATAAAATCTTCTTATTCTAAAATAAGAAATAATATCAAAATAAAAATAAAATATCATTTCTTCATTATTTTGTACCACACTCCAAAATATAGTATAGAATAGTTTCTTCAATAATAATAATGCATGACCATTCCAAACAAAATATGAGTGAAGGTGATTGGTTCCCTAGGCGAGAGCAATGCGTGTTGTGGCTCAAGGGGCATACTTGGATGGACCTTTCCTCCTCCCTCTTCCTCCCTTGCTAGTTCCTACGACCTGCTACCTCCTGGGTCTACTGTTGAGGTTAATCCTTCAGGGGGCATAGTCGGCAAAAATACAACGCACTGTGACCAAGGTTGGTGTAGGGGACTCTTCAGGTTTTCTCAGAGGCAGTATTAAGGGGAAAAGATTCTTGGATGTTTCCGAATCCACTAAAAAATTTCCTCCCAAACCAATGGTTTCTACCATAATTTCTCGTTATGTTTCCGTTGGGGCAGACGTTCTTCAATCTGAAGCTTTCCTCAAGAGTAATGAGCTCATTTGTAGATTCAATAACCTTTTCTTAGGCCTCCCTACTCTTCATGAATGGATCATGAATCGCTAGAAGCCTCTTATGGAAGGTAAACTTGATATTTACCCCACCTCTAGAGGTTTTTTCATTATAGTTTTTTATATTTAGTAAAGTTTGGATTTCAAATCCTATTTCCTACTTATGAAACCACATTTTCCCTTATTCAACCCGGTGACTGAAACCTTTAATGTCAAACCGGTTTGGGTACAGCTGCCATACTTGTCCCTCCAATTTGGGAGTGAAAATTGCTTACTTTCTTTAGGGGTGCCTTAGGTAAATGTTTGGCCATTGATCCAAAGACATCTCTATATGTTTTCACCACATATGCCCATATTCTGGTTGATATGGATACCTCTATAGATTTCCCAGCTACTATTGATCTCATAGTAGAGGATCACACTTGGACCCAAACTCTTGAATATGAAGGGTTCCCTTTCAGATGCAATACTTTCTTTTCTCTAAGTCACTTAGTTGGGGATTGTCAAATGGGGAAAAAACAAGGTAAACGTAGATATTTGTGGTGGAAGAATGTTGATCCTAGTGATTTGGTTGTTAGTAGCCAATCAAATAGTGATTTTGATGCAGATTCTGAGAATGAAGATGACCTGGCTACGATGATTATGGAGGCCATTCCTTCACTTACTCCTATTGGTAAGGCTACACCTCATGCTGATGTAAAAGCTACCATTTCCCTTCCTCTTGTGACTCAATTTCATGAGCACAAGGCAAATCTTGAAATTATCATCCTAATGCACTCTAAGGAAAATGTAAATTTGAATAATGATGAAGGATGAATTACTGTGGGGAATAATAAGAAAATGAAAACTATTAAAAAATCCCTCAAAATGTAGTTAAAATCCCATGGGAATGAGCCTTGGGGATAAGATGGATTTTTGTTCTTTTTTGTTTTTGGTGTGTTGTTGTTTGTATGGTTTCTATATGCCTCTGGTAGAGGCGAGCTCACTTGATTTTCATAGTTTTATATTTATCTCCATTTGTAACATCTTGTTGTGGGGTATGGGTCCCCTCGACCCACATTAACCTAATCAAAAAAATGAATGAAGGTTGGAATAATGCCTAACACCCCTTCCCCCTTGGTAGAAATTTTCAAATACTTCATGCAATTGAATGTAAATAAAGTAACTACATCTGTGAAAATATACATGAGAACCAAAATTTAGAAAGAGACTTTCTCCACAATTCTTCTCCATGATGTCACAAGGATTGAAAACCCCATAGGTTCCATATCCCTCAAGGGACAATAAGAGTATGAAGCCTTCACAAATCCTCAAAGATTTGTGACTAGAACAAGAAAATACTTCACTAATCTAGAAGAAAATTGGTCCTCATCAATCAAGTATGAATAATTATGACTCCAATCGTTAAGAATCATAAAAGGTATTAGCGGGGGAATAAAGGATGTCCCTTCATGTTTCCAAAAATAATAATGCGTTTTCTCTAATGCAATAGAAAGAACAAGTATCTGAGTCCTCAAAATAGTTGAATAGAAATAAGCATCAATGCAGTTGATGTCTCTATGATATAATCCTTTCAGTGTGATTTATGAGAAATAGAAAAACCCAAACTTCTATCATACCAAATCTAACAACACCTAACACCATCTCTTGGATCCTAAGAAGAGTAAAATGATGCAAAATCCAAATTAGAACCACGACCATGAGCCATAAAATTTTTGATGGATAATTACTCTTTCATTTTTTTATTTTGGCATTTTTTGGAACATTGAACATTTGCATGGGCTATTGATCATTTTCACATCACAAAAGAATGGTCACCTTTCCATTAAATTGGCTCTTTTTCTCTTTTGGATCATTTTTCCCCCAAATTCGTTAATTGTCTTTTGTACCTTTTTTGGTCAGTGTCACTACATGTTTTTGTATTGTCTTGAGAAGGAATGGAATTCTAATTTTAATTCAATAAGTTTATAAATATATAATTACACTAGTACATTTAAGGGAAAATAATAACGACCAAATGATGTTGAAGTTGTAAGAATAAAAAAATTAGTTAATTTTTAAGCATCCTTATATCAAAGGAAGACTGTAAGCATTCACATAACATCTAACAAAATTACTACTTATTACACATCTATCGAAATGAAACCCTAGTTGACCTAGTGTATGGATTACAACCCTCTAGATATGTGACCATAACACTCACTATAGGCCCTTTAAGTATATCCCGTTGTGTGTCATTTCATGTGTGTTTCCCACTCGTTGCCTCAATACCCTTGTAAAACGGATGATTTAGGAGTGTAAGATATTGAGACATATTTTGGCCCACCATACAATAAGCACACCACATCAACTCTGATAAGCCACTTATCCCTTCATTATAACACGCGCTTACCCTTCCACTAAGACTAGTCATGAATTTTTTTGGTTCCTCCAAAACAAAACACACACTTCCCCTTATTTTTCCCTTCGCTAGTTACACTTTATTCCTCCAATAGTCAATTATGAAAGCTCACCCCAACAAGAAGAAGAAATACCACATGATACACACGATGCACATTGATGCCATTTTTTTTCCAAATGAACAAGTACAAAACAACAACCCAACCTCAATATGAACTCACGGATAGGCACCTTCCACAACACACCATTTTCTTGGTTACATCTTTATTACAATCATATTTTATTATTTAACCTTAAGTATTTTAAGAGCACTTAACATGTAAACATACATTCTCTTTTTCTCTAGACTACATTTCCTTTATTTCATTTAACATTTATCTTATAATGGTTCCATTTAATTTGGTTCATTTCTCTCATTGCAATTAATTTGTATAGCTCAATTGTTAATAGGAACATATTTGTAGACACAAAATCATGCACTTTAGGCATTATGTAGTCCCGGTATCATACTACTATTTATAAGGTTTTTAGGTGAAGAAAGTACTAATTAATCCTCGTCTTTCGGCCATCTTCTCTTATTTTATTTCATCATCCCCAACCTTTTACACCTATATGCCCAGACAACTTTTGTCACTTTGCGTTATTTTAGCCTCGACTGCAGCACCCATGATAGTACTAGGGCGCCCATGGTGCCCTGGTCCCACCAGGGGTGCCTAGATCCTTTACACACTTTCCCACCACTTTTTGGGCTCTTTCAGCCGTTTGAGGTCTTTATCTTTTTGGTGGTCAGCCATTTTGAGGTTAAGTATGAAATTAGATCAAGAGAACCTTATAAACAAAGTTATGATATCATCATGAGGGACCAAGCACTAGTCACTACTATCATCCATCTATTGCATTAAAGATCACTTGCATCCACATAGCTCCATCACAAGGCACAAGGCTAGGTCATCTGCATCACACAAGCATAGGGGGGGATTATATTTTATTCCATGCACACATTCTATTACATTTTCTACATCTAGTTATTGCTCGCTACTTCACAAAGTGTGACTGGCACAAGAGCACCTAGGGCACATTTTGCACACACTCACCAGAACTACATTTGGGTCTGAAATGTAGTGCAACGCTCAGTTAGTAAGCCCACTGTTGTGGCATTTGAGGTCAATCTAACCCATTCATTTGCATTCTTTTTTTTAGGGTTTTAATAGTCCTCTTTGATGTTTTGTAGGTCTTTCTATTCATCGTGGAATATCAGCGACATTTGAAGCAGTACAAAGAACTTGATGCGATAGACAGCAAGGGTTTCAAACCATATGCTGAACCTGTAGAGACCAATTCCAGAGCTTTTAAACAAACCAAGGAACCCATTTTTCATACCAGAGAGCCCGTAGATGCCTCATTCCCTCTCCAGGCTCTCCAGTCAAGATAGACAGTCTAGATCCATCCTTTTCAGGGCTTCTGCACAGTCTTTCCTGCTTTTAGATTCTCCAGTCACCTCTGTGACACAATCCTTTGAGCATCTCTTATTTAGTTGAGTTCTTTCCTCTTCTCTATTGAACATTAGGGTTTCTATTTTCATTATATTAGTTGTTTGGGTCATTTACATACTTCTTTACTGCATTTACATGTTATTCTAAATTAGATTACCTATTGCATATTATCCACATTTTAGTTAATCATTTTGGTGAACCCAATCTTCGAATCCAACTTCAGTCTATACATCTTCTCATATTTTCTATCATGGCTTCTAATGTCTATCAAGCCTCCTTGCTTCAATTGATTCAAATGCACCCATCTTGTAAAGATGCTCTTCAAAAAACCCTAGAGACTATGAGTCTGCCTATCAACATATTGCCTACCCAAGTCAATGCTATTTTTAGTCACCTTTCTGAGGACTCCCTTGATTCCAATTACAATCAATCTATTTGCAAATCCATTCAAGCTCTTCATTCTTTATTTCAAGATAAATTTCAGGCTATGGAATCCATAATCACATCTCTTAAATCTGAAATTCAACAGCTTAAGGATACTTCTCAGGCTCATGATTGTTATTCTTCTCATAATCATCATATGTCTTCTACATGTGCTCATATTAGTGAACCCGAAGTCGTACCGCTCCCTACGCCTCTCACGTTTAATCTCAATGCTAAGAAACAAGATATTTTTCCACAACTCATCACTCATAGAATCATTAGCTTATCACTTACTCATGGTTATCCTCCTTATAGGCTTGCCAAGTATCAAGGTCTTCCATATTGCAACTATCACCAAATCAATGGACATAATGAAAATGATTGTTATGCTTTACAACTAAGTATTAAGTACCTTGCGTGACAAGGTTGTCTCTCATTTGTTGCACAACATCCTAAAACAAATGATAAATCCCATTGGGTTCCTAAATCTGATCCATCTATATCTAATGAGCATCAGGTCAGTGTTACTCAAGATCCTTCTACAATAAGTCAAACACCTCCTAAGCAATTGTACCTCAAAATTAATTCAACACTGCCTCCTACTGAGTCTTTCGCAATCTCACCAAGTCAAACCACGCTACCACCTCTCGCAATCAATCAACCTTCTTCTCCTATCGAGTCTTCTACAGCGTCACCAATACCGCCAAAACTACCACCATTCAAGATTCCTCCCCATCCTACTCCACTTTCGCATCCAATCACTTTTTTCACAGTAACTACTCCTACTTATGGTCAAGACACATTTAAAATGCCACCACTATCGCATGGTCCTACTATTGCTTCGGCCTACCATTGTGTTGGCCCTCACTCTTATCACAACACAGACAATGCTCTCCCATAATGGCATGAAACCTCTCACGTCACTGCATAGATCTACATCATCATAGTACACTTGGGGGGGCATAACACTCACACAATCCCCCCTTATCATATTAGCATAGGTGCATCTCTCATCTTTGCATTATCATACATTCATATCCTTGCATAGGCATACTCATCACACATTCTAGCATCATCATTACCCAATGACACACTCTTGTGCTTTGGTTCACACTTGATTGTTGAGGGATTACTACACATGAACCCCACACACTACACTATATGCATTACACATTATGTTTCATCACACATATGTCATCCTACATCATACATTCTACAACATTTTGATCATTGCATAGTTGTACATCATACATCACACTAGTATTTATTATACACTTCTATTATATACACCACTCGCATTACACCCTTTACATCTTACATAGCATGCATTTAGGCTAGCTACACATATTGCATTACATTCTACACATTGCATAGTTATGCATCATACATATCATTTGGTCGTCACGCATACTACATTGTCTTTTACATGCTACACGCACTACCCTATGACGCACTTTAGTTCCTTGGTCCATACTCGACTGCTGAGGGTTTACAAATCAAATGGACCTTCTCTTCATCACATATTTATCATTCCACCTTTCATCATGCAACATTATTAGGTTAGTGTCATACGCTTTAGGCTAAATGGTCACCCATTCTATCATTTTGTAGTGGTATACACGTTAGGTTACATCACCACTCCCTCTTTTCATCTCGTAGTGATATACGCTTAGGGATAAATCATCACTCATCCATTCATCTTATAGTGATATATGATTAGGCTAAATCATCACTTCTACGTTCATCTGGTCATGATATGCGCTTCAGCTATAAGGGTTCACGCACACATCGTCACTAGGTCGCATCTCATCACTACACATACACATTCATCACAACGCGTTAGACACAACACACACTTTGACCATTTCCCGATGATGCACTCTCGTTTACGGTTCATTCTTGACTGTTGAGGGGGCAAACTAAATGAACCCCACTATATACATTTTCATTCACTCGGGGGGCACGCAGTACCTATCACTCCATTTTGTATTACATTACATCCATACATAACATATTGCATATTATGGTTGCTCTTACTCTTGCTTACTTTTGTTTGTTCATGGTCACTTTCTTACACATGCTAGTTAGCTTACTTGTATGTTGTTCATCTATATCATCCACACATGCGTGTTCGTGTCTTTTTCTAGTTGTGATCACATATATGGGTCTCTTACACGCAGCGTGGATGCTCGTCTTCTGCCCTTCCTACATTGGTTGTTGGAGGCATCCACATTCATCTCTTTCAGGTGTTATTGTTTAATTTAGTACTTACCACTTTACATTACTTGGTTATACATGCTTTTGACATACTAGTTATCTTTCTAACATGTTAACGGGTGCTTCATGTGCAACATTTTTTATGCAAGGATATTTGCATCCATACTTGTTTGTTACATTGCTTGTTATTGTTTACGGGCCTTGCCCTATGTTTGGTGTACACACATGTTTGTTGTATGCGGCCATGATGGCCTTTGAGTGTCTTGTGACATCATGAGTGATGTCACATGTTTATAACCTACTTTGTGTGGCTTATTTTGTCTTCTTACGCGTTTACATTACCTTGCTTTGTATCTTTTACATTGTTTGTGTAGCTTACACACTGTCTTTTACATGCATGATTTTTCATACAAGCATAGGGGTATGATTCTATTCTATTCCATGCACACATTCTATTACATTTTCTACATCTAGTTATTGCTCGCTACTTCACAAAGTGCGACTGGCACAAGAGCACCTAGGGCACATTATCCACACACTCACCAGAACTACATTTGGGTCTGAAATGTAGTACATCGCTCAGTTAGTAAGGCCATTGTTGTGGCAGCTGAGGTCAGTTTGACCCATTCATTTGCATTCTTCTTTTTTTAGGGTTTTGATACTCCTCTTTGATGTTTTGCAAGTCTTTCTATTCATCTTGTAATATCAACAACATTTGAAGAAGTACAATGAACTTGATGTGATAGATAGTGAGGGTTTCAGACCAACTACCGAACCTATAGAGATCAGTTCCAGAGCTTTTGTACAAACCAAGGCACCCATTTTGCAGACCAGAGCACCTGTAGGTGCCCTAGTCCCTCTCCATGCACTCCATCTAGATAGACAACCCAGATCCATCCTTTTCAAGGCTTTTGCACAGTCGTCTCTACTTCCAGATTCTCCATTCACCTCTGTGACACAGTTCCACGAGCATGTCCTATTTAGTTGAGTTCTTTCCTCTTCTCTCTTGCACATTAGGGTTTATGTTTTCATTAGATTAGTTGTTTGGGTCATTTACATACTTCTTTACTGTATTTGCATGGCGTTCTAGATTAGATTAACTATAGGATATTTCTACATTTTAGTTATCACTTTCAAATTATTACAACTAAATATGTAATTTAACTACTTGATTTTCATCGCTCGTGATATGATTCACAATCCACTTTCTCTCAATTAGGATTCCTTATTTTTGAAAGTCGTGTTGCACATGGAATGGTTCACTTTACCTATGTTAACGTTATGAGGGTTTGCGTTGAGTTAAAGAGATGTGTCTCAAATTTCACTTTACTCCTAATCCATCATCTTAAGAATTCAATATCGATATCTAAGAGTTAATTATAGGTTTCAGCCACAATTAACCTTCTTAAGTTGTCCTAGGTTTAATTTATTTCCATTTACCCCAAGGAATCTAGGCCCTACTACAATTCAATACTAGAGTGTGCAACATCTTTAACACACAAGACCTTCGTAAAGGCCCAAGATATTTCGTTGCTACTATCCAAGATAATAGTTTTATCCCCAAGGCCTAGAAATTTCGCAGCGGGGTTCTTTCACAATGTGAACTTGGCACCGCGAATAAATCTATATGTTCCTTACTTGAAAAAGACAAATTGTCTATGAGGGAAAGAAGGAACATTCTCAAGAGTGACATGTGAAGGATGGGCAAGGTACAATGTCCACCTTCTACCAGATTGTCATAAGAAACAAGTAAGACCCATTTTCTCGTCATGGGAAAAAAAATCTCAATTTAGCAATGGGAGGTAGCATGGTTAAGAGATGACTAAGGAGCTCGGTCCCACTATGGAAACAAGGGCACAAAGGTAAGTTCAAGGGGACCATTCCATACAGTAAGGGTTATTATTTCATACTAAAATTTTGGTTTTTTCTTTCCACCTAAAATGGAAACACATGGATACAAGTTGTTATTTTTCTTTGAATACTAAGTGATTTCCTAGGTCAACACATCACTAGAAAATAGGTAAAATATGTCATTCTCAATTTATTATCATCAATTTTACGGGTACAAGCAACATCCAAAATTACGACAGTAGTAACAGTTTTAAATAACAAGATTTTAAATTCATCCTCCTATAATGAGTTAGATATTATATAGAGGATTCTCTTACATACTTTACCATTGCAACATGATACAATCAACTCCTTTTACTTAATCGAACATATAGAAGTACGACTAAGTATGAAAATAACACACTTTCCCAATATGCTAACAATATCATATTCATCATAGAATATAGTAAATAACATTTCTTATTCATAAAAATATTGTTGATATATCTTATACAATTACATTGTTTTCAAGATAACATGTTATTACGAAAGCACAAGTAACGCTTCACCTTTTCCTTTTCCTAGTACCTATAACCACCACATGGTCAACACAAATGTTGGCATGACATCTACCTACAATCTAGCACAATTCACGATTTTATAGTTTTTCATTCACATGATTACAACACTTAGTATGCAATAAGAGAGAGTTAAAGATACATATTTAATTTCATTTCATTTCCAAGCTAGAGGGGGGGAGAGAGAGAGAGAGGAGAGAGAAAAGCACCTTTATTCTAAAATCAAATTTCCCAAAATAAGCAACAAAAGGGAGTTCCATATAGTCATGTATTAGTGTCTACAAGTTTTCTTGTCGGTTATTTAACTTGGTAAGGGTCCCACGACAATCTTTCACATTTTGTTACAAGTTTGCGAAAACATCCAAATTAGCCCGAGGGCTATGAAACTACGTTCAAAAATTGATTTCTGATGGCCAAACGCACAATAAGAAAAATCCTATACACTTTCCTATATACAAGAAAGTCTTTAGAGTTGACGGAACTCACGTTTAGCAAACAGAGTTCGAACAACGACAACCTCTCCAGAGCGACCAATTGTAAATGTGTCAGATTGACCTTATCGCCCAATGACCGGAGGCCTACAAACCTACTTATAAAACTATTTTCCAAAGTTATTTGATCATAACTAAGGGTTGCTAGTGATTTTCAAGGATAAATACTAAATGTATGCGAAGGACAAAATCCATTTCTCCACTCAAGGCCTAAACAGAAAACCAAAACCAAACCAAACTTTGAACTTTCAGCAGTTTCCCGAAGTTGCAAAAAGGGTCAAATGGGCTCCTAAACAGGCTACATTAAATGATCAAATGATGATATAAGGGCATTGTAAAAGTTGTTGTGGAATCTCATGCCAACAAGGAACAAGTTCAAACCTTGACTTTTTGGTTTGGGGTTTAGAGGTGTATTTCACGTGTCGTTAAAAAACATGTTTTATTAACTTTTACAAGCAAACAAATGATAGGTTTTAAAGAAAACTCAAAATCAACTCGGTAATTTAAGAGGTTGTGGCTCTCCAATCTTGTTATTAAAGTTTCTAAAACATCTGAGGGTGTAGTTTAAGAGTACGGTTGACAATCAAATAGTCAGTTTCATTACTTAAACACAAGGTAAATTTTAATATTTTAAGCTACAAATTTCGTTTTTAATTAACAAAAAGTATAATATTCCTTTAGTTTAAATTTATATATCATTGCGAAGGAGAACTAAAAAATATGAAAATCATGCTATACGCAGATAAGAAAACCATGCCTGAGGAAAAAATCGAATCGGGTGTTGCGGAGTCTGACGTTATATGCGTCGGTTGTACTTGCTTGCGGTGATCTAAGGCATATTCAAATCTCCATTTTGAGTGTGTCTTACAACCATTGTAGTCCATGGGGGCAAGTCTCTTAGAGGCATTCGATCGAACAGTTCACTCGCTTTGTTTATGTTTCTCGGGTGACTACTGGAGCCACCAAAATCCTTCAGGTATTTTGTCAAACAAAGCACGTCCCTGATGAATGCTTCCACGTTTTGGCATGCTGGTCTACCAGAGCATAAGCAACTACAACATCTAACAATGTTCCTATAACCTTATGCTTGGACGGGCTGCCCATATCCTGCAATCTTCAGTCCACGTGACCACATCTCGTTGAGGCATTTATCAAACATCTTTTCGCCTTCTATAGCTCCAAAGCTCTCATTCTGGCACATCTTGGGAAGATGTTGGCAATTATTGTGGATTTGGCTTTAAACCCGCCAAACGCCTTTTCAACAAACTCATTCTTTGCACATCCTAAAATCCTTGTAGTCCATCGATCACATTTCTTTCAAGAATTTTGTCAAACAATTCATATGTCTGGACTTGGCTCCCCACAATTTCAATGCTCCAGCAAGAAATAATGAAACAATGCCTATGTCATTCGCTTCCAATCTCAGTCCCACAGCATTTATCCACGCAGCCAGTTGGGAAAGAACCGATGCAGGTTGTGGAGACTTGACTTACACATCTCAATGCATTTGCTTGAAGTTCCAGGGACTTTTCAACAAACCCATCTCACGCATACACTGCCACTGCAATCATTTCAAAGAAGACAACAAAATTAATAAATACATTTTATGCTTTGTTGGATGCCCACACGTTCCAAAGCTCCAATCTGTCGTTTCAAGAACATATCCTAACACAATCTGAGAGTGTGCTGGCATGGAGGATGCTAGCAGAACATGGACACCTTCTGGTTGCATTTGATGAAACATCAGCAATACTTAGCTGTGTGAGGATGCCCAAACTCAATTCTAAGCATCCAATGCGCAGGTTGGGAGGATGATGGCAGGAAATATGGTTGTATACCTGACATTGCCTTTGCGCGAAGGTCTCAACACAAAATCATGTTCCCCTTGCACGCCTCCTCCACTCCATCACTCTAACCACCTCTTCCTGCCCAATCAATTTTCCACCAACTCCGTTCACTAAATGTATTTAACCCATTTTAAATATATTTATTTATTTATTATTTTCATGTCTTATTTTACATTTTTCTATTTATTTGGAACCCCATTTTAATTTCTCGATCATATATATATATATATATATAATTTGATAATCATTTATAACGGTAGTTTGAGTTAATAGGTCAAATACATCCAGAAATGTCACTCATGGCATTCAATGAGGCACCTAAAAAAATTAGACTTGGAGAAGCTCGCCAAACACAGACATGGGAACACATGTTGACTTACGACACAAACTAGTCCCGATTAGAGCAAATGATCTGAGTAAAAATGTCTAATTTCTATTGTACAAAATCGATTGCCTTTGGACAAGTTCGCTCACCTAATTGGTGTGTCACTTTGCATAACACCTCTTTATTATTATATTTGTGTTATTTAAGATTTCCACTTAAATCATTCATCTTAGGTTGGTGTGGGGTCACGACCCCTTACTTATAACTATTCTATAATTGTATTTAATTAGTTAAATATCAATTAGATATATAAATAATATTTATAATTATCTAATTAACATATATAAAGCTTCTTTTATAAGTGTCCCTAAAATTAAATATCCTACTACAGCGGGGTGTGTAATGGCATATATATATATATATATATATATATATATATATATATATATATATATAACAAATTAATAAGGAGAACAAATATTCATCCATTGTTGAGATTTGTTAGGGTTTTCAGTTTAAGTCATTCACTAAAAGGAGGTTTGAGTTTTGTTAAGACATTCATGTTATTGATTTTTTTGTTTGATTTTCATTTCTCCTTATTTTTTATTTACTCATATTTGGGTTACAACTTAAAGTAGCAAATTATATTAATTATTCATGGTAAGTCATATTAGTCATTCATTTCCTTATTAGTTTGAGACAATTTTTTTAATTAAAAAAGTGTTCAATAAATTTAATAAGAGATTGTGGGTGAAGTATGCCAGATGCGTGATAAATTCATAGAATAATACCTTTCACTATGTTAAATATGAGATAGAGATGTTTATTTATATGATAAATCTTAAAGTCGTATTGAAAAAAACAATTGATTGGTAAATTATGGATAAGGCTCCAAGGGCCATACAATTCAAAAGATATTTAGAGATAGCTCACAGAGAACAAACAAACCAAGGAACGTTGAAACTAGAACACCCAAAATCAACTAAACTTAGGGGAGAGCCACCAATACTTGAGCATGGTCCAATTGTGGACATAGTGTCTTGAATACACAACACCTGATAGTTTTCATACTATAACTTGATAGTCATTATAAAAGTGCTTAGTGATTATTTAATTTTGACATGACAACACCCAATCACATTATGACATGTAAGATTTGTTATTATTAAATATTCAATGTTCAACCATTATCACCCATGTTCCCATAATAGTGTAGTGTAACTCAAATTTACTATTCTAAATCAATTCAAAATATGTCTTTCCCTCCAAGTAAACACTCCAAAAATATATATAATTTTTTTAAAAAACTTGAACTACATGTTGATGGAAAAATCAAGATCCCATATGGTATAGAATTGATTTTGTGGGGCCCTAACTTAGGGTGCACCGCTACTAGCTCCTCTCCCCTAATAGACACTGGATTTAATCCTAGTTACTTTATCACTCTAATGGATCATTATTTTTAGTTTCAATAAATACGATTACAGACCATGTTCCAACATTCCTCCTCTACTACAGAAACATCCTTTCTATGCACCTCTATTTTTTTATCATAAATTGTTATAATGGATTCCTAAAATAGTGAGCCCTCCTAGATGGCTATCACCTTGAGGTTGTGATTTCCTCGAGGCTCGCAGGGAGGCACTATTTCTTTAGCTTGTTTGTCTTGTACTTATACTGACTTAAGCAAAATTTCAATGTCAATAATTTACTTATCTAGTCCTGCTCCCTTCTTTCTTCACCCCCCTTCACTTCCCTTTCAAAATTTGTTGCCCTTCCGAAAAAAGAGCAATAGACTCTTCCTCGTAACCAAAAAAACCCCAGAATCCAAACCCTCATGTAGAACACCTAGAAAGGTATCCTCGCCACACTTAGGTTAGGGGAAGATCCTAGACGCAACGGCTTGAACCCAACATTTGTTAGGATCAAAATACATATGAGCAGCAAAAGTGGAATTAACAGATAAATAAATGAAACATGTAATCACAAGATAAAGTCAATATTTAACGTGGTTCACCCAATTTGGGCTACATCCACCATAAACAAGCCAGTCGTCTCCTTTATTCAGTCATGAGGAATACAATACAATTCTCTCTTTTTCATACTCCAAAGAGTAAATCCATGCATATATATATATATATATATATATATATATAAACTTGTGCACCTCTTTGTAAAAGTTTGCTTCAACCACAAGCAACCTAAATATCACATGCTTATAAATAAGACATGCATAAAAATAAAAATAACAACTCTTGTTTATTAATAAGAAAACATTATTTTGATCCATGGCCATGAATTCCTCCCAAAAAATAGGAAAAAGAAAACCAAACTGCCAATTTAACTTGCAATCAGGGTCCACAACTTCAACAACATTAACTTGGTCGAGATCACTCAAATTCCCATTTGTTGTAGTTGATTCACGACTCCTAGAGCTCAGTACTTCACCTAGAGATATCCCCTATTACGTCAGCACTTCATCACAACCTTGTTGAACCACATAACACACATAAGCTAGACACTGATGGGGGTGTGATTGTTTCATATTCCACACTCCCCATGTATTCGTGCACCCACCAGAATAGTGGTCAGCCTTCCTACAATTTCATAAAAAAAAACAAGGGACCCTTCAAAATCTAATTTTTGAATCCATGTCCCAAAACAAGTGTTAAGACATATGGAAGAAGGGAGGGGTTCTCCAAGTGGACCATTAACACAGAACCAAGCACTTAACAATCTAGTGTGACCCACCGTATTTAGATCCAAGGTAATAATATTCCCTAAGGATCTGGAGATCCCGAATAAAATATTTTTGTCCCAAAATTCCAATGGTAAAGATGGTAAACTCACATAGACAGGGAAACAAGGCTCAAGGCTTTCCATTAAGGTTATTGGTCTCCATCTTGACATGGAAATTATTGTTTTACTAAAAAACCAAGGCCCACCCTGCATAACCCTGATGATATCTTCCTCTAAAGCAAAGGAGAACCAAAAAAGACCATTAGCTAGGGCTACCACCTCCAATATGGCCTTTATCTTCCATTTTTGCTTAGCCCATTCCCTAACAGTGTCAATATTGGGTCTAACCCCAGAGAAACTCCCTATAAGAGCCAAGTCATACCTTTTCAGAGCTCTATTTGCAACAGTGTCTGGCACCACAAAAGAAGGACCATCCTCTGCCCATTCATGGGTTAAATGGAAAGCTTCCGCTGATATTGTCCCGAAAACACGTTCCTCCCAAGATGCTAACCTTGGTCTTGATGCCCCCTGTCTCATCTTTGTGCTCAACTCTTCCTGAATCTGCAAACCAAGGTCTCCCTCCCACTCTTGTCGGTGTTCAAACTCCTCAAGCCCGCCTAGCCCGCCCATTTCCACATAACTAAAACATTTTGGTTCCTCTTTACAATATAAGATAGGTATTACAAGGGCATATTACACCATAAATATTATAAATTTATATAGGTATATGGTATATTTTATTATATACATATTGCATATTACATAATAATATATAATTAATTATATGCTAATATTAAGGTATACATAATATAATGCATGATAAGTTGTCTTTCAGTTTTGGAGAGTCTATTAATGATCGATGCTATCATGGACTGAAACTTCATGTATTTTTCTGCAAGCTAAGGCCTTCTCTCTAGGTATCAATAGAAAAAAAAGGGTATACATAATATAAATAATTAGTTAAATTTGGCATAATTATACATATATTAACTAATTTAATACCTATATATCATAGAATATGAATAATATAGAATAACTATACAATAAATAAACATTATAATATAGTATAATTATATTTACAATTATAAATACTATTATTGTTAAAGCATTCAATAGTTAAATATTATATATCTACTAGCATATCTATCTTAAATAAATCTATGTAAAATATGTCAAGAGGTATCATTTTTGAGGCATTTATTTCACTTATGTCTTAAGTCTAATATAGGCGCCTCAAGAATGATACCTCTCGGCATATTTTACATAGATTTATTTAAGATAGGTAAGCTAGTTTATATTATTTTATTATCCTAAGAGGCATTCCTATAATGACACTTGGGGGTGTATGGCATGCATGGTTCATTTTTTATTCTTGAGATTAAATTTGACATTATTTGTCCATCACGTGGCAATTCATTTTTAAATTTAATGTCTATTTGATTGTCACATGGAAATTCATCCTTAAATTTGAACTTTCATTTGGTTTTATCTTTTTTGTCATATAAGTCATTAAAAAATAGTAGAAATTTAAAAGGGTGTCAAGTATGCAATTCAATGATTGGAAACTAAACAGATCGCACAAACCAACAAATATAAGGAGAAATGACAAGGGTTGAAAAGAATATGCAATTCACGTACATGAAAAACAATGTTTATTACACCAAGAAGCATTCCTACAATGGCAGCCAAGGTTGTAATGGCATGTGTGGTTGACTTTTATTTTAGACATTAACTTTGACGTTCATTTAACAGTCACGTGGCAATTTATCTTTAAATTTAATGTCTATTTGAGTGTCACATGGAAATTCATCCTTAAATCTGAACTTCCATTTAATTTTAACTTTTTATCAGACAAGTAATTCCAACAATAATAGAAATTTAAAAAGGTATCAAGTATGCAATTGAATCGTTGGAAAGTAAAGAGATCACACAAACCAACAAATATAAGGAGAAATGGCAAGGTTTGAAAAGAATATGCAATTCACATAAATGACCAACATATAAATCAATAAATATATCCATACAACTATAATTACATCGTGAGGCATTCTTGTAGTGGGCTGCGACCTATTTTTCCTGACAGGTTTTGGGCATCAGATGACTCAACTTGTTTGTTGCGATGTTGTTGAAATCCAACAACGGAGAAAGCCCTATATTTCATTTGTGTGGTGGGTCATATTTGCCTTAGGCTTCATTGGCATGGTAGATGGAGAGAAAAAGGAGAAACAGTGTTCATGGCTACTTAGAAAACTGTGTTTACTTTCTACATGGTGGATTTCAATTTGCAAGGGTTGTTGGAGGATTGCATGGGTCGTTAATGCTTACACTGCTTCGACGGTTGCTGATCATTGGTATTACTGTGACGACACCACAACTGCGCAGGCATGAACAATTTAAAAGAACTCAGTTTGTAGTGAATGTGTTCCATCTTAAACAATCGCGCCCTGAAAAACCGCAGATTGCAGAAATTGTGAAGGCGCGTCTTCACTTACCGGTGGAATCTGTCATCTATCTTTCAAAATTTCAGACAGTGGATTCATTATCGAAAGGGTTTGGGCTGGCATACGACACAGCTGCTGACGCAAAGAAGTATGAGCCCCCCTACAAATTGAAGAAGATGGGTGTCTTTGTTAACAAGGGGAAAAGAGCATTTAAAAAAGATGGGTGTCTTTGTTATCATGTTGTAATTAAAATTTATGTTTTGCATTGTGCATGTTGTTTTTTGGCTTCAAAAATACTTTATATAAATATCATACTCTAATTACCATTGGTTAACTTTTTGGCAAGCTGGAAATACACAGTGCAAATATTGTGTTGAAGTTTGAGTTTCTTCATAATCTGCTTACTTATATAATATTTCAAATTTGAAGTGAAGTTTTTCAGCATAAATATATTGCTTTTTAAATTACTATAGCCTCCCTCAAGTGGAAGTGTATTTGTCATCTCCTCCCTGTTGCTACTGCATGTCTTCAACTATGCATGTATACAGTAGTTGTAACTTGTAAGAAAATGCCTGAAATTAGGTGGAAAAAATTCATCAAATGTATCTGCTTATCTGGTAATTTTTTTAATATGAGGTTGCTTTTTTGGTACAGACACATTGGTACACAAATTTTAATTTGTCTAGATACATATTGCATACTATCAAATGGCAAATTAGGTTTTCTACCAGTCACTTCACCATACGTGAGGTATACAACTGTACCTTTTGAAATACAGACAATAGACTAAGAATTTCATGATCTGTTTCTTTTTTCTTATCTGTAATTTCGATCTGAACAACAAAGATTTAAGAACGGTAGGAAAGCATGATCTGTATAAAAAATCTCAAAGTAAGGAAAGGAATTCTGTGGGTGGACTGAATTCTTCTTCAAGTTGTGATCTTTTATTACTATCTATCAGACAATCTACAGATATGTTGGTGCTTGTAAAGATAAAGGTCTGTTCTGAATGTAAAGTGTCCTTCAAGTAAATGGTTCAAGTAAACATGTGACCTTAAGAATGGTATATACTGTGTTGTTGAGGTCTTCATTGATCTGTTTGAGCTTGAAAGCAGTGTATTCTACAGTGATCTAGAGAACTGTGAGAATGTGTAAAAAACCGATGTTCAAGCTTGAATCAAGAAAATTCTCAATGAGCTGTGAAGATATCTGGAGAACTAGATAGTAGTCTTAATGAGATGGATGAGGCCGATAATGTATGGAATCGCTATTTTAAGGAAAAGGGTTTGTAAGTGTGTCTACATGATAGATGATGAATACCTAATTCCTTTCCGTGGGGATGTCTTTCTTCTCAAAAGATTGTGTACCCTTATCTGCATTAGTCAGATCATTTGGTACTCCCAGACGGGGCAAGAGAAACATCAATTTTTCCCACTCCTTTTGTAGTATCTCATATTTGCAAATCATGCTAATAGTTGTGAGGAAATTTAGCTTTTTATGTGTTTTCTGCAGAAACAAGGAGGAACCAGACCATTCTAAATATCATGATTTTATAAGACTCGTGACAAAAACTGAAGTTAGGAGTCATTCCATTATGAAATCAAAACAGTTGGATGTGTATGAGTGAACTCACTTTTAAAAGCTCCTCTAAGGCTTTTTAATTCTTCTGGTTCTGTGTTTCATCGTACATATACAGTTTTGCACCAAAGCTCATCAATGATTAGATATTTTGGTGTTTTTTATACCAAATTCTTAATTACAATGTAAACTTCCATTTGAGCTATGTCATGGAATACGAAGTTTTAAAAATCCAGAGGCTTTTTCATTACCCTTATATGCAAAAACTTTTTTCTTCTGTTCTTTTGGTAACTAAACCTCTCACTTGGGTTGATGTATTACATTTCATGGATCTGGCTAGCTATGGAAGGATTTTAAACTAGTCAGAAATTTCCCATTTGCAGATTTTGAATTTTTTAAGATTTTTGGCTTATTCAAAATGGAACTATAAAGATGTTTTGCCTTCAAGTGATATGAACAATTTTATTTCACCTTCAGAATTGTTTTTCACTTGCAATGACAGAATTCCAACATGCAGAAGATAAGACGCCATTTTTCTTATTGTAATATATCCAGATTACAAATATGAAACCACAAACCAGATACACTACTCTATATTATTGTGTCTTTGTTTGAATGACTTAAAAATCCCCTTCATTTAAAGCATTAATGACAAATGTATTGAAAATTCCATAGCAAGCCTGGCCTCCAAAAATTGCTCCATGTAAATGTCTTTATTACAACCCAATAACAGCAATTTTCTGCTGTTATTACAAATGATAGGTTGCATGGAAGCAGAAAAAGAAGCCACTACAATGAAATATTGGCAATATATGTCTTCCAAATTCAACCCAGAATTTGAAATTTTCAGTGAAGAGGATTAGTAATGTACAATAGTCACATTTACTAGAGGTGAAGCCTAAAAAATTTACACCAAAATAAAGCTACAGCTTCAGCAGGGGCATGCTTTTTGAAACTATTCCAAGAAAGTTAGCACCAAGTATTATCATCAGTCAATCAGCTTCCACAAGCAATACATTCATCTTTGTTCTCCAATGAACAGGCCACTTGAGCCATTTTTGTTTCAACATCTTCAGTCACTTGCTTGGTATTTTCCTGCTTCAAACACCAAAATGAAATCACAATGCACAGTTCCCTACTTAAAGGAGGGGGGGTAATCATTTGATATAAATGCAATAACTCAGCTTAATTTAACAATAAGAACTGTCGAGAAACACAGAAAACCAAACACTGTCATATCTCCAGTGCATACCTTGATGCTGGTTGTATCCACAGTAAACTGGATTGCATCTGCTGCGGCCCTTGAACGTAGATAATACATTCCAGTTTTCAAGCCCTGTCCATTACATTTATACAATCTCATAAATTAAGGAATATCGTAATCACACTAAAGTTAAACACATCATCACCATGAATGAAAAATGTTGAAGGCCAAGAGTGGATCTCATCATTGTAGAAAATTATGCATTACCTTTGACCAGGCATAGAAATGAAGAGAGGTAAGCTTGCCAAAGTTGGGCTGGTCCATATGAATATTGAGGCTTTGGCTCTGATCTATATAGCAGCCGCGCTCCACTGCCATATCCACAAGAGTACGTTGTTTTAGCTCCCATACAGTCCTGTTTAAACAGAGGCCATATCAATTAGAAACACTACTAAATTTACAAAACAAAAAAACTAGCTTGAACCATCAATTATTTATTCAACCTGTAAATATCTTTGAGATCATCAGGAATCTCGCTGATGTTTTGGACAGAACCACTATGATATATGACTTTATTCTTTAAAGAAGGAGACCAAAGCCCCATATCCGTTAAGTCATGAAGTAAGTGCTTGTTTACCACCACAAATTCACCGCTGCCCAATGCAACAAACAAGTTATCAGTCAACAATATTTGTACAATTCAGTTTCACAATAAACTTAAAACATGTAGTTTAAAAAATAATGAACAGAAAAAATGTCAGCAATCATTTTGCAGAAATTTGGAAGATGCGGAGTATCACACAATCCCCTTATAATAAATAGCCAAGAAATTATTGACACCAACAAAATAATCCCAGAAATAAGTTTACCTTAAGACAGCTTGACATTTGGGCCAAAACATTGAAGGGGATGGAGAGTTACTGTAATTGTGCTTTTTCCGAGGCACTTGATGTTATTCCTTATACTCTGGTACAGATTACAAGGATGAATCCCATTGCTATTGTTGCTGACCTTAGAGACTGTCAGGCCAGTGGAGAGATCAACATTGGCATCAATGTGAGGGAGGGGCAGATAATGTGGTTCAGTCGTTAGCGGTGGGTACAGAATGTGTGCGGGATGATTTTGAAGATTAACAACATTGTGAGTGTAGGGTATGACTGTCAAAATTTAAGAAATGATAATCTATTAAGCAGTCTCCCTTCCCTATATATAGATATGGTCGGTCGGAGACCTGGGTTCAGGGGATTGTTTCTCAATGACTGAGAATGCTCTAAAAAGGATGAAAAAGAGGGGAGGAAAGGGTGTTGGCAATGTCTGCTCAAGCATGTCACATCAAGGGATTATCACAACTTGAAGAACTCATGCAATAGCAAAACTAAAAAATCTTTCAGCGATAAATCAAACTTACCTGATAAGGATAGAAATGACCAATGTATGCAGGTTGAAGACCAAGATGTAGATGTTTGGCTGTTGAGAAAGAGCAGAATTATTAACAATCACCTGGAAAATGATGGAAAAGTCACGAGTCTGTGGAATGGCATGGGGAAATACGTGAAATTGTCCAAAGTTAAATATCTGGATGAAGTTATAGCAGACGTGAATAAGCATTATAACAGAAGATGGAGTGTTGCTGTGACAGATTACGTAAACACATACATATTTGGTTCGTGGCAATTCCTCAGTCTTTTGGCCGCAGGAATACTTTTGCTTCTCGCTTGTTTGCAGGCTTTCTGTTCTGTGCAGGACTGTAAGCAGTGGTGGAAGGACATGGAGTTACTATAGGGTAAACCGTAAAGGGAAAGAGGCATTAATAATTCATATACATTATTTGGTAAATGTGTGTCTGTTGTTATTTCTCCTTATTTTCCATGTAGTAATTATCATCATGTTTGGGTTTTACCTTCCTTACGGCCCTCGCGGAAGAGGGAATTCGAGTCTCTTCGTTGCCATTGTTAACTACATGATATATGATGTGTACCATCTGGAATTCACTTGGGTAACTAACAACACGGAGCTCCGTGCGCTTCTCATCCAAACCAAAGAAAAATCTGTAATTATTATCGAAGATGTCGATTGCTCGCTCAATCTAACAGATTGGATTGTGAATCCTCCTGAGGCAGATGAAAACATAAGCAAAGTTATTTTTTTTGGTTTTCTCAATTTCACAGACAAACTATTGTCGTCCTGTAGAGAGGAGCATATCATTGTGTTTACAACCAACCACATGGAAATGCTCGATCCTGCCCTACTCCAATCTCGAAGGATGGGCATTCACATCCTCCTCAACTTCTACACGTTCCCCCAATTTTAATCTCTCGCCTTCAATTATTTGCAGATTGAAGAGCATCCGTTATTTCTGACTATAGTAGAAAAATTGGAGTCGGGGGCTGAAATGACTTCTTTTGAAATTACAGAAGTTTTGATGAATAAAATGGAGAATCTTTCTGAAACATTGAATGATGTAATCTGTGCGTTGGATGCCAAGAAAAAGGAAAAGGAGGCTCTGATTCCATCCTACTATGCTCAAACCACAAATTATTGTTCTGGAGGGGAATTGCAGCAGTTTTCTATTGCAGTAATTGCAAGTCAAAAACCATAAACATACATGTTTGATGAGCCCTCGAGTTATCTTTATAAAAAGCAACGGCTTAAAGCAGCACAAGTAGTCTGGTCATTGCTCAGGTCGGATAACTATGTCATTGTTGTCGAGCATGACCTTAGTGTCCTTGAATACTAATCAGACTTTATTTTTTGTATATATGGAAAGACAGGGACTTATGGGGTGGTAATGCTTCAATTTTCAGTTAGAGAAATCTTTTTGTCTGGTTTTATTCCGACTGAAAATCTTAGATTTTGAAATGAGTCATTGACATCCAAGGTTGCAGAGAATAATATGTACCAAATAATAATAATATGCACATTGAAAAAAATTAAATACTCTAGACAAATAGACTGAAAAGCCATATGACAACATCAAAAATTGGCACTAAGAATAAATCAACAAATTTTCAAACAGGATTGCAACATTCACCAAAAATTAAACAGTCTTACACATAATGGAGATAAAATTGACTAAAGGAGGTGTACTGAGTATCATTAAAGTATCCCCCCATAACGGCTTGACACTAAAACTATTGAACTTGTCACTGTTATGATCATCATTGAACTTTGCAATTCAACACTGAGTGGACCTGTCAGACGGAAATCATATTCAACCTACCCTACTTCCCTCTAAGTTTTTAGGCCATGTCCTTGACAAAATATTACAGGAAGGGTCCATTGTGCTGCTCCAAAAATATGTCTGTAGAATTTGTAATAAAGACCTGTAAATTGCACCTTTGTCATTGTTTGAGTTTTGTAAAGTCTTATTTTTTTATTTTGTGATGTCAATTATTCTTTCCCTGTGTTATAGGAAAGTTCTTATTACTGACATGGACAACATTGTATCCACTTGGCCAAGGCAAGGAACACATGTTCCCATCCCTGAACATATTTTATGAGGGAAAGAAATAGTATGTGAATCAATGCCCCTTGCACACACTTAGTTGTCTCCAAACACACCCGCCTGCGATAGATACACTATTGTAAACAGTGAAAAAAGTTGCATAGACATTTCTGCTTTGACTTTAACATCAAGGATCTGGACTATAGAAGGCAGGGCTCTTGCTAAAACAACTCTTAGAGAGTACTGAAATACAAGGGGCAGTGGCGTCATCTTCGCCTTTGATTTCATGGACAAAAAAGGCGGAGAAATAAGAATCACTTCTTTCAATGATGCTGCAAACAAATTCTATGCACAAATAGAAAATGCATGCCTATACAGTATATCTAATGGCAGAGTGGGTAAAGCAAATCGTTCTTACAACCATTTAAACAACGAATTGGAAATTTTCTTGCTTCCCTCTTCTACTGTCACTCCTGCGATTGAACTACAAAATAATGTTCCCCTCCATCACTTCCACTTTAAAGAGATAAATGATATACCATCCATCCCTACACGCTTAATGGTGGACTTAATTGGTGTTGTGATGGCCATTTCTCCTTGCTCGACCTTTCATTGCAGAGACAATTATCAGGCTATAAGGAGAACATTGCTAATGCAAGATATGTTCAGCTTTAGTATCTCTATGACCTTATGGGGCCAACATTTACACGATCTTTGCAAAGAGTTATCAGAGATACTCTCAGTTCCAGATTTCCCAGTCTTGGCAATAAAATATGGTCATGTTTCAGATTTCAATGGCACAATTGTTGACACCATTTCTGCTTCAAAATGCTATGTAAACCCTCAAATTTATGAAACGCAAGCTCTTTGCAATTGGATATCTTCACCAAATTCACATGTTCCATGCCCATCAGTCACCAACAAAGATGGGCCTCCACAATCTATGGTTGTTAATGCTACTTTGTTACAAATTTTACAGATGGGAAATCTCGAAACCAATGAGTGGGTGACTATTGAAGCTGAAGTATCCAACATCAACATGGATAATGTCTTCTACATGGCTTGCCCAACAACAGTCAATGACAAACAATGTAGAAAAAAGGTTCAGGAACAAACATATGGTAAATGGTTTTGCAAAAAATGTAATATTCATGTTCAAAATTGTAATTACAAGTACGCTCTACGTATGGATTTGAAAGATGCTACAGGGGAATTGAAAGGGGTTACTGCTTTTGATGACACTGCAGAAATGATAATGGGAATTTCAGCTGAAGACTTGCAATTTATATCCATTGATAATGACGCCACACAGGATATTTTTTATCATGTCATTGGACATGCTTTCCTCTTCACTCTTTCTCTTAAAAAGGAAACATACAACGGAAAAACCCAGTTAAAATGTGTTATTCTTAAGTCGAAGACAACATGACATATCCTACAAATTCCACCATATGAGTGTTCTACATTTTGTTAATGCACAAATCCTCCCTTCACAACTATGCTCTTTTTACATTCCTTTTTTCCCGTAGTACCTTTTCCAAGTTCAGATTTTTAAAAAGAATATTGTATGTATTCCAACAATATAAAAAACAAATATTATTTGCATAAATCAACTACGATCGTCCACTAAGTTGTAATTCCTCTGCATTATTTGTCATATCTCCCTCATATATGATTATGAATGAAATTATTTCATGTTGCTTTTGTACAAAATTGATCATTTGTTGTCATTTCCCATGTGTACAATTGCATTTATTACTATCTTCTTGACCAAAATTTAATGTTTACATCTTATCATGCATGCACATTTATATTTATGTTTCAATAATTAGTTATACACTAATTACTTATTGCTCATCAAATTTCTTGCAGAAAACTCCAACATTCAATTTCGTAACTTCTAAATGTCTCCTCCTCCAACAAGGGAGCGTAAATGAGCGTATTATGCAAGAAATAGGTTGCACATCACTGAGTAACAACGTCGCAGATACCACGCTCGCAGGCTAACGGGTACCCGTCGAACCTCACTTCCTTTGCACCAGCCACAAATTCAAGCACCCCCGCCAAGTATTTCTGCTTCCACTTCCTATTCCAGCCCACCTTGCCCCAATCTACATCGCATAAATGATTTGGACATTGGTTGTAGTTCCCGTCCACAATCTTTCCCATGCTACACCTTGACTTCCACTTCAGCCACCAACATTTATGCATATACTCCCTCGCCTTCTACCACACCCAAAATACCATTGGCACTTCCTTCCTTTAAGCAAGCACAAAGATCTTTCCGTAAAAGAATAGATACCTTTGAAAATATGGATACTTGCTCTGTCTGTATGGAAAGCTACCTAGGAATCACCGGGAAAATGAGAGAGCAAAAATACATATGCAATAGATGCTTGGCCTAGAAAAATGGTCACCGCTTCTCTACATGGAACAACATGAATCTAGGCCATCAACCTGCAATTCTTAAATGCCTTACACAAGTGGAGGAAATGATTATTACAAGATTCAATCCAATCTTACATGTTAGCCAAATTCCTGGGGGACAATACAAATACACTGGCCACACTATCAGTTTCCCACAAAACATTGAATCTATTGTTAAATACCTTCCGCAACGTTTTGGCAATGTGGACATCTTGCTTTTACAAAGAAAAGGGTAGAACCAAACAAAGTGTGATTTCTATGTTAGCAGGTCACGTGTTTGGGATGCACTCCAGTTCAAAATTGCAAACGACCCTTACTACAAAGATGTTCTGATCGATTATGGCACCTTATCCTCTTTACCAATTGAACCAACCAATGTTTCTTCCATCTTGCAAACTGTTGAAATAAATAATCCCCCCCATCAAGAGGAAATTCCCCTTGTTTCTGATCCTGACAAATTTATATCACCCAATAGTCAATCCTTTCCATCATCCTTTGTCCCTTTTTCCCTAATTAAGGTACTGAAGAGGAAGAAATTCAACAGTTCTTATTTGGTTCAGTAAATGGCTCACCATTATCATTGCCTTGGCCTAAAATTGGCCTTTCCCCAATCAATGAATACAACACAGAAGGCTTGTTTTCACAGCTTTCCCAACCTTGTTTCCCACAGGTTTAGCCATGTTTAAACAGCCTCGCATGAAAGAGGTCCAACTTCATGAATACGCACTACACCTACTTGTTACTTTGACAACCGCTTTGGAGTGCACCTTAGGTTTAGGTATTTTTTGCTCAACCTCATCATGTGTCATCATAGCCAAGCAACAACTTTTGTCTTCATGAGACAATATATACTTCAAAACATTCCAACAACTATATGTGACCTATGACAATGCCTTCAAGCCAATTCAAATGATGCACTCCCACAAAATCTTATGTGGTTTGGCATGCACTTCGTTGCGGAACTAAGTCTTTCTGGTTGAAAAGTAGAGGTGAACTTTCCGATATGGTTGAAAAACTAGCAACACCGACTTTGTTCTTCACTTTAAGTGGTGCTGACACCAAATGGTCAGACCTCCGTAGTGTGATGCCTAACACTAGCCCTGTAGATCCTTGTGAAGCACAACAATGGAGGAACCATAACATTATCTCCAACCTTCATCGAGTTTCTGCATACTTACACCAAAGAATCACAGTATTCCACGAAGAGGTCTTGCAAAAATACTTAAGAGCAACAGACTACTGGTATAGGTAAAAAATGTCTCTTCCTTTATTTCCTCTTCCACAAAGCTTCCTTATATTTGTTCATCTCTTTCCACGTATGAATGGTAGCATAACCCTTCCTCCTACTTATTCATCTCTTTCTAGGTACGAATGGAAACATAGAGGATCCACACACGGTTCCTTTGGCTTCTAGAAGCCCGAAATGTGGAGACAATTGACTGGAGTAACACGTCTGTTGTCAACTAAGTTAGAGAGTACTTCGACAAAATTGTTTCCACATGGAATCCCCATTCAATTTCATGTAGATCAAAATACATTCACCGTCCACTCCAAGATGATCCATGCTTATTAAAGACATCTGAAATATAGGAAACCGACCCTCTTTTAGACTTAGAAGAAATTCTAAATCGAATGCAAAGGCATACCAAATGCTCTGAACGTACATGCCTGTGAAAAAATAAATGGCATGGAATGCATGTATAAAGCACCTTGGGAACTACTTGAACAGTCATCACTAGGAGTTAATGACAAACACAAAGTCCAATACATGTCAGCCAGAAATGATGACAGATTGAATATCCACAACCCCACCATGTTGTCCATCTGGAGAGCCAATGTTGATTGCCAACCCATACTCTCTAAGCATGCAGTCCTAAAGTATATTGTTAAATATGCTTCCAAAGCAGAGCAACATTCTGAATCATACCACCAAATGCTCTCAAGAATATCTTCGACAACCGATCCCCATCAACCAGCCAAGGTTATCTTCCGAAAAATGCTTACAGATAGTGTCGTTGATCATGACATAAGCGCCCAAGAAACATGTCACATGCTGCAAAAGTTACCTCTTATTCTTTATAGCTGATCCTTTGTTTCACTGAATGTTGGAAAGAAAATTTTGCCTTACATCTCTCAAACCAATCATCCAGACAACGAGCCAAAAAATTTCATACATGCATACATAAAATTCCCTGCCCATATGGAATAAATTACACTTATCAAAGCAGCCAGAAGTTGGTCTCACAACAAGCTACGAACAGGTGAAAAATGGAAGCAACGGTCAACATATGCTATTGTACGCGTATCCCCCAGATTTTATTCCATCCCCAATGACCATTCCCCTTCCTTTGAACTCTTCTGATGGAGTGAACTTCTTCTCTACAAACCTTTTCGCAACATCCCCACAAACATTGGAACCACATCAGAGCAAGTCATTTCCAACTGGCTATTACTTAAAGAATTTTATCATCCTTGGCATGTCAAACGCATCTCTATATCAAATGATTCCTCTTCCTCTGACGAATCTCCTTCAAATTCTGAAATCTTACGTCCCACTCCACTACATGCTGAATGGGAAATTTTATCCCAATTACATCCAATTAATTCCATGTGCCTTGACAAGTTCAACATGCTAGGCCTTCAAGACTTTGACTTGCATCACAATTGGAGCCAAAATGATGTACCACTTAATTTACATGACGTTGCCCCGTCATTCATCGATATGTCCAAAAACACTACAACAATCCCTTTCCACATGCAAAATTGCACATCCAGCACAACACCTTTCTCTCCAGAACAACACTAGGCTTTTAATACTATAGTCAACCATTACAAGCAAGGAATTATTTCACCCCCTCTAAAAATGATTATATAGGGTACTACAGGCACACGTAAATCTTATCTCATAAACAAAATCCGCAATGCATTATCCTCAACATGCATGCAACAACCATCTCCTCTCCTAGTCATCGCACCTACAGGAGTGGACGTATTCAACATTTCTGCATCAACCATACACGCTGCGTTACGCGTTCCAATAAAAGAAATAAAACCACTCGAAGGCATGTCACTTTCCACTCTCCAACAATCCCTTCAACATGTTCACTACATTCTCATTGACAAAATGAGCTTCATAGGCCCAACACTCCTTGCAAAAATTGACTTCCGTCTTCGTGAAGCCTTCCCCCACTTCAAATCAACTGCTTTTGGAAACAGATCCATCATTCTCGTTGGTGACCTTGGCTAACTACCCCCTGTCAATGACGTTCCACTTTACGTTGGCCACACCTACGGAACAAACCTACGATTTAGCTTCACAACATGCATCACACTTACAACAATCTTTAGGCAACAAGGTTCAAATGATGCTCAAATTTCCTTTTGGCAGCTACTACTAAATATCAGAGATGGAATCCCACTCCTCCACGACTGTAAAACACTTATCCAACGAACAAACTCCCAAATATCTATTACCGACATAGCACCTTTCCTTCTAGCTCCACATTTGTTCGCAATAAATGACCTTATCAACCAACACAACCTCAACATGCTAAAATCCCTCAATTCTCCAATTGCACGCTCTAATGCTTAATAAACAAGGTGTGACTATTTAGAGGAACGTGATGAGGAGCAACTTGAACCAATTATTCTCCTCTGTAAGCAACAAAAGTTTATGCTCACCGCAAATTTGTGGGTTGAAGCTGGACTTGTGAATGGCTCCATTGGACCCATTATCGACATTGTATATGCCCTGTCATCATCCCCTCCAGCTCTTCCACATTTTTTTGTAATCGACTTAAACAAATACAATGGCCCTCCTTGGAATCCACATTTCCCCACCCATGTCCCCGTACCCCTAATCTCAAGAGGAAACCACAGGCAAATTCCTTTAAAAATGGCCTGGGCACTTACAATCCATAAATCACAAGGGCTTGCTTTACATAAAGCAATTATGGATATATGTTCTTCAGAACGACCAGGGCTTACTTTCACCACAATTTCTAGAGCCCCCTCCTTAAAAGACCTATGCATTTCACCCCCCTTCTCTTTCGAACGCTACTCCAAAATGTCCCTTTCCCGACACCTCCTTCAAAGAAAGGAGGAGGAATCACGACTACAAAATATTCAATTCACCACATCCGTAACATAATCCACCTCAACCCATGCTCCCCTCCCTCCCACCACATTCATTCACATTGTCATTCCCCATTGCTCTGCTTCCACTCTTAAACACGTAAGTAAACCTTCCAAAAAAAATTGGTGTCAATTACAAACTTTTAAAAACTGAGAACAAATTACATTATGCTTTACTTGACAATTGTGCAATGATGACTATAGGTTAAGGTCGACTGTTGAAGACGGTAAAGTCTATCAAGAAGTGACTTGCAAGACATCAAAACGACGACAATCACCAACACCTTTCCTATTTTCCTTTTTGTAAATTAGCTTTCTTACGCAAGTACAAGTTACTCTTGATCTATAAATGATCCACTATGTAAAATACTTGTTGTTATGAATGAGAAAGCAATTACTTAACATTGCAAATAGAAAAATGCAACAATCCGTCTAAAATAACATAGATTTCATAACTTAATGATTTTCAATACAATCATAGAAACCAACATGCACATTAATCAACCCAAAAACCATCTGCATAAACTTCATATTGCAATTCCTACCTACGTCATGCTACACATCCAAGCCAAATATAACCCACATTTTGGAACAAAACACCCTCTCATTCCTTACGGCGTCGTCATTGCATGCTTCATCGTGCGATTGCTAGTTGTACACCAATGAAATTTTATTGGGCGCTTTAATACGAACTTGGACAAATTATTGTGAGAGCTTGTGTGCGCTATTATTTTATTGTTGTATATTAGACTATCAAAAATAAATTTCTCAAGGTATGGAATTGTGGATATTCTTGAGTGCCATTGTGTTGTAAAGTAAGATATTTCCTATGCAAGTGGTGTAAACTATGATATTTTCTTTATCCGAGTGACTATTTTTAATTATAAAGTGAATTTCAATGTCTAAACTTCATTATATTAGTTGTTTGATATGTTAATGAATCTATGATATTTGATATCAAAGAGATGAATGTATAATATTGATATATTATGGAGTTCAATTATGATACTAAAGGGTTTAATTAGATATTTGTTGCCACATCAAAAAAAATAGAATTTAAAAATATAAAATGTTTCTATCAATCTTTAATGTTGAAACATGAAATAAAGACAAAATATATCTCATTAATCTTCATCAAAAAATATTAATTAATACAAGTGAGAAATGACTAAACTAACTCACATATCTAAAAAATATATGTAAAAGATGCCGAGAGATATCATTCTTGAGGCACTTAAATATTGATTTGAGACATACGTGGAATAGGCCCCTATAGAATGATATCTCTCGGTGTCTTTCACACATTTTTCTGAGATGGGTATGTCAGTTTATTATAATATTAAATCTTATAATATTTAGGGACTGTTATTGTTAATTTGTTGATTCACATAAATATCATGTTCTAACAATATTATATTTATACTTTGAAGTGTAACAACCGCAAATACGACGCTCAAAACTACATCAAAGTCTACTGAATTAGTAGGGAAAATTTGGTGGGAATTTTTTTTGTTGTTTTAAAGGTTGCAAGGGTTAGAAATATTAACTACATTTAAATAATTCTCGTTAATAAATTCTACACAATTAGAAGTTAGTCGTAACCAAAATTAAATAATTAGTTATTGTTAGTTTATTTCCCAAGTCCATCTCGGGATATAATCCCCTTATAAGGTTTCCCTTTAATTTTTATTTATTTATTTATTTAAATAATGATGACATTAATCACCTAGTCTTTTATTTATTTATTTATTTATTACCCATTCTATTTCTTCTTAAGTTTATAATTAAATCATTTTGTAAGTTAACTTAAATTTACTTCCCTTAACACCTAATACCTGTATCAAATATTTAGTCTTTTAACTATACAATTTTACCTTAAATAATTTTAATCCCCTTAACTCATTGTCTAATTTATCCATGCCAAAAATTATTTATTACATCCCTAAAATCAAATTATTTTGGGCCCTATGATGTTAGGTTTTCTAAAATGCCCTAAAAATCCTTACATTTACTTTTTATTCATCTTTTACCCTAATCCATCTCACTTTTGTTTTGCACGTTTCGAAAAAGAGAGAGTAGAAGCCATGGAAACTTGGCTTATAGTGGTGCCATACCCCCCAAGGGTTGAATGAATATGTATTTTATTTTTGTTGTGTATAAAATCGTATTTTTTTGCCCTATTTCGGTTGGGGCCATGGTTTGCCCTTTTTATTTTATTTTTTTCTATGAGAATCACTTGCAAATCTAAATGTATATATTACATTTTTGGGTGTATATATCATCCATATATATTTTTATATATATCTCTTCATAGAAAACGATATATATATGAAGATATATATATATATATGCTTAAACAGGGTCGGCGCTATAAAAGTGCAGCATTCACGTAATCGTAGGTATCGATTTTTTTTTTATAAAGCCCCCACCCACTTAATATTCTTCCATTTTATTAAACATGGTTGTAGCCATATAAGCCACAGGGCTTCAAATAAACTGAGTTTGTTTTTAATTTATTTATTAGGAATATAGTAACTAATATATATATATATATATATATATATATATATATATATATATATATATATATATATATATATATATATATATATATATATATATATATATATATATATATGAATAAATATTTGTATAATCTATTTAAATAATTATAATATATAATAATTAAAAATTTAAATATATTAATTCTTCATTATTATTTATATAGATATTAAAAGAAATATCTTACTTAATATTTGTAAAATTTACTTAGATAATTATATAAATATTTATAAAAAGGTTTGTTTGTTTGTTTGTTTTATTAAACAATGTAATAATTCAAGTTTATATACAGTTTTTGTCCAACATAGGGAAGTAAAATTTGTATAATTTTGTATATAATCATTCTTGTAAGCTAGTAATTTTTTATTTTTGATAAACAAAAGAAGAAACCAACTATTTCATTCCCAAATTAAAACAAGGGGCACCCAAGAGAAAGAATTTCTCAAATTTTTAGACGAGATAGAAAGTAATACGGTAATACTACGGAAAAGATAATTTTTTTACAACTTGTTTTTTCAAATGCTAAAGCTTTTTATGGAATTTCTAGGTTTTTTTTTTAAATGACAAGTTCATATTGAGGATGAAATGTATCTTGCAAATTCATGTACAACTTAGTTGAAGAGAAGTAGAAGTGTAAACATATTCAATATAGGTTCATTTTCTTGTTTTTTAACAAGCTTGATAAGATTACCTCGAGAAGGTAACTACATACATTTCCAATGCAAGCTCCACTTTCAACATGGTTGCATAATATCACTTTTACACAATTTTCAAATTTGAAAGGAAACATAAATACAATACAATGCACTCCAATGTCCTTGTTTTCTACTATTACATTACATTGCTTAGTAAGCAAAATTTTACAATGAACTCTTTCCAATCACACGGAAATTACAAGCCTTCCACTACAATGTGGAATATAACATGGTAAAGTGTACAAATTAGGATTCTTTCACTGGCTCAAAATAAGGGTCTACTTATCAAGATCATCCTCCAACTCCATAGCTCCCACTTTGCATTCTTCAACTCTTCAATTTTGGATCACAAAACAATGAAAGGGGAATAGGCGATGCTCTCCACCCAACCTATAATCCAATGATAGGAGAAGTTGTCCTCTTATTGGCCCCCGAGCCCCAACCAAGGAACAATGAGGTGTGTTTACAACTTGACAACTTTCACAATAAAGGCTTCCACAAAAGAACTCAACACTCATACAACAACACAAGCAAAGCTTTCAAACACCAAACACAACAACACAAACCAAAAAACCCAACACATAGGCTTACATCCAAAGCCAAAGGAGAATAGAACAATGGGACCACCTCCTTATAGCTCCCAAATGAGTTAGGGGTTCCACCTAAAATACTTTCATATGCACATCCAAACCACACAACATATCCCTATTCCCTCCCAATGCAAAATACACAAAGTACTGCAATTTATCATTTTCACTCCCCATAGGTGGAACTCCCTACTCATGCTCCCTCCACAATGCCTACCAATTTTCCTTTTCTCTACCCAAGCGGTTCCATTTTCTTTCTCCCACACAACTTAGGGCCATACTATACCAATCCCACACATAACACATACACAAATGCATTTACAAAACATACAAATAAGCAATAAAGAACAAAGTTAAATACCCCACATTTCCATACTAGCTCGCACAATCTTGAATTCACAAGCTTTAATCACCTTCAATCCAAGCACAAGTCCAAAATGCAAACTCCAAGCTCTAAGAAAGCAACCCAATATCCAAATTCCAAAATGCAAGTCAAGAGAATGAGACCAGTAACCCCATTCCTCCAAATTCACACCAATAAATAGAAAAGTGGTGATGATGATGAGGTGGCTCTATGTAGGATGTCACTTCATCATTCCTTCACTCCAACACAAGAAATCAACACCCCAAATCCAATGCAATAGATGAAAAGGTAAGGCTATGACATGCACAAAAGCACACTCCAACATGCAACCCATACCTTTCAAGAACAAAATAAATGTGATAAGTAGAGAAGTGGATTTATTTACTCTTTTACACTCAACAAATGCATTAAAAAGGTCAAAATTATCCCCATATTTCATAAGTATGGTTGGTAGATGAGTTTGAGATGTGAAGGACAAGGTTAACTTGTCCCGCAAGTCTCAAAAAGTGCCCTCCAAGTCAAATTTCGAGTTTGAAGAGGGAGGAAGAGTGTACACAACAAAATGCAATTAATTTCATTCATCAGATCAAGCACAAGGACTATCTATTCCATTGATTACCCAATTGTCACATCTTTATTTTAGTTAACAAATTAAGTTAGATTAGCTAATTAAACATATTATCAAGCACTAATAAAGTGACTAGATTTTTCCAAATAATAAATATATGTCCCACCAAAATAAAATTACACAAAATTAAAAGAAAGGAAAACATCACACCAAAGGCCACACAAATGAGGTCACCCCACATGGGAAACCTCCTAACCAAGCATATAATTACACAACACTCACTCAAGTTGTCAATTAGGCCCTTGTTGCAAACACACTACATCCTTATAGGATTGGTCCCCTATCCCCTTTTGATGTATAGTGATATAGTTTTCCTACAATCACAAACAATAATACCTCTCTGGCCTTAAGGTCGCATTAATAACATCGAGAAACATCACATACATTTTAATCAATAAACGCCATCAAAATCGAGCAATTCTATCAACTATCAACAATATAAACATAATTCAATTCCACCATTTTACTAACATCAATGAGATCACAATATTATTCCGAACATCCAAACATAAACAATGCATTATGAATATAACGTTTCAGTATAAAATCATAACAGTGCAAATCAACATGTATAAACTATCCACAATGTCATCTAGCATATCATAATCCGAAATATTAATCACCGCATATCAATAGTTCCTATGTCCATATAGTTTATCACCTGGTAATCAAAATATAATTATCATCATGCCAATGTCTCTAGTCAACAGTAACACAATCATAGTGATAAGTGTCGAAGAGGGGTGGGTATTACATGAAGTGTAAACACGCGCGCGTGCGCGTACACACACATCTCAAAATGGAGTAATATGAAGACAATTAAAAATGGCCACATGATATATTTGTTAATTACTAATTCATGTGGTTTTAAAGTACTTGTTTATTTGTCGTTTTTGGTCCAAATTGGACATTATTGGTGTGTTTGTCGACCTTTAATGTTTCTCCCCTTCTTAAATCTCTTGAATTGTCTCTCTTCTCTATATTAGAAGCATTATTGGTGCTTCTAGTTCCTTTTTTGGTTATCTTTAAGTCGGGGTGCATTCATCCCCTTCTCATATTTTCCCTCTACTCATTTGATGTCATTTCATGTGCCAATAAGGTCTTAATTTGAATTCCAGTATTTATAATTACAAACAACGTCATAGTCCATTTGATAATAATCATTCACACATAGAGAAATATTAACACACACAAGAGTGATCAAGTAATCAATAGAGCGCTTATCATTTTCTAAAGCTAACATTTTGCTATACCTCAATTTCAATGCACAATTAAGATTATATGGCATGCAATTTACATTTCTGGAGTTATTTCCTTAATAAAAATACTATTATTCGATGTCACAATTCTCACATAGGGGCATGACAAACAAGTTAATTCATATTGTTCAGTAACCTTAACGCAAGCCCATAAGTCAGTTTATTTTCTTTAAAGTCTTTAGATATCACAAGAATATTAGAACCGTTTTAGGGCAAGAGAAAAATTAGGTATTATAGGTACACAAAAGTGGTAATGTGTAAATCCGTGTGAGGAAATGAAAGACTAGAAGTAGGTGACCTCAATCACCAATTCATTTCGAAGTTATCTGCCTTATGCTAAAATCACTTGTGGCTTATGACACCTGTCTAAAACGCTCTCAACAACAAATATTAATCATATGCAAATTTCTGGCTAAAGTTATTAACACTACTACAAGCACTTTTTTATGTTCAACTTCATACAATAGTTCACTAATCAAAATACACCTTTAAACCATATATTTGTCCATCATAATATCAATTTTAAAATATTAAATATGCAATACTTGTTTTATTTAAAATATTTACACATATTTTCCTTGCTTAATTAAATGTTGCTCATTTATCTACACCATGAATTATACACATGCATCCATAAAATCATGGTGAGAGGAAGATATTAGTTGAAACACTTAAAGAGCCCACCCATAGTTAGCTAACTTGCATATTGCTTTAAGGATGACTGTAAATGAACAAGCTAACACTTGGAATAGTAAGGAGAACCATAATTCGTTATGGCTCATGGAAGAAGATAATCAGCAGTGGGAAAGACGATTGGAAGACAATAGTGACATTAATCATTTTGGCAAAGAATTATTAACTCTTTGTAGCATGTTTGATTTGATCATTTGAAATGGTATAAAAAGATGGCCTAATTATGGAAATTTCACTTATTAAACTTACAATGGGGCAAGTGTTGTTGATTATGCAGTGTTGTTGATTATGTGATTTGCTCGCAAATTTTAATCGACATGATAAAAGAAGTGGAGATTGATGATTCTATTAGGGACCTAAAGTCGGATCATAATCTAATTTCCATAGTGGTAGATTGGTTGAGAAAGAATCGATTCACAAGGAAAGAACAATATCAACATCTTCTGGGAAAAGGAAGGATTCTTGTAACACAAGAAAATTGTGATAACTTCAAAGTAGCGTTGAGTCACTTAATGCAAGAGAGGAAAGCAAGATCACAAGGCCTTAAAATCTATGAGTTAACTAACATAATTAAGAAGGCCCTTACAAACTCTAAAAGGAAAAAAAAATAAGAAGAAGCAAACAAATTGTTTTCCAGTAAATAGATGGTTTGATGAGGATTGTAAAGTGGCAAGGAGAGATATTACAGAAACAGACAAAGAGAAGTTGAACACAAAGTTGTACAAACAAATCATAAAGAAAAAAAAGTGGAGTTCATGACCATAAGGAGGGAAGAACTTATATGCTTAAGGAAACATAACCCAAAAACATTTTGGAAGGAGCTTCAATAAAATAAAAAACATTCAAATTACAATAATATCACATCCAATCAGTGGTTCGAGTTTGCAAAACAACTTTATGAACATGATCCAAAAGTTGAAGGCCCCCCTCTAGTCAACACAACAACAAATATTTTTACTATGCAAGAAGTTGAAGAGGGTATTATGAAATTGGGGGTTGGAAAATCCACATACTTAGATGAATTTCAGGCAGAATATTTAAAATGGGGGAAATAATTCATCACTCTTCACATTGCCAACATATTCAACAACATCTTATAGCAGGGTTTTTCCAGAGATTGGGCTACTAGTCTTGCGATACCTCTTTTCAATAGTGGAGATGTAACAATCCTTCCAACTATATAACCATCATGATCGACCCATTGTTTGCAAAGTTTTTTGGTAGCATGGTGGAATGCAGAATCAACAAGTGGGCAGAAGAAAAAGGTAAGAGAACAAAAGGGAAAGCAGAGTTCAAACCTAAGTATTTAACAATAGATCATGGTATCATTTTGAGGCACATTATTGAAAATTGTTGGAGTGATAAAGAGGAAGCATACTGTTGTTTTGTTGAATTCAAGAAAGAATTTGACACAATTCCTAGGAAGAAGCTATGGGATAGAATGAAGGAGCTTGGTATTCCAGGGCATCACAAAGATGTTCATAGACTTTATGAAAAGGTATGAGCCAAAATTATAACTCAAACTGGTATCTCAGAAAGTTTCAAGAGTGATATTGGGGTTAAATAAGGATGCCCATTATCACCTACTTTATTTGGCATGTATATCGACAAACTGGGGGAATGGTTAAATATGCATAATGAAGATGGTGTTCGCATATGAGAGTATGTTGTAAGACTTATCCTCTATGTTGATGATCTTGTCTTGATTGCTAGGTTTGGTCAAGGCCTTCAAAAGCACTTATGTGCACTTGAGCATTATTGTAAAGAAGTGGAGATGCAATTCAACACTAATAAGACCAAGATTATGATCTTCTCCAATAGAAAGAAAAGAACGTGGTATGTTTTCTATTTCAATGGAAACATTTTAGAGGAAGAAACGGAGCATAAATATCTTGGGTTTGACTTTAATAACAAACTCAGTTGGGAGATTTGTAGAAAAAAGAGAACTTTAGGGGGGTGGAGAGCTTTTTATGATTTCCAAAACAAAAGCAGAGAGGAAAAATTATGGGATTGGAAAACTATGCAGACTTTGTTTGGAATTTTAGTAACTCCAATGGTGTTTTATGGATGTGAGATTTAGGCTAGCTGCATTTCAAATTCAAGGTGGAAAAAATTTCAGAGAATTCAAAAAAGCATGATTACTAGCAAGTTCAAATTAAAGATCCTGGTCCCATATGAGATTCTTCTAGCGGAAACAGGGGTTGTACCTCTACAAGCTATTGTTATGGTTTGTCTCATAACATATTTTAAAAAGATCGATAAAATGGAAGGTAGTAGATGGCCTAAGGTTGTCCTCAATGATCTTTTGGAGTAAAGAAAGAAGGCATGTAATAATCAAAACAACAAATGGCTTGAAATGGAATGTTTACTTGAATGCATGTCCTAATAATAGCGAAGAGATAAAAACTTTTGTTATAGATAAATTATGTCAAGTTGTGTGGGGAAATCCATTAAGGAGAAAGAAGAGATTATTTGGAGAAATTTAACTCTACATGTGATCATCAACAAAAGGTTTTTATAGGGGCTAATATCACATGGAAAGCAAGGATCTTCATAGCCCAATTGAGAACTAATTCACATTGTCTTTAGTGTGAAACAAGGAAAATGGAAAAGAACTAAAGAGACATGGGAAGAGAGAATTTGTGTCCTTTGTGTGTCTAGTGCAGTGGATTTGAAGAAACATTTCATGTTGGAGTGTAATGCTTATGAGAAAATTAAGGCCCAGTTTTCTAGCAAAGTGGCTACTGCATCCTTTCAAGATATTTTCAGCGAGAATATGGTAGAAAAAACAAGGGAGCTGATTATCAAGCTCACCAAAAGGAGATCTGAATGTCAAAAAGATCTTTAGCAAGATCTGTTGTCATATATGTTGTCTTTAGTAGCCTTGTGGACATTAAAATTTATTTTTCTTCTTATTTATTCATTTTTCTATCACACGAGAGCCAAAATTAACTCTCATGAGCTTTAAGATAGTGGCCTTCCTTCATCAGCAACATAAACAATTTTCCAAATGTAAACCTAAGACTAGTATGCTAATAAAAAATGTAAAGAGAATATGCAATTTTAGCCATTTCATGGCACTTACAACTTCATACTATTTGTTCCTTAGTAGAAGTTAGTAATTAAAACCAGAAAAAAAAGTTGTTTAGCCAAAAATAAAAATTAATATTAAAATTTCTTCATTGTTTTGTACTACACTTCAAAATATTATACATAGTAGTTTATTTATTATTTTGTTCTACAATCCAAAATATTATAAAGAATAATGTCTTCAAAAATCTAGATTTCACAACCAAGCTTCTTCCTCCCAACCCACTCCCCTAGTGGAAACTTTTAAAGATGGCATGTAACCTCTTCCTCGAACATAAAGAAAGTAACTACATCTTTGAAAATATTCGTGACAACAAAAATTTAGAAAGAGTCTTCCTCCATGAGTCTTGTCCACAATGTCACAAGGATCACAAACCTCATAGGTTCCACATCCTTCAAGGGACAAAAAGTGTATGAAACCTTCACAAAACCTCCAAGATTTCCAACTAGAACACGAAAAGACTTCACTAACCTAGAAGAAGATCAGTCTTGGTGGCATTCATTGTTGGATCGTGACGACCCCATGTCGTTTGCAGAGTTCACACAACATAACTAACTCTAATCACGACACAAATTTCATTAAATTTAAAGGCCTTAACAACATCTACAATAGATTTCCCTCTGATGGGGTGGTTACAAATCATGTAGCGGAATCAGAACATAAGGGGTGGTGGATTTATGAACTCCACATGCTCTCTTTGTTTTGACTCTCCTACCCTGTCCAAAAACTTTCTAAAAATCTTCTTACTGAGGTATTGGGAAAACTATTATAGATTTCCTTTCCCTCCCATTTGAAATTTGAAATCTCTTCTAGAATCTTCTCCTAAACTCGTTCAATCTTGAATTTGAATTTATGTCCATTAATGGCATCCAACAACTTTACTGTGGTAGTTTGGAGAAATCCATCTAGAAAGCTCCACGTAGTTGAATGAGCTGTAGGTTTTAGTCCTCACCTACCACTTTGTCATTTTTTGCCTTCATCCTTCTGCACCATCATTCCTTTTTTGCATCTTGTGCACCAATCTTAGGAAAGATTTGTGCACCCTTGGTTATCCCTCTCAAGGAATCAAGGGCACCAAAAATTGTGCACTCCTTATTTGTTAGCCTTTGTATTTGTTTATCCTCTACTATCTTCTCACGCACACTCCAAAATTTAGCCAAAATCCCAAAAAAATGCATGCAAATATTCGAATTTCCGCGATGCTTGTGCATCAAGCACCCTAGGTAAGACAAAAGTGAGCTTCATCTAATGAGTTAGGTTCCAAAGTATGGCCAAGCTAATAAAGCTCCCTCAGACTTATCCAAGTTGCATCTTCTTCCACACAATCCTTCCACTTCACTGAGTACTCCTTATAGTCTTTTTCATGTGTCTTCCTTATTACCCTTGATTATAATATGGCCTCAATCTCTTTTGTTTTCATTTATAGTATTTATTTTCTCTTGACTGTGTCTTCTTCTATCTTCTATGTGCTCTCATCTTATTCTTCCGCACATTGGTCTCTTGCATTGGTGTGCTACTTTCCCCTTCATGGAACTCACATAAGTCTGCAACATTGAATATTGGTGAAATTTCCTATCCTTCAGGAAACTCTATCTTGTACTCATTTCACCCTATCTTCTGCAAGACTTTGCATGACCCAATTTTCTTCAACTTCAACTTATTGTATATTCCCATGGGAAATCTTTCGTTGCGTAAATGCATGAACACTTGATCTCCTTCTTTAAATTCCTTGACTCTGCACCTTTTATTTGTGCACTCCTTGTAACTTTGGTTACTTTAGTTCTATTAGGACCCTACCTATAGTAGATAGAGGGGCTACCAAGCATCTCACTACCGATCGGATGCTTCGTTACAATTATAGGTGTTGGGATGCCATATGAATGAGGCGGAGTTAGTGCCAAAGAAAAAAATCCTTGTGTTCTACGCGTGTCAAAGCAAAAAATCCTCCCTCTTTATATCTGGTTCTACGACTTTGTTCCAACTTTTTGTGCACTGCTTCATGTAGTTTGTGCATGTATTCTACATACTCTTTTGCTTCTTCACTTTGATGGTCCATCACTTCACACAATTATGTAATTCCTTTTGGACTAGTTCCATAAACAATCTAGAATGGAGTCCTCCATGTGCTTCAGTTGATTGAGTCATTATAAGAAGATTCTACTTGCACCAATGTCATATCCCATTGCTTTGGTTTTTCTCCTACCATGTTGTGCAACAAATTTCCTAAGCTCCTATTTACTAGCTTTATTTTCTCATCAGTCTGTGGATATTATGTTGAGTTGAGATTCAGTTTCATACCCAATTTCTTCCATAAGGTCCTTCAAAAATGACCCAGCAACTTTTTATCCTTGTCAAATACTATGTTTGTTGGCAACCCATGCAATCACACTACCTCCTTGAAAAATAGATATGAAATGCCTGACGCATCACTAGTCTTCTTGCATGTAATGAAATGTGTCATTTTCAAAAAAAGTCAACTACCATGAATATAAATTTATTTCCTCTCTGTGTTATTGACAATCCTAGCACAAAATCCATATTGATATCCTCTCATGGCCTTTTTGTACAAGTAAAGGCTGATAAAACCATGTTTTTTATTTGTGCTCCTTGCCTAACTAGAAAACTCTACACCTTTGCACATACACAATTTTGTACTCATCTTTGGGAAAAAGTATCTTTCTTTCAATTACACTAAAGTTTTGTCACTTCCAAAGTGACTTCCCAAACCTCCACCATGTTTTTTCTGATTAAATTCTTGTGCATTGAACCTTGTAGTATACACAACTACACTCCTTTGAACAACATTCCCCCTTGGATAAAATAATCCAACCACAATGTCCTATACATGCACACCAACTCCTTGCATGCCTCCCATGCTTCCTTGAAGTCCTTATCTTGTACATATAGCTCCTTCATGGTTTCAAACCCTATGAATGCATTGCACATTTCCTTCAACACCAGCACTCTCCTACTTAGTGTGTCTACAACCTTGGACTTTCCACTCCTTTGCTTCAACAAAAATGAGCATATTTGTAGGAACTCTACCCACTTCATGTTCCTTTGATTCATCTTCACCTAATTCTTGATAAATTGTAGCCCCTGATGATCAATATACAAAACAAACTCATTATGCAACAATTAATGCCTCCATTTCTTTAGCACTTGCACAATTACATAGAACTCCTGATCATAGACTGAATATCTTCTCTTTGCATCATTCAACTTTTTTTTGAAATAGGCAATGGGTCTCCCTTCTTGGCTCAATACTACACCTATCGTGGATCCACTTGCACCGCAATCTACCTGAAATACTTTCTCAAACTTGGCAATGGTAACACTGGCTGTGTTGAAATCCTCAGCTTCAATTCCTGGAAGTTTTGCTTTGCCTCCATTATCCACACGAACTCTTTGTGATCTCTTGTCACTATCTCCATGATCACTACACATATCCCATTGAAGTTCCTTCTGAACTTCCTATAGAAGCTTGTTAATCCATGAAAGCTTCATGCCTCAGTCACATTTCGTGGTGATGGCCACTCTACTATCGCACACACGTTTTCTATGTCCATTCGTAATCCTTTTTGTGATATTACGAAACCCAAATAAACCAACTCCTTGCACATGAAGGTACACTTCATTATGTTCATAAGTAGTTTTTACTCATGTAAGTGCTTCATCACCTTACGCAGGTGATCGAGGTGTTCCTCCTTTGTCCTGTTAAACACTAATATATCATCCAAATACACAATCACAAACTTTCCAATGAAAGGCTTCAGTGCCATGTTCATCGGCCTCATGAATGTACTTGGGGCACTTGTTAACCCAAATGGCATAACCATCCATTCATATATGCCCACAAGGGGTTCATTATCAAGGCAATATCCTAAAACGTGTATTCATATTGAGGTAATTAAAATTGATAAAAACAAAGTCAATATACCGGTAAATATTAGGGGGTGAAAGGGTTTAATTTATTAATATTTTGAGTTAGGTATTGGGGGTAGGTTAGAGAGGTGGGCTAGAGAAGTGGTACAGTTAATTTTAATATAGAAATAAAACATTTGAACCCTATCTTTTAAAGATAAATACATTAAAATTGTAAAATTTTCATGGTCATAAAGTTATATTATAATCTCTTTTTGAATAAGGAAATTTGAATTAGGAGATTCTTAAGCAAGAAATAATAAGATGGTAAAAAACTAGGATTGAGTATGCTTTTAACACATGATATTATTTCACCATATTAAATATTTGAAGAAATATTGATAAATTGTTAAATTTTAATATTAAGGCAATTGATAATAGGTCTTGAATGGCTTCAAAGTCTCTATCTAGAGAAACGCATATTAAGAAAATAATATTGAGTAGAAAACATGATATATTTTATGTTTGATATATTAGGGTATAAATAAAAAGGGGAAAATAAAATTGTAATGAAAAAATGGGTAACTAAGGTACATGGAAAAAATAGGTTTTTATTATAATAATATAACGGGAGGGGGTATTATCAATTGAATAATTGGAGGTATAAACTAACATTAAGGATATCATTTAATACCCTTAGAAGAAACATGATATACCATACTTTTACTAAGTGAACCCCTCATGTATACGCCCTCCTTGGTTTTGAGCGGTGTCTTCCACTCGTCTCCTTCTCTAATGTGAATTTGGTGATAGCCACTCTTCAAGTCTATCTTTGCAAAATAATGTGCACCACGAAGACAATCCATCAGATCATCCATCCTTGGTAATGGAAACCTGTACTTAATTGTGATTTTGTTGATGGCCGTGGAATCAACACACATGCGCCATTCTGCTCCTTTCTTGGATGCTAGTACTGCATTTACTACACGTGAGCTAAAACTATCGTGCACTAGTCCTCTGTCGAACAACTCTTGCACCTGTTTGCGTACTTCCACATTCTCCTCTAGAGTCGTTTGATACGGTGCTTTGTTTGGAAAATTGAATCCGGGTATCAGGTCAATCTAGTGACTGATATTGTGCACTAGCGGTAATCCTTGCGGCAATTCCTTCATCACGATGTCTGTAAATTCTTCTAGTATTCTCCGCACTTTCGTGGGAACTGCTTTTCTTTGCACAATCTTCGCGCACTTCCGTGGGAACTGCTTTCTTTGCACAATCTTCGCGCACTTCCTTTGGTACTAGCGCATAACATCTTGTTTCTTCCTCAACTTTTCGCAACAATTCCTTTCCTGACACAAGTAGTACTCTTGCGAAAACTCCACTGCGCACTTCTCCTTCCTCCTTGTCTGTTAGCAGTGACAAGTTAAACTTGTGCTCATCCTTCTCACTGGGGATGACATTTGTGTGTCCATCATGGACAACCTTCCTATCATACTGCCAATGTCTTCCTAACAACATATGACAAACATCCATTAGCATTACGTCGCAAAACCCTCATCACAATAATTCCCTATCTGGAACTTAATAAGGCTTTGTTCATTCACCAAGACTTGGTGCCCTTTCTATAACCATGGCATATTGCAAGGGTTGGGATGCACAATCTTCTTCATCCCTATCTTCTCCACCATTTTGCAAGAAACAAGATTGTCTGTGCTTCCATTGTTGACAATCATCTTGCACCATTTTCCTCCTGATATGTAGAGGGTTCTAAATAAGTTCTTTCTTTGCGCAGGCTCATCTTCTTTTTCTGATGTCCTCAACAATACCTTTCTCATCATTAAAGCTTCTCCATGTTTTGGTGTCTCTAAATGCTCTGCGGATCCTATCGATTCCGCATCACCATGCACTACATGTGTGCTTGCTTCTGTGCGCCTACTCGTAACTTCACCTTACACATTTGGACACTTGAATGCACGATGTCCAACGGTTCCACACTTGAAGCAGGTCGCGGAGAATCCTCTTCCCCTACCTCGGCCAAATCTTCTGTGTCCTCTTGAAGAGTGTGATGCTCCATCGTCCCGCGTATGCGTTTGCGGAATGTTGTGGTCATCTTCCTGAGACATTATATCCTCGATTGCTTCCTCCTCTATTGTGAACATTGGGGCTTCCTCTTCTAACTGCGCTCTGGCTCATGTGTGCCAACTATTCTTCCATTTGCAAGGCTACCTAATAAGCTTCCTCCACTGTCTTGATGTGCGCGACCTTCTCTTATTCAACTTCCACATTCCCAGACCATCTCATGCTCCAGTGGAACTTGTTTGTGCAGTATTTTACCGACATCTCCTTTTGCCTTAAATTTTGCAACTTCTTGAATAAACACATCTGGTAGTTTGACGATAAGAACTTACTTTTCATTTTTTTGACTATACAATCCCAACACACTATCTTCTCTTTGCCTCTCCTTCGTCGCTCATTTTGCACATCCTTCCACCATAACATTGCATGCTCCTTTAACTTGGTTTGCGCCACTCTGACACGTTGCGGGTCAACTATCTCCTCGAAGTCGAAGTATTCTTCCATGCTCGTAAGACAATCCACGAATTCTTTTGCGTCCAACCTTCCAGAGAATGATGGGACGGTCCATTCTTGGTCCATGACCCATTCTTGAAATAGCCTGTAACAATCACACTTCTCGCGCACCCATGGCTTCCTCTTCATCTCCTACAACTCCTTCATTGCGTACACCTCATGCTGCTGTACATTTGTCGTCAATTTGTGCATTTGTTGCCACAAATCCTCTTCGTCGGTCTCTTTCAACAACCTCGAGCCTAGTCCTTACACCCCTTAGTTTTGTCATTACTTGTTCTAGTGCGCCCATAATAGCTGTGTTTGTTGCATTGGACTCATTTACTGCTCCTACATTGGCAGCTCTCCTTGGTGGCATCTTTACTCCTTTTAGTAGTTGCATCACAGTCAGTGTTTTACCAGTCCTCACACTTCGCAACCTATCTCCAAAGTGTGTAACCTTGCTCTAATAGCACTTGACGACGAACACACAAATTGAGACGATCTCGGGCCGTTTGCAGAGTTACATACCGGAAATAACTCTAATCGCAACACAAATTACATTAATTTCAAGGTCTTAACAACATCTACAACCGATTTCCTTTGTTGAGTGGTTACAAAGTTAGCAATAAAATTAGAAAATAATAAGGGGTGGTAGTTTTATGGACTCCACAGACTCTTTTTTTACAAACTCCGTAATCCTTCGAAATGACTTTTTTTTCCCCTTCTGCCCAGAAGCCTGCCTAAAAAAAAGGTTCCCCAATTGAGACAATGGGTATGCTTTTATAGATTTTCTTTCCTACCCATTTCAAATTTGAAATCTCTTCTAGAATCTTCTCGTGAACTCACTAAATCTTGAATTTGAATTTATGTGCATTAATGGCTTCCAACAACCTTACTTTGGTAGTTGGGATAAATCCATCTAGAAAGCTCCACATCCTTTCCTAAGCTAACGGTCTTAGTCCTCACCTACCACTTTGTCCATTTTTTCTTTCATCCTTCTACACCATCAATCCTTTGTGTCATCAGTCCTTTGCGTCTTGTGCGCCGATCTTAGGAAAGATTTCTTGGCCCTTGGTTGTCCCTCTTGTGGAATCACAAGCACCAAAACTTTTATGCCCCTTCTTTGTTAAAAGTTTGTTGTGCCTTTGTACATGTTTGTCCTCTATCTTCACGTGCACACTCCAAAATTTAGCCAAAATCCCAAAAATAAATGCATACATATCTTCAAATTTTTGTGATGCTCTTTTAGTAGGTCCTCGTCACTCAAGTATAATGAACTCTGACTCCAATCATTAAGAAGCATAAAAGGTGCTAACAAGGGAATAAAGGATGTTCCTGCATGCTTCTAAAAAGGATAATGCACTTTCTCCAATGAAATGGAAGGAACAAGTATTTGAGTCCCCAAAATAATTGAATAGAAATCATCACCAAAGGGACTTATGTCTCTACAATATAATCCTTTCAATGTGATTTCCAAGAAATGGGAAAACCCAACCTTCCATCATACCAAGTCTAACAACATCTATCACCATCTCTTGGATCCCAAGAAGTGTGAAGTGATGCAAAAGCCATATTAGAACCACTACCGTGAGCCATAAAAAGTTTGATGCTCAATATGATCGATAATATGATTTTCAAATTGATAAGAAAGAGTCTCAATTTTCAGTTTGACAATAGAGTCTTGGCATGCCTACAGCAAGTGGCCCAACCCTATCAAGAAGTACTACTAAAAACATATGTGAAGGACCCCTTGTCTAAGAAAGGGTTTATATATGCATCAGTATCCACATAAGAAGAGACATTCAAGCACTCTCCCTCAACAGAAGTAGAATCGTCCTCTACAAAATTCCCCACAAAATCAAGGGAAGTTGTAGATGCAATGTCGCATAAGGAAGAATCTAGTACAATATCCTCTTCATCCACAAGAGTGTCATCGTCAATATCCTCCTAACAAGTACAAGATATGAAAATGTAGGGGTTATCATGAATATCCTCGCATGTGGGTATTACAATCATCCATATCACACATATAAGGAATCATAGGATCACAAGAGGTATCACAATCTTCATTAAGTTACTCCACACTCATGGAAGAAGTAAAGGTAGATATATATGATAAAAAGTCTCCATAAACTATAGAAGGCTCAATCATGTGAGAAGAATATGTACCTTCAATTGAATATTTTTAATTTAAAATAGTCCCATCACAAACCTCATAAATGGCAACTAAGTCCTCTATAATCTCAACTAAAAGAACACCCAAATTTGAAGAACAATCATCACCTTAAGAAGTATGTTTCACTACATTGATAGAAGAGTCACTAATAGGTTCCTCCACCAAGTCTTCACAATCCTCAAGTCACTATGACGAGTCTTAAAAATTCAAAACATGATAGATCATTCTTGGCATCCCATAGAGAAGAATGAACTTTTAATAACATACAGAATTCCCTTGCATTTACATTGTCATGTGTTTTTCCTTATTAACTTAAATTTCAAGGTATTGGGTGTCTTTGTTAGCAACAAGGTTGTATTTAATGAAGAAATCTTTCATGCATTGCTTCTAAAAGAGGTAAATACTACGCCCTTTTGAAGTTGTCGAATGCTATATTTCTCATTGTAGGATATTTGTAATCAATAAAGAAGTTTGCCTACCAAAAACAAGTTACACCAACGTGGAGGATTGACAACAAAAGCAAAAAAAGTCAAGGTACATGATTTTCCATCTTCGACTTGAACTTGACTAGCAAATTTCATAATGAAGTCTGCCTCAAAAATCCAAATAGATGCGACATAATTTTTTCATGAGCTTTTTAAAATGCTGAAAATTCCAAATTTGTGATCTGGAGAGCATTTTATTGAAAACGCTAATTGCAATAACTTGATCAATATCAAAAAACACTAAAATTTGGTTATAGGTTTCTTGTGTAAAGCCACTCCTCCGAAATATTGGTAAAAGATACAATATTTGTGAAAAACAAGCACTTTCTTGAAATTAGGTTTTCAACGAAATTGAATCCTCATAAATTTTAAATGCTTGTGATCGATGATCAAACATGTTTCATACCAAATTAGATTTTATAGTTGAGTCCCAATAACAATAACATCTTACCACTACACACATAAGCGTCCAATAAAATAGAGAACTCCAACCTATTATTTTGGGTCAAATTGCAGCAATATAAACACAACAATAATTCACATTATATTCATATGAGATATAGTTGCTATTATATAGTCAAAGAAGTAGCCGAAACAACTTCCTGGTAAATAAAAAGTAAATAGCAAATTATAATCCATTTCAATGAATATACGGGTATAACTTACTAACCACCTACTAACCAATACATTACCATATTTACTCATGATAACAATAAGTAATTTTTACTCTATGCAAATACTAATTTTCCTAACACAACCAAGCAAAACAAGAAAAACACTAAATAAAATATAACTCCAAAAATTGAGTAAATATAATGAAATAGAGTTTTTATAAATAGAATATTGATCCCTAAAGTATGAAATGTTCACTACATACAATGTCATTACAAAATTTAAAAATATAAGAAATAAGACAATACCAACCTTACCAAAAAGTAATAATGTCATATTATTTCTAACAGAGAATTTTCATAGGATGAGAAGTGTACAAGTTCACTTGAAATATACTTAAATTATTAAAACTATGTTTCAAATCAATCATTTAAATATTTTATTTTCATAAAACAATCCATCACATAAAAGTATTATAAATACCCAAAATGCCTATTTTTGATAAGGCGTATTGATAAGATGGAGAGTAAAAACACAAACACATATAGTTTATAGTTAGTAGAATGAACACTATAAAAATTATTGAAGCAAAATGTACATACCTTTTAACTCGTGAGGTATATTGATGAAAAATCACAAAGGCAAGAGGACTCAATTAATTATACAAACACTTCTAATCATTTGTCATTATGGAGAATGACAAAGATTTTAAAAATTCCGCTACAATGATATTTTTACCCTTTTAACTCGTGAGGTATATTGATGAAAAATCACAAAAGCAAGACTCAGTTAACTAACTATATTGATGTGGCGAGAATGGTAATCAGGAATGTCACCCTTGAAGGGAGATTTTCTACTATGCCTCTTCACCATCCGGCCCTTTTGAATCATTTTAGAAGGGCTCCTAGAAGCTTTGCTTATTATATTTTGCAATCTCTTAAGAAATCTATTTTGGAGCTTCATTCTCATAAAAGAGGTATGTCGCTCCACCAAGGAGTTATCCTACTCCATCAATATTGTTATAATATAGTGATTAATAACCCTTCTAGTTCCACTCTTCATATTCATCCCCCTATGCACCCCAAAAAGAACAAAAAACTCAGGCCTCCTTCACCCCCCTCCCCCACGGCCAAAAGAGTTCTCAGAAGTGCTAGTAAAGGCAACGATCTGGATGTTGTTGAAAGTTTGTTGACCATTAGTAAGACTAGCCTAACTCCCTCGGCCGACAGGGATATGAGAGCTCTAATTCAAGAACAAGCTAAGAAAATTAAGGCAATGGGGGAGGTAGTGACCCTTATTCTCAACAAGGGTACAAATGACAAACAGATCCCTGCAATGGGCATTGAAGAAAGGCAAGAAGTTTTCAGTCAGAAGCTTAGACCATGGAAGAAACGCTGGAGAGAATTGTCAACAAACAGATCAACTATCTCATCATGCAACAGGCCCTTCTTGATTTTCTTCAAGTTCAAGTTAAGCAAATATGCGAAATCAGTGACATTCCAACTGATATTTGGAAAGGAGACAAAGTAACAAAGAAGATTATCTCCTCCTGTAGCAAAGACCCTACAAAGCATACCACTTTGAATCTCTTCAAAGCACTAGAGGAAGTTAAAAAAGTTTTTCACAAAGCTTTACAATAAAGGTTTTGGCTCCTTTTGTTTTTGTGTTTTTTGTTGTTTCTTGGCGGTTTTGTCGCAGTGGTCAAGTTGCACTATGTTTTATCTGGCAGTTAGGCCTTTTTGTTGGGTTGTGGTCCCCACCTATCAAAAACTACTTTGTATCTCATGTTTATTTAGTCTTTGGGATGTTTTGTACTTCGAGGTATGGTCCCTCCCAAAACCATTTACCACTAATAAAAAAAACTATACAAAAACCTCTAATCATTTGTTATTATGTAGAATGGCAGAGATTATTAAAAATTCCGGTGCAAGGATATTTTCGCCCTTTTCCCTAATTGACAGCTTTTAGTTAGTGAATGTTTTATAATAAATCATGTTTATTAAAAAAGCATTAAACATATAATCTTTGTTATGTAATCAATGAGAAATCAACAAAATCACAATTTGTGGTGATGATTTCATGCATCATTTAACATGTGTATTGCTTACACTTTTGTGTCATCCTTTACCACTACCACTTGCACCAAAAAGAGGTACACTCATTTTAACTCATGGGGTATATTGATGAAAAATCACAAAGGTAAGAGGACTCAATTAACTATACAAACCTCTAATCAACTGTTATTATGAAGAATAACAGAGATTTTTAGAATTTCCGCTGCAATGTTATTTTCACCCTCTAACATCTTTCCCGATTGACAAAACTTGTACTCGAGTGTTTGAACACAAATTGTGTTCATTAAAAAAACATTTGACATATAATCCTACTTATATGATCAATGATAAATCAATAAAATCACAATCTATGTGATGATTCCAGACATCATTTACCAACTTCTACATTTGTGTATTGTTTACAATTTTGTGTCATCCTTTACCACTAGCACTAGCACCAAAAAAGAGGTGCAATGTTACCCCGATAGTTAAATCCAAGGGTTTGTAGAATTGTCGAAATAATTTCAAAATGTATTGGAAAAGCATGTCTAACATGGGTGATGAGGTGTGTAAGGTTTGCAGAGTTGTAGAAGCAATTCCAAGGTACCACAACACCACAATACCAAGCATCTTTGCCACCGCATCCAACGGCATTGATGGCATTGCCTAGGGTAAAAATGAAAGTCAAGGTTTCATCGTTATCGACATACTATATAGTGTTTTTTGAAGTACCACAAAGTGACAACCAATTTCATAAATATAATCATACCCATGGAGAGATTATGCAGGACAAGTTTACAAACCAAAGCTGTCGAGTATATATAAGCCTCACTTTCACATTTAATGGTGCATTGGGTTTAACGCACCAAAAGAAAACTCGTTAACAATGCATGTATTAATAATTACTCAATGTCAACTCATTGATTGTTTAAGTTCTTTCCTAAACACCCGATTCAAACAAAATGATGTTGATTTGAGTAAGGGATAGCGTTTTTAATTTGAATTGACCTTTCTAGGAGATAATGCATCCTAATTTACTACACCGAAAGCAATGCATTACTCAGGGCTAAAAGCAGCCTGGAGCAAGTACCAGCGTTGCAATGGCAAGAGCAGACGGGGGTGTTCACTATAAAAATTTCCAATCCAATTTCTACAAATGCTTACCCTTGTACAGTATCAATCAAACAGAAAACATTGCAGTTTCAGAGTTTAAAATGTGCATAACATACTATGAACATTAATTGTTTAAAGATGTTAGAATATTTAATGAACATTTACAGTTGTTGGATTTGTAAAAAATCATGACCGAAGATTAGAGTTGATTGAGAGTGAGACTAACGACACAAACCACCTAAAACAATAATTGAAGCCAAACAAACTAACCCATTGACCTAATTATATATAACACTTAGATTCTTTGATTTTATATATTTCAAGATGGCCCGTCCTCTATAAATTAAAAGAGTCCTTTAAAAATTAAAAAGATGGAGTCTATGTGAAAGAAAAGACGGAGAAAACTAATTGTGTACAAAGGCAATATAAGCTAAATGAGCCATTAGCTTACATTTGCTTTTGACAAAATAGCCATGAATTATCATTATCGCCATTTAGAAACTGGTGTGGTGTACCGAGGTTTTGGAAGCTATCCCTCTTATTTTCCAAACGTTTCTATGAGAAACGGTGACACCGTTGAAGGTTATGAGTGGATTCCAAAAATGAATGAAAATGCCAGTAGTATGGATTTGCATAGGAGGTCAAGTATCTGATTTGCAGAACTAATTTTAAGGGAAAATTGTGAGTGAGAACAAATATGGTGAGGGAAAGAAGTCTCAGGTTAAGATGACTGGTAATGGTGGACAATGGCAAAAGCAAAGCTGCGTTTCAAGCACCCAACAGAGGCCCTGCTAATAATTTTTTTGACCAGTGGTTCAACACCAAAAGGCCAATCTCCAAACATCCAATTCACCCCACATCAGAATGGATAATATAAATTCCTCCCTTTTGGAGTCTCTGGAACATTATGTTGTGGCTCAGTCTTCTTACAAAAAGAAGACAGATGAGCAGTTCAAATTCATCGAATCTCACTTTGGTCATAGCAAACAGAGAAACAAAACAATTGATTGAGCATATAAAAAAAATTTGAACGACTTCCAGAAGGCTGCAAAAGATTTGAAACATTATACACAGATACCTGAGCAGCTGAAAGCAGAGAAGGATAAGGCAGTTCATGAGCTGCAAAACAACGAGCAGGATTTTGACAAATTTAAGCAAAACCCTGAACAGAATATGAGAGATTTTAACACACTGAAATGTCAGATGAAATATTTTGCTGAAGAGAAAGGTAGAATATTGAAAGAGAGAGACCACGCTGATGGCCTGCAAAAGTCGGACCAGATCCTAGAATATTACGAACAAAAGGCTGCCCAGTTGCAAGAAGTTCAGATTAGATTGGAAGCTTGCATATGCCGAAATCCATCATGCTTCTTGCCTTGCGCACTGTCTGCAGTGGCGTCAAGGTCAACTCCGCAAAATAGTATTTAGTAGGTAAAATGGCCATGAACATGACTGGATTCCTGAGCATGTGCAGAGGTGAACCAGCAGGGATAAAGCCAGACGGAAATAGGTCGAGGACGCTGTAATTTATAGTCGGCAACAGAAATGAATATAGGGCACAGCAGTGACAACTGTTTAACTTTTCCAGCATATGACACTCTTTTCCAGAACGGGAATTTTTTTCAACATGAGGATTCCGACGTTGAGGCCTCTTTTTGGAGGCAGCCTTTCCTCCCATAATATAGCCTATCAGCTAATTAATTTAATTTACAAGAACTTATACCTGATGGTGAACTTGTGTTTTCATCATTAACACGCAGTTTAATGATGGAAATAAAGATTGTATCTATAAGAATTACGGGTTTGTTGATTAGACAAGGAGTAAGTACTAGGTTGGGGACCTCAAAGCTTCTTCTTGTGTCTTAGTGAGATTGTGAGAGTTGGAAATAATGTGATTGATCATAAATGTTAAGACAGATTGACCAGTAAGAACAATTCAGTATTTCCCATATAATTATTAATCAAGCCACGTGTAGATATGTTACTCCACACAACTAAAAAATAAACATAAAATAGACCCATGAGCAGGTATTTTGGAACACACACAAAAGTGGTTCTAACATATGGTATGCACTATTTGTAGTCTAGGCATGGTTAGGCACATAAGACGTCCTATATATGTAATGCCATCCCACAGTCTAAGTACATTTTAAAAGGCAGTAAGGGCGCATGTTTCAATCCAAAGTAAAGTTGAATGATGTCATAGGTGGGTCTCTATAAGAAAGTAGGGGTTTGTTGATCAGACAAATGAAGAACTACTAGGTTGGGGACCGACCTTGTGAGAGTTGGAAGGAATGTGATTGAATGCAATTGATCATAAATGTTAAGACTCTATTCTAGACTCAGCATCTTACATATACCTAATAAACTCACAATAGCACTCATATAAATGTGGCATTGAAATACAATGACTCATAATGCCACAAACAGTACAGATTTAAGTGTTACAAGGAGAATACTAGGCTCAAATTATTCGCATGATGGGGCTGCTGTTCTTAGAAAGCTTTATATCTTGGATACCAAGCTGGATTTTCTAGTACAATTCACATAAATTTAGAATGAATACATCATCATCATTATCACCTATAATAGTATTGCTCAAATACAAAAAATAACACAAAGTCATGATGTAATAAAATGCAAGTTGAATGCATGGAATGGTGAATTAAATGTTTCCACATGGTTACCAGGCTCAATGTTTTGACAAAGCAGGGTTATTTTCATTAGCCAACATGCCGAAAAAGAACAAAAAGAGAGGAGAGCAACTTGGTAATGAATCTGGACTTTCCAGTATTATTGAATATTTGTTTAGAATTCAGACACAGTTCTACAGAAATTCTAAGCATTAAATGGAAAAAGTCTCAAGTCATATATATATCCAAGATGCCGATCTGTTTGTCCAAAGTAAATATCTCAGCATTTAGTGTTCGGAATGATGTTTCTTCCTCTCAAAAAGCCCATCAGGACCTAGCAACAACAGCAAACAAATAGAATATTCAGCTAACAAAAAAATAGGTTTTTCTGCAAGACATAGAAAGATGCTCTGCTATGTAAATCCCAACAAATAGCATTTAGATGAATTTATGTTTGTGAATTATAGAGCTATTAGAGCTTGCACGTTGACTCTATGAGAATATTCAATTAACAACAAAAATACATTTTCCTGCAACTACGACATAGAATGATCCTCTGCTATATAAATCCCAACAACTTGCATTTGGAATGAATTTATGTTTGTGAATTATAGAGCCATTAGAGCATGCACGTTGACTTTGGAAATTGTGCATGCAATCATATTCAATATCCAAAAAGCTTCATGCCCAACTTACAGCAATGTACAACTAAGCTCTTAAAAGGGTTAAAACCATAAAAACAGTAATCAATATAAATCTGAAATACATACTATCAATGTATAAAACCTATGATACCGATACAGCAGGGGGGAGGGGGGGCTGGGGGCGGGGGCAGCAGAAACAGGTACGGTACATACCCAGAGCAGGTACCGGGGGGGGGGGGGGGGGGGGGTACGGCAGTGGGAGAGGGCAGGGTACCCAGCCGTATCCGCAGGGTACCCGCCGTACCCTGCCCGCTCCCACTGCCGTATCCCCCCAAAAAACGCATTTTTTTTTGTTTTTATTTTTAACATGTTTTTAAAGTTAGATAATAATAGCTTAATATTATATATAATATTTTGTACTATATATAATATAATAGTATTGTAGTGTTTCGATAGTATTATAATTAATATCCTTACGATTTCATTTTAATATTTATCATGCACTATATTATCCAAAATCGGATATTATTAATAATGTTAGTAAGTGAGGCAATATATCTATAGGGATATAATGATATAACGTTATTTCTAATGTCGTATAATGTTGTAGCATTATAAGTGTTAGAGCTTTATAAAATGTATAGGATTATTGTATGTATATAATGTAATAGTAATATAAAAAGTATAATGGTTATAAAGTTCACTATTATATCATTTGTAATACTTATAATACTATTTTTATATATATATATATATATATATATATATATATATATATATATTAATTACAACATTTGACGTTATTATATTTATAACATTCACTTATTTAGCTTATAACTTATAAGTTATTTACGTATCTTGTCTTTCATACGCATAATATGTGGTTAATAACTTAATTCCTATTTAAAAGGCTGAAATTTATATATTTTTTAATTTTTATATATTTTTTGTACTGCCGTATCCGAGGCCAAAAAAAAAATTGCCGTATCTGAGTATCGGATACTCCATACACATACCCGTATCCAAAATGTATCGGCTACTTAGTATAAAACTATTGGCTAGTGATCACAGAACCTGAAGATCCTTTCTTCAGAAATAGATGGCACCAATGAATCCAATAAAGTTAAATAAGATTGAACATTTTACAGTGTTGGGAAATTTTTACATGCATTCTTACCATTCCCTCCCTCCCTCTCTCCCGCAGATGAAAGTAACCAACATCACTTCAAGAACTCTAGTTCCATGCATGTCTATAGCCCCCTCACCACAGGAAGCAAGGTAGCCGATGACTGACAAGCTAAGTCACAGGATTCGCCGAATTTTCGCTTAAAATTTCGAAATTCAGCGAATTCAATACAAATAAAAAACAAATCGTTCAAAATCGTTTAAAATCGCTGGAAAAATCACGGGTGAGGTCTGCGAAGCACGTTTGGAGGCTGAAAAGTGCGATTGAGGTCTATTTCTGAGGTTTCGCCTTGTGTCAGTTGTGCCCCAACTGTCTATTCGTCCCTGTTCAACCACGACTGTTTATGCCAAGCCTACACGGTGCAGCCAACGTTATTCCCGCAAACTTCCTCCCGCCCGCTATTAGGGCTTCACAATTTTTAAATATATGTTAGTTCCTTATTTTGTCTGCTATTAGGTCTTCACGCTGTTTAAATATATGTTAGTTTACTAACTTACTACTATTGTATAAATTTAATTCCGTATTATACTAATAGGAGTCGGGACTTTAATTCCTATATTATGTTTAACATAAGACTAATTAAATCCCAAGGTATGTTTAGGCATTTAGCACACTATATTTTATATTACTCCATTTTGTTAGGGGTCTAGTTAATTTCCATGTTATATTTTGTATTATATTACATACACGTTGACTAAGTAAATTGGGATCTCATTAAAATATAAATTTGTTTGGTTGTCTCTTTCAATAAAAATAAAGCCACAACTTTATCTAGATAAACTTCGTTATATTTTCATAAGGTGAAATATTATGATTAGAACATGTTCCTAGTTGCATGTAGGATTTTAATTTAGTATTTAGTTTGATATTTATGAATTTAATATTTGTATATATCCACCATTTTTGTATATTTATTATTTATTGTTTATTTTATAATAAATTTAAAAAATGTAGAAATATATAATTCAAATTTATGACGAATTTTATTCCCGAACTTTATCGGTTGACGATTTTTTGTCGAATTTTATCCTCGCTGAACACGAACATGAACACGAACCTGGTGACTTAGCTGACAAGTAAATACTTTTGAGGCATGAAAATTTTCCCACTTTTAAATAACCGTAAGAGAGTCTCAAGCAAAGAAAAGTGGCTCCTGTTTGTCTACTCTATGTTGTATAACAAATAGTTATTGAGCAAAAGTTAAGCCAAATTTGGCCCACAGCCATCCAATACTTTCGTGTAGCAAAAATAGAATAGCCTGCAACTCTTTTCTTAAGTCTCAGTGCCAAAGTATTTAAGAAACTGGTCACAATATTTACCCGACTAGCATCTATAGGTAAGTTAATTTTAAGCCTGTAGTCTTGCAATTTTAAGTACTTTTAATTTTGGGAGCATGAAAAGTTTCCCACTTTTAAATAAAAGTAAGAGACAGTCTCGAGCAAAGAAAAGCGGCTCCTGTTTGTCTACTTTATGTTACATAACAAATAGTTGTAGGGCAAAAGTGAGCCAAATCAGACACAGATCCATCCAATGCTTTCGTGTGGCAAAAATAGAATAGCCTGTAACTCTTTTCTTGGGTCGCAGAGCCAAATTATTTTAGAAACTCGTCACAATATTTACCCAACTAGCAACTATAGATCAGTTACTTTTAAGTCTTACTATGTTTGGAAAACCTTGTACCAAGGTCTCAAACATTTTGCAAGCCTTAGCTCTCCTTTGAGAAGCAAGAGGAGTGGTGATATTATCCATATAATATAGAGAAATCTGATGTCAAAGGGAAATAAGGGAGGATCTACCGTCGTGCCAAAGCTGACATCACTTAGGCATATGGAGGAAACTCTCCTGAAGATTGTGGGAAGTACATAATGGCCTTTAGGCAAAGATTCTTGCCACATGTTTTTCTGATAGAGCAACACAACCTATGTCATACACAAGACCCACCCTAAAACTTAGTTGCCGCATTCGGCGAATTTAAAGGATAAAATTCAAAATTCGCCGGATTTTAAAAAACCCAAAACAAAGTTGAAAATCGCAATTTAATTCGCGTTGGATCCCGGACGTCATTTTTTATGCAATACGTTGAAAATCGTGATTGAAAAGCGTTGAAAATCATCTAAAAAAAATTGAAGTTCGTTTTAGGGTTTTTTCTTTACGCATTTTAGGGTTTCTGCCTGTATTTTCTTATAAAATCTCCTGCGAACGATATTAAACTTCACCCCTCGTTAATTTCTCATAGTCGAATTTAATCACGAATTTAATCGCTGATTTTTTTACCAGCGAATTTTTCACGAATTTAATCATCAGCGAATTCGAACACGATTTCGAATGCGGCAACTTAGCCCTAAAATATCGGACCAGTAGCCTGTTGTGGTCAAACTTTTCATTTCCTGATAAAGTGAGGTCTGTAGAGGCCCTTAACATTATTAGCAGACCTTTGGCCACAAGAACCCTCAGGGACCCTTTTGTAATCCAGACCAAGCTAGACATGTAGAATAACCAAAGACTTTGAAGATATGCTTAGCATTTTATGCAGTTATTTAGAGAGAGAAAAATTGTAGAGGCCGAGAGAAATGTAACCAGAATAAAAATGGTAATTTTTCAATAATAACTAATAGTGGAAGGTAATTCCAAGATGTTAAATTATCTTCATGGTTACCTAAGACTCCGGGACGAGGGGATGTATGGTCATTGGGAAAAGGTTTCTGAGATGGGAAAAAAAAACCTGGATTTTGGGACTGCTATTAAAATAATATACAAATATTATAAATATACAATGGGTCCACTAACCCTGAAAAATAACATGAAAGATTAAAATTTCAGTACCAAAGGATATGCAATATCTCTTTATCACGTCACTTACAAGTTATATGATTGTATCTCCGACTTTAAAATATAGCTTTTTGGAACAGAAAAGGCCATGCAAACTACATGAATAGCCATCCATTGACAAAAACCAGCTAAGATAACCAAAAAACACTAAAAACTTACATGCAAAGTTGGCCTCTAGAACATCCTAATATACTGGTAAATCCCCCATTATGATACAAAAAGAGGCAGAACCACTTGCACAATAATATTTTAAAACTAAAGAACTCCTTACAAATATGCATGTGAACTTATAGATGCTATTGCTATGTATAAGAAAGGCTTAAAAAATGTAACATAGCAGCAACCCCTCATTAGAATTATCTTCTTTTAGAGATTATATAAAACGGCAGAAGTCCATTTCTTGGGAAGGTAACTTTGCATGGGAAAAGGATTCACATCTAGTATCATTGCACAACATATTGGTTTTCATTTTCCCCTTTTCAGAGTCATAATTTTTTTGTTTTTAACCTTTTTAAAATGTATTTTTTTATTTTTTAAGGGTTTATTTTACTTCAGGGACACCGAGACGTCCCTTGGCCGTCTTGGGGACGTCACAACATCCCCATTGGAGTCCCCAACGTCTCTAAGCACCCATAACGTTGCAGGAACATACCACAAAGTTTGAAAACACCCCCAAGACATTCCTTTCATTTTTGCATTTGGGGGGTGTGAGGGGGGGTGACATTTTGCCCCCGTCCCCAAGCATCCAAAACATCCAAGACAGCTTGGAGATGGAGTAGGCACGTCCCTACGTAATTGTAATATCCCTGAAAAATACTTTCTAACAAATCTGGATATTTTTGTTAGTCCCAGGGCAGCAATATTAGAAATTTGATTTCTATATCAGCAGCACTAATCTGATTTTTATAAATAAAAACAACGAACCAATATGGGAAAAAACAGTCTTTTATTTATTTATTTTCAACCAAATACCTACGTTGCCGAAACGGCAGGTTGGGGCCTCGGGAGTGGCATGGGAGCAGGGAGGGAGCGGCCAAAGGCCTACAGAAATGGTCGGGTACGGCACAGGTCATACCCGACCGTTTCCACAGGCCTTTGGCCACTCCCTACCCACTCCCACTGTCAAAAAACATATTTTTTTATTTTTATTTTATTTTTTTTCATGTTTTTAAAGCCCCGCAACATTAAAAAATAAAATATTCTTCTAATCTAAACCCTAAAAGCTAACTCTAAACAATAAAACAAAAGAACAACACAAAAACAAAACATAAAGCAAAGAAACTTACCTTTGGCTCTCCAAAATTGCATTGTGCTTGTCTAGGGTTTGAGGAGCTATTGTTAAGCTTGTAGGAGTGTGAGGAGCTGTAAAGGAGGAAGATTTGTGAAGGATTTGCGGTTTACTAAGTGAAGGTAAGTTTTTTTTTTAAATTTCTAACCTTGTTTCTCTCTTCTTCTTTTTTGTTATTTAATCTTTCACACATTACATTTTTTTGCTTATGTTCATCTTTTTTTTGCTCTTTATATTTAATTTTTTTAATTTTCATTGTTCAATCGCAATGCAATTGCATGTCATTGTTTTCTTTGCTTTTTTCTTTTTAACCTTGTAGGTATTTCTACAATGGCAACAAGTTCTGCTTCTTCTGGGCAATCTTTGACCAAGGACTTTGACCCAAATTCACCGTTATGGAGGCATGTAACAATACTTCAACAAATTGCAAGGGGTGGTTGTTTTGAATGGAAATGCAATGATTGTGATGGACTATTCAAAGGCTCTTACAGTAGAGTGAAAAGCCACTTGTGTGCCATAACGGGTAATGATATAAGAGTATGCAAGGGGAGGAACAATGTTGGGGTGCCAAAAACAAAAGTTTTGGCATATATCAAAGAGCAGGAAGATGCAGAGGCAAATGTGGCTATGAGAGCAGGTCATCCATTGGCCAAAAGAGGAGGTTCATCTCGTTCGGCAAAGCCTCCAGTTGCTCCATCACCTAGTGGATCCCCAATTGTGGCCATGCCACATCCATTTGTGGCTCCTATCTCCACAAATGAGGATGTTTCCCTTACACGAAAGAAAAGTAAGACAAAAGGACCATTAGAAAAGGTCTTTCAGATTGAGAGCAAGGAAATTGCAAATGAACACATTGCAAGGTGTGTATTTGCTAATGGGCTTTCTTTTAATGTTGTGAGATCACCTTATTGGCATGAGATGGTGAAAGCCATCAATGAGGCACCAAAAGGGTATAAATCACTAGGATATGAGAAGATCCGCACCACCCTTTTAGATAAACAAAAAAAATATGTGGAAACCTCCTTGCAACCAATTAGGGACTCATGGACCAAAACAGGTGTGTCCATTGTTTCTGATGGATGGAAAAATGCAAGAAACAGCCCTTTAATCAATGTGATTTTAGTATGCCCTAAGGGGGCAATGTTTTTGAAAGCGGTTGATTGTGAGAGGCAAGTGAAGGATGCCCGATTCATAGCCAACATTCTCTGGGTCCATTGAGGCAGTAGGGCCTGAAAATATTGTCCAAGTCATAATGGACAACGCCAAAAATTGCAAAGCTGCGGGATGCTAGTTGAGGCACGGTACAGGCATATTTTTTGTACACCATGTGTCGTGTATTCATTGAATTTAATGCTAAAGAAAATGGCAAACAAAATAGAGTGGATCCAGCAAGTGTATGCAGAAGCTAAACAGATCTAAATGTTTGTCACCAACCACCACATGTCACAAGGCATTTTTAGATTATTCTTGCTGTTGGAGCTACTGAAGGTAAGGAAAAGCTTTCTTTTTTTCTTTTTAATTTAAAATTTAAATATAAGTTTTTTAGTATTTTTTTAGCTTTCAATTTTATTTTTAATTTTTTTTCCTCGGTCTTATCAGTCTTATTAGGTTGTTGAGACTCGGTTTGCATCACACACAATCGTCTGGAGACGACTAGTGAAGGTGCGAGAGGCACTCATGAGGATGGTAACATCCAATCTTTGGTCTGTATGGAGGCAATCAAACACTCAACGAGCTCAAAAAGTGAAGAACCTGATCTTAGAGGACCCTTGGTGGGATAGAGTGGATTATCTGTTGAATTTTACAGAGCCCATTATGAGCATGATCCGGTTTACTGACATGGATCAGCCATGTCTAAGAGAGATATATGACAGCATCGACTCAATGATTGAGAAGATAAAAGCCGTCATAAATGCAAAAGAACAAGATCCCGAGGAAATATTTTTCAAACAAGTGAAGTCAATCCTCATTGAGCGGTGGAACAAAATGACCACCCCATTACATCTATTGGCTTTTGTATTGACTCCTAGATTTTATAGCACAGAGATCCTTTCCTTGTTAGGGAGAGTAGCACCATACAAGGATGCGGAAGTCAGTGAGGGATATATGGCGGCATTGGCTAGGCTCTTCCCTGATCCTGAGGGCCCAAGACCAAGTTATGGTAGAGTTTGGCAATTTCATAGCAAAAACGGGTCATAGCCTTCTCGCTCTTCGGAGCAAATACAAGATGGATGCTCATATGTGGTGGTACCTCCATGGTACTTCATCGGTTTACTTGCAACCTCTTGCAATCAAGGTCTTGGCACATGTAAGTTTTAAATTTTTTTATTCTCTTTTCTTTTAGTTTTTTAAAATTTAAGTTTGAGTGTTTAAGTTTGAAGTTGAACTTTGCATTGACTTTGAAGTTTGGGTTGCCTTAATAGGTTGCAAGTTCATCTTCCTCTGAGCGCAACTGGAGTACATATAGTTTCATCCACTCACAGAAACGCAACAGGTTGGGGGCTAAAAGGGTTGAAGATTTGGAATACATACATTACAACTTGCACCTTTTATCCCACAAGCAGCCAGAGTACAAGGAAGGGTCAAAAGGACATTGGGACATTGATCCAGAGATAGTTGACTTGGATGCTTCCATTTCCCACCACGAGACTTACATGCACAAGGGGGTGCAACTGGCAATGGCCTTAGTGTGAGTGGTTCGAGCCCATATGGTTCCAATGAACCACATAATGATGATGATGTAGTTGATCTTGATCCTCTTGGTGAAGAGGAATATGATGAATATTGACAATGAAAGATAGTTTGAACTTTGAATATTGATCTATGATTGAATTTAATATATCATGAGATTCATGACATTCACATTGTGTTCGATTTAAGTATTTTAATTTAATTTAACTTTTAAGCCTTTAAGTTTCTAAGTTTTATCGGTATCCTAGCTTGTTTGTTGTGGTTATTCACTTATTTAGCTTATAACTTGTCTTTTATCTTGTCTTTCATATGCATAATATGTGGCTAATAATTAAATTCCTACTTAGAAGGCTGAAATTTATATATTTTTATATAGTTTTTGTACTGTCGTATCCTACATCGTATCTGGGGTCAAAAAAAAAAATTGTCATTTCCGCGTATCAGATACCCCGCTCCCGCTCCCGCTCCCATATCCAAAACATTTCAGCTACTTAGCCAAATACAATAAAACAATACCAGTGTTTAAATACTGAAACACCTAAATGGATTGCCAAGCTCAGACGTGGGGGTTTACATCCCCAAACCTGTATGCAAATGAGGGATTGCATCCTCTATTGCTATTGTAGAAGTTGACGCCACTTGCAAACAAAGAATATAATTGATTAATTTCCAAGATGTGTTACAATGAACCCCCAAGTCTACCTTTATAACTTTCAGACACTCTAAAGTGGGTGTTTCCCTTTTTAAACTTCCATGCACAAGCTTGGAATTATTAAAAATAATAAATCCCTCCTCCATGTTGGCCCCCCATCCAAAAATAGGATTAAACACTTTTAAATAATCTTTTATTCACCTCCATGTTGGCGCCCCATCCTAATAATAGGAATAACGTATTTAAATAATATTTTTGTCATCCCTTAACCTATAATTAGGAGTTACAATAGCATGCAACTCTCTCTTCAACTTTGGCGCCCCCCCCCCTTTATTTATTTATTAATTCTAACTAAGAGCCTAATAATAGAAGTCAACCTTCTATTATTATTTTATTTTGACGAATGCTTTTTGAATTAAAAATTTAATTTAAGCATCCTTTTCCAATTAAAATATAAAATATCTTTGGACCGCTTGAATTAATTTATTTTCCTCTTTCAATTTCCCCTTAGCCTACGAAAAATAATAAAAAATAGGCTTCAGGTATCCAGAAGTAATTAATTCCAAAAAGGGAATATTATAGTCCGCCCTTCTCGGAATTGCTTTCCCTCAAACAATCACATGTTGGGATGCTTAAGAATTTCAGCACCCTCCCAAGTAGCATCTTTTGTAGGTAAATCCTTCTATCGTACCAGATACTCAGTGATAACCGTGTTCCTTAATTTCTTCTCCCTGAAATCCAAAATTAGTTCAGGAACCAACACAAGTTTTCCTTCATCATCTAAAGGAGACAACTCAATAGAAGGAACAATATGTTGTCCTAAAGCCTCTTTTAGGCATGAGACATGGAAAACATTATGTATCTTCTTACTCTGCTCTAGTAAATCCAACTCATAGGCAACCTCTCCTATCCTCTGCTTGATCTTGTATGGTCCATAGAAACGGGGTTTGAGCTTTTCAACTCTGCTCTTCTTCAGAGACGACTGTCTATAGGTCTGCAACCTTAGGAAAACCATGTCACCAACCTTAAAATTCCTCTCTACGCAGTGCTTATCTACATAATTTTTTTGTTGGTTTTGTGCAAGTTGGATTTCTCTTTGAGCATTCTTAAGATATCTTGGCTTTGTGCAACAAAGGCTTTTGCCCCCGGCACTCTACTATCTACAACTACTAAATCCACAAAGGAATGAGCATCATAACCATATAAAGCTCTGAAGGGTGTCATACCTATGGACATGTGATGAGTGGTATTATAGCAATGCTCTCCCATATAGAGCCATTTGACCCAAGCTGACTGTTGTCCTGCCACATAATTCCATAAATATCCCTCAATCCACTTGTTCACAAACCTTGTGTTGTCTGTGGATGATAGTTGGTACTCGGAGTTAACTTTGTTCCTGTCAAGCAGAAGGGCTCTTACCAAAACAAACTAAGGAACCTGCTATCTTTGTCACATACAATATTTTTAGGCAATCTGTGTAGCCTGAATACCTCTCTGAAAAATAAATCAGACAACCTAAGGAGCCTTAAATTCGCTAGGAATAACAAAGAAGTGAGCACATTTAGTGAGTCTATCAACCACTATAAAAATACAATTCTTACCCTGAACATTGGGAAGATTTGTGATGAAATTTATTGATATAATTTCCCATTTTTGGTTGGGAATAGGTAAGGGACTACAATAAACCTATTGGAAAAGAATGATCTGCCTTGTATTGTTGGCATACAATACACTCTTTGATGTATTGGAGGACCTCTGCCTTAAGTCCTTTCCATGAGAATTGATCTCTGATTTGCTTGTATGTCTTAAAATACCCTAGATGACCAACCAATGGTGTATCGTGGACAACCCTCAAGATTTTGCTTTTTATCTTAGATTTAGGTACCAAATAGATTCTATTCTTGTAGAGGATAAGATCATCAACCACCCGGTACCTGTTGTCTTGTATTTTGCCCTCAAGGATGATCTCGTTAGTGTAATCATTCTTCACATACTCAAAAAATTATTAAAGCTTCCCAATCAGAAGAGAATTTAGAAATAGAACATAGAAAAGGTTTTCTAGATAGAGAAGCTACAACATTATTCTTTCCTTTAACATACTTTATGTCAAAATTATAAGCTTGGAGCTTACTACCTACTTTTGTTGCTTGTCATTCAAATCCTTTTGACCAAGAAAGAACTTCAAACTGTTGTGATCAGTTTTGACCACAAACCTGCCACAAACCAGATATTGCCGGAATTTTGCCAGAGCATGCATGATGGCCAACATCTTTGTCATAAATAGATAATCTACACTCTACCTCACTAAGTTTCTAGCTTTTAAAGACTATTGGATGCCCCTTTTGTATTAAAACAGCCCCTACTCCTTCCCCTGATGCATCACATTTTAACACGAAAGGAATAGAAAAATCAAGAACAACCAATTTTGGACAAGAACTCATTACCTTTTTAAGTTTTCAAAGGTTGTTTGGGTTGTTTCAAACCAGCGGAAAGTTCTTTTCTTTGTCAAATCAATCAATGGGATAGCTAGTTGTGAAAACCCTCTCACAAACCGTCTATAATAACTGCAAAGACCAAAGAATCCCCTCAATTGTGTCAAAGTGGTAGGTGGAGGCCAATCCAACATTGCTTGGATCTTCTTTTGATCAACATGTACTTCTTGGGTATTGATGACATGTCCCAAGTACAAAATTTCAGTCATTTTAAATTCACATTTATATTCTTCGGCAAAAAGAACTTGTTGTTCCAAAATTTCCAGCACTATATCCGAGTGTTTTAAGTGCTCTTCCCAAGTTTTACTATACACCAAAATGTCATCAAAGAATACTAAAACAAATTTCCTCAAGTGTTCACTAAAAGTCTAAAAAATGGTTCATGCATGATTGGAAAGTAGCAGGAGTATTGGTTAAACTGAAAGGTATTACCAAGAATTTGAAATGTCCAAAATGACAACGAAAAGCTATTTTGTGCACATTTTCATCCCTTACCTTGATTTGGTGATAACCAAATCTCAAATCAATTTTGGAAAAATACACCGCTCCATGTAACTCATCCATTAGTTCATCAATCCTGGGTATTGGGTACCTATTTTTGATTGTCTTCTTATTCAAAGCACGGAAATCAATGCACATCCTCATTGTCCCATCCTTCTTCACCAAAACAACAAAAGAAGCAAAAGGGCTAGAATTAGGCCTAATATGCCCCCTCTTCAAGAGCTCTTTGATTGTCTTCTCAATTTCCTTTTTGTAAACTCTAAGATGGCAGTAAGGAGTAATCCTAACAAGTTTAGAACCTGTTTCCAGCTCTATGATGTGTTGGAATCCCCTATTTGATGGCAATCCTGAAGGTAGATCACTGAATACTGTACTATGCCTGTTCAAAATAGATTGTCCACTTGATAAGATATATCATTAGTATTAGAAGTGGCAATACTTACCAAACAATGGGCTGCCCATGCTACTTGCCCCTTACAAAAAGCTCTTTCCATCCGCTTTGTTGTGATAGCCCTAGGTGGTCCATTGGCCATACCATGAAGTACAACTTCTCCTTCCTCGGTTTTGAATTTCAATTCCAGAGTTTGATAGTTTTGTGTGATTTCTCCAAGTGAATGTAGCCATTGCACTCCCAAAACCACATTGGTTTCTCTTAAGCGCAACACGTAAAAATCATCACAAACCTTGTGTTTTCCGAGAGTAATTTCCAACCCCCTCTCGGTGCATGGAATAGTAAAGCCATCTGCTATTGTAACATTGAAACCTTGGAATTCCTCTGTTTTCAAACCTCTTTGAGCTACCAAACTCTCATCAATAAAGTTGTGGGTTGCCCCACTATCAATCAAAATAGTCACCTTATGTCCATGTAGTACACCATGTACTCTGGAAGGATGATATCTGGGTGCACCTGAAAGTGCAGCAAGAGTGCCATCTATAGTCTTTTCTTCACCTTTATCTTTGTCCACTTCTATTTCCTCTTCTTCTCCTTCATCGTCAGATATCACCTCTATGTAATGTACCTATCCCTTGGAAAGACATCTGTGACCGGGTCCCGACGATTCTCTGCAAGTGAAACACAACTTCTTCCTTCTAAGTTCATTTCTTGTTTCCATCTCTTTATTGGTTTTACGCAGCTCCTATGTAATGTACCTATCCCTTGGAAAGACATCTGTGATCGGGTCCCCACGATTCTCTGCAAGTGAAACACAACTTCTTACTTCTAAGTTCATTTCTTGTTTCCATCTCTTTATTGGTTTTAGGCAGCTCCTTTTGTTCCCCATAAGGTGCTGGTTTTGGCTAAGTTGTAGGCTGTCCTATAGGCCAATATCTCCCTTCGGGAGTTGAAGTTTCCAAATCCAAAGCCTTCTTGATGGCTCCTTGTAGAGAAGTAGGGCTGAAAGCTTTCACTAAACCCCTAAGAGATTCAGTTAAACCTTCCATGAATAAAGCAACCAATCCTCTCTTTGTTACATCAGGTACAATGACAGAAAGCTTCTAAAATTCAGTTATATAGTTGCTTACTGAATGTAATTGTTTTAGTTGAGCTAATTCCCGGAAATGAATTTTTGGAACTATTGTGTCAAATCTTTCTATCAACCTGTCACTGAAATTAGCATATGAGCGAATGAGATTGTGTCCCTGTGTGATTAGCCCATGGTGCCACCACTTATGTGCTATCCCTTCTAGATGAAGGGTTGCAAATTTGATGGCTTCCTCTTCTATCATTGGCCTAAGGGATGGGAAGGTATCCAGCTTTTTTATCCATGCACGATCGGTACTCTTGCCAGAGCTGCCAAAAGTAGAGAGTGATAACTTCCCTCGTGTTTGTTGCAAGTCTCTTTGAGTAAACTGTGGTCTCGAATCAGCTCTTGGTCCACTCCTTTTTTTCTTCAGATTGATGAAATTAGTGAGTGATACAGCCTCTCTAATCTCACCTCGAAGTACCTGTATTCTGCATAGCTAGCAGCAATATCATCTGCAATCAATGGCTGAGTTTCAACCTCTGTAACTGCTTCCTCACTGTAGAGGAATTCAGGTTGGAAGGGCCTAGCAATAGATCTAGTGTTCGTCGTCCAAGTGTGTTGGTTATTGTTCCCCCTGAAGAACTTCCCTCGTCGTGGGGAGTCCTTTGCACATTTGTGCCCTGCATAACTTGGATCGATTGACCCATCATATCAGCTAACTTGTCTTGTCCCTAAATAATCTTGTCAAAACGTGTCTCATTTGGGTCCCGGTTTTCCATGACTTTTGGCTGTTCTGAAGCTTTCTTCTTTTCCCTTTGTTGGTATCTGATTTCTCTGTCACTAACCTGCATGAAGTTCAAAGCCGCAATTTTTTTCTTTGCTTTTCCTCTTTTTTTAATTCGCATCCACAAGATGGGAGGAAATTCACTCTAATACCACTATAATATCCCTGAAAAATTACTTTCTAACAAATATGGTTTTTTTGTTAATCCCTAGGGCAACAATATTAGAAATCTGATTTCAATAACAGCAGCACTAATCTGATTTTTATAAATAAAAACAGCAAACCAATATGGAAAAAAAACAGTTTTTTATTTATTTATTTTCAACCAGATACAATGAGACAATACCAGTGTTTGAATACTGCAACCCCTGAATGGGATTGCCAAGCTCAAACGTGGGGGTTTACGTCCCCAAACCTGTATGCAAATGAGGGATTGCGCCCTCTATTGCTATTGCAAAAGCTGAAGCCACTTGCAGACAAAGAATATAATTGATAATTTCCAAGATGTGTTACAATGAACCCCCAAGTTTGCCTTTATAACTTTCATACACTCTTAAGTGGGTGTTTCCCTTTTTAAACTTCCATGCACAACCATCCAAAAATAAGATTAAACACTTTTAAATAATCTTTTATTCACCTCCATGTTGGCGCACCGTCCTAATAATAGGATTAACATATTGAAATAATACTTTTGTCATCCCTTATCATAAAATTAGGAATTACAAAAGCATGTAGCTCTCTCTTCAATTTTGGCGCCCCCCCTTTATTTATTTATTAATTCTAACTAAGAGCCTAATAATAGAAGTCAACCTTCTATTATTATTTTATTCTAACAATTCTTTTTGAATTAAAAATATAATTGAAGTGTGTTTTTCCAATTAAAATATAAAATATCTTTGGACCACTTGAATTAATTTATTTTCCTCTTTCAATTTCCCCTTAGCTTACGGAAAATAATAAAAATAGGCTTCAGGAATCCAGAAGTAATTAATACCAAAAAGGGGGCATTACAGTATCAATTATTATCTTTTAGAATCAACAAAGGAACAGTAACGGATTTTGCAGATACTAGACTAATGGAAATCAATCGGCACTTGATTATAATTTTAGAGAGTTTTTATTATTCAATCAACATGTGTCACAAATAGATTTGCCACCTTGGTGGTGTACCTCATTGAAAATAAAGGGGGTTATCTAACTCTTGGTAAAACATCCGGTGGGATTTGATTTAGACATGAATAATAAAATAGCTAACCAAGAGGGGAGATGAATTAAAAAATTGAGCGGATAAGAGAAAAAATAAATCTTTGGATGGTTTCAAAAATAATTGATAGACATGCCATAATAATTATCTTCACAACTACTTGTGTGCTTTATCTCGGTTAAAGAACTAAGCTGGAATATAAGGGTGGTTAAAACCTTCAGAAGTGGTGGTAAAATATTGTAAATAGTTCTGCATTTCTCATCTCTAATGTAAGATTACATTGCAAGGACTGGGTGGTTAACAGAAAAAAAATGAACATAACACTGGATAAGACATGAATCTCAAATTGGGAAAACCTCAAATATGCATTGTAAGGCTACTGCAAACATGCTAAAGAAAAGCTTTAATTTGTCTGAGCAGAAAAAAATCAATTCTAGTTGAACATGAATTCAAGGATGGGGATAAAAAAGTAGTAGCTCAGCAACTCAGGGCAGCAGCTGAAGACAGTCAGCCAGATGGCAAGTGATTGAAGAGAGACTCATAGTAGATAGTACGTCGTGTTGGCGACCAAATTTTTACCGTATATACAAAATAAAACATTAAAATGCAGGACATGTTAGTTGTTATATATCCATTCATAAGAAACCATGGAAAATCTTCAGGAACAACTGACCAAGCTGGCTCAGAAAGATAATAAGGAGGATATGAAGAAAACCAAAAGGTTAGAAGAAGCAGCAGAATGTTGTTGTTAAGGGAATGGAGAAGAAGACTATGGCCTTGGACCTTAGAAGACTGCAGCATTTTTCACACAAGCCATCTGAAGATTCTGCCTTAAATTCAACAAAGTATACATAGACGTAGATGCAATATATACAAGAGACTCTACAAACAGTTGGATGCAATATGTATAAGTGATTCTACAACCAGGATAAAAAGCCATAATGACATTGCATGGGGTAGTAATATTTAAGTCGGACAGATTTTTAGAAAGTAGTACTAAGTGTTCTATGCCACCTTGAACATTCAACTCTGAGGGTTTTTGGAAAGCATCAGTCAATTTGTCAAATATAGTTTTCTTTTGTATGGTGTGAAATAAGGGCCTCTAACATATATTTTGCTTTGGAATAAGATCCCCAAGTCAACAGGATTCAGCCAGGATTCAGTAAATGTAACTACTTTTATGTAATATACATAATTTTCAACTATTAAAAGAAAAATAATCTATTTTTATTTGACTGTAAAAGTGTTTTGATATTATGGAACTACTTTATATGTCTGTGTGAAACTCCCCTCTCTGGGACTATTTGATGGATTCAGTAAATGTAACTACTTTTATGTAATATACATAATTTTCAACTATTAAAAGAAAAATAATCTATTTTTATTTTACTGTAAAAGTGTTTTGATATTATGGAACTACTTTATATGTCTGTGTGAAACTCCCCTCTCTGGGACTATTTGATGAAAGTAGTTCCATAATATCAAAACACTTTTACAGTCAAACAATAAATTCCTATATGAAATTGCTTGCCAGAATAGGGAGGTTACTCATTTTGCCACATAACATATATCATTCATAAGCACCACAGAAAACCCTGTTAATTAAAAGTTAGTAAAGTTGAAAAACAGATCACTTACCCCATGGAAATTCCTTGTTTCGAATATGCAAGTATGGGTAAGGCTGCAAAATAGGATAAACAAGTATATTAGTTAAACTTTCAGATGCAACAAACACTCCGTACAATAATTATGCAGATTTTTCAAACAAAAAATGTAAATAATATGTCAAATTCCTGTCTCCGTAAATTGAAAGAGAATGCCAAATGTTATAAAGCAAAAATACTTAACTAAACTTGTTAAACTTTCATTAGTATGAATAAATCACAAGATTTTTACAAATCCCAAATGTTAGGGGAGAGGATCAGAGGGCACGGGGTGGTTGTGAGTGCCTCTATCATATTTGTAATTTGAGATTTTGCATGTGTGACATTGTAATAAAGTGACATGAAAGAATTTTAAAAAAAACTAATGCACAAGTAACCAGCTAACAAGCTGAACAGTCTCAACCATAGGAATTGGATAAGAATAGATGCTTCAATATTCCGGGTTATTTTTTCACATTCTTGGCTGATGCCGTTGTATAGTTATCTTCCTAAAATCAATGCAGGGTCCTTATCTTGCTTTGTGGATCTCTTTGAAATTTCCTGTTCTGTTTAATTTATTGCACTCTGGTTACTTCCCATAAATGCTTTATGTTTTTAAGTGTTTTAACTATGCATGCATGTTTTATACGAGTTTTTTTATACAACTTGTAATCCGAATGAATAACGCACATAGTTTAACCATGGAGTAGACTGTTAGACTACAATGCATTCGCTTTAGTCCCTTTCTCCATGCGACATGGATTAACAGCCAACACAAAGAACACTTACTGGTGCATATACCATTTTGCATTTCTAACACACTTATCCAAACATTCGAAATTTAAAAACAAAACATCTGTCGAGTGGGTCTCGAAACAGACCCAATTCTCTCTAACAAACAATACACTGTATATCGTAGTTATCTAAAACTCCAGGACAGTGGGACATGAGAGCGTAGGGACAGAGTTTCCAGGATGGCGAAAAAAATCCTAGACGTTTGGGACAGCAGGTGACAGGCGGGGGACAGCTATTAAAATATTCAATAATTTAAAACATTTAAAACAATAATATGAATAATATATTTGAAAAATAAAATAATACACCGATAGAAGTAACCTACAACGGTAGCCAATGGAGGTGGGAGGAGCGAGTGTAGTAGTGTTAGATGTCAATAAAAATAATTTATTCATAATAGAATAATACCTATTAATTATTTATCTACCTAAATAATCCAACTACACACAATATTACATGCACTTTGATATGAATAGGGATATGCAGTTACAATATGTTTAAGGGAACCATTTAAATAAGCCCTAAATACTCAATAGTTACCCATTAATATTCTATTTAATTTAACATATGAAGAGGTTGGGTGGTTTAAGACCATATTCGGGTATTTCTATAAAAAAGACACTTAATTAAGCACAAGCAAGAGATTAAAAGAAACGTAGAATGATTATTTATAACTCGCATCACAGTTGTTAGCAAGGCCCCATTCCAGGTGTTCATTTGTAAATCCTAAGTTTAGCCTAAAAGTTTTATAAAAAAAGTCTTTTAATTAGAGATAACCGCTTTACAATTTGTTGAGAAATCAATGTGGATACTATTGTCACAGATTATTGATAAGCATGCAGACTAAACGAGTAAAAGATCAATGTTATGGACCCTATTTGTGAGGACTTTATATGTTCTTCCATACCTCTAAGAACTCAAAACTCAAAGGTTCAAAATGTCAACATCATTTCCATTTCACAACAAACAAATAATGCTATTACAGAAATTTGAATTGAAAGATATTTATATTTTATATGTTTCCATGCTTTCTACAAAATTGTAGGTAACTGTTTGTTTAAATTTGTCAGAGGAAAATTGTGTTCTGGTTTATTGTGTATTACTTAGTATTGTCTTTCTTTTAACAGTCAATAAGTTACAGCCATTGGGTCCTCTTCTGGGGGGTAAAAGAGCAATGTTATGGACCCTATTTGTGAGGACTTTATATGTTCTTCTGTACCTCTAAGAACTCAAAACTCAAGGTTCAAAATGTCAACAGCATTTCCATTTTACAACAAACAAATAATGCTATTAGAGAAATTTGAATTGAGAGATATTTATATTTTATATGTTTCCAATGCTTTCTACAAAATTGTAGGTAACTGTTTGTTTAAATTTGTCAAGAGGAAAATTGTGCTCCGGTTTATTGTGTATTACTTAGTATTGTCTTTCCTTTAACAGTCAATAACTTACAGCTATTGGGTCCTCTTTCGGGGGCACTGCTGGATAGTAACTTTAAATCTGTATTTTTTTTAAATTACCTTTTGTGTGTTGTTGTATCCAATTGTCTTTTTCATGTTTTTTGCAGGGAGATGAAACATTCAATGATTTATACTAATGGTTTAAAACAACGTGGATTCAAAAGTGCTTACCTAAGAGCCAAGACTGAGCTATGTGCAGATGTGTTCCTATGCTGAGGCATCCCATTCTGTCTTGCACATTATTGGCGTTCCCGCTCTTATAGACACGGTTTTGGGGGAAAGAATAAATGAAATGCCACATTAAAAATGACAATTGCACAGGCTGCCCAAACCAATGGGCAGGATGACCACCAAACACCACTGCTCACCTACCAACTAAGTCACAAGGTTCATCTTCGTGTTCGGTGACGATAAAATTCGAAAGAAATTCACTAACCAATAAAATTTGGGGAAAAAAATTTGTCAATAAGTTCGAAGTATATAATTTAATTAAAAAAATAATAATAATTAATTTTTTAATATAAGATTAAATCTAATTAAAATACCTAATTTGTAATATAATTTATGTTAATATCTTAAATCTGAAACTAAAACTTAATACTAAACGAAATATTAATAAAAATTAATATCTAAATGAATATAGTGAAATTGATGTATAGTGTCTAATATTTAAAGACATTAAATTTAATACTTTGAATGACATAACTTTATCCTTTTCAAAGTTATTATTTATTAATACTAATATATAAATATTTATATTTGCACATAAATATCTTAATAAATTATTAATCAAATATTAATGTTTGTAAAACTAAAATTATAAGTAATTGAAAATTTAATGTCTAAAGTTCATGTTTTTTAAATTAGAATTGAAAAGAAAAAGAAAAAAACTAATTTAAAAGGTTGAAGCCTAATGTCTAATCGTAAAAACTAATATAACGAATAAGTGATTTAACAAAGCTAAAAGTATGCTAAAGTTGAATTGTGAAAGAGAAGACTAGTTAAGAAAATTCAACCTAATTTTTTTTGACCCTATCGTGAATGAAGAGTATTCAATGGTGGTTATGAATAGCAAGAGCTCCAGGCCTCCAACAATGGAATCGATCAGCCAACTAGCTGCAGTATGCTCAGTCGGGTGTGGCGTCTATGATGAACAGCGCTCGTCACTCACCATAACTCGCGCTCAACACAACAAACAGGAAAGTTATAAAGGAAGTGGAGCATGATTTATGAAAGCTCTAAAACAGTTTTTATCTGCCTTTTCTTACTATTTCAGGTTTTGTATTTAAACTACCTCATCCAGATTCATATTGTACGAATTTTATGGCGAATTTTGACAATTTTCTAAGGTTTTTATTAAGTTCACTGAATTTTGAATTTCAAGGAAGAAATTCGGCGGACCCTGTGACATAGCCTACCAATGTGTAATTTTGTTATGATCCTAGTGTGTAGAGTCACGAAGGCCCCGAGGTTTTGGTGTAACACTTCGATACATTTGGTATCAAAGTAACCACCCAGGTTCAAGTCCCAGCACAGGTGGCTACGTTGACATTGCAATGTTCGCTTGGGGCTCATGTGTTAGAAGCACAATGGACTAAGAGGCGGGGGGGGGGATGAATCAGTCCTAACAATTTTTCAAATTATATTTCAGATCTGAATATTCAAAATCTCTTAACCATTCAACCACAGAACCACTTAACCAAAATTTAATATGTGCACACCATCAAATATCAAAGATGCAAGCAACCATGAAACATAGAATCAACACATGAACACAAGATACAAGTGGGAAACTCTCAAGGGGAAGAAAATCCACTGAAACACAATCTTATATTGATATGTTTTTGAATATTGTGTAGCACCAACCCCACAAGGAGCACCAACCCCACAAAGAGCACCAACCCCTAATTTTGTGAAGCACCAACTCCACAAGGAAGCTACAACCCCCAAGATGATCAAGCACCCACTCAACCACCTTATGATGTTCAAATCTTTGATTTGTTGTTGCCACGACTGATGGAGATCCAATATACAGCTCGCACTTCTTCAATTAAACCCTAAGTGACCAATCTTCACAAAACAAGCTCTTCAATCACTTCAAAAATCATCGAACCCTTGCACACATGCTCTCTAATTTTTCTCAGCCTGCAACACACTTGTTTCAGTCTCAAATCATGCTCTAACACTTGCAATCAACTCTCACCTAGGTCGCTCACCTTGCACACACTTCACTAGTTTGCAAAAGCACCCAAAAACATGCTTTTATAAGCTTCTCATGATTTCAAACTCAAGCACAATCTTTTTCCCTCCTTTGGCATGACACATACATCAAGGAAACATCCCAAATTTAAATTACAACAGTCACAAATGACCCAAGTAGGTCGGCCTAACTAAAACCTTCATTACATGTGCCAAAAATGGCTCAAAACCCCATGGGCACAAAGATAAAAATGCGCCCTTACATCAAATCAATACATAGTCATGACCCATAACTCTTTATATATGATTAAAATATCATTTTACATTCATACATGGTAGTACATTTGATTGTCCAATCAAATTATTTCAATTAATGGGCCCAGTTCACTTTGCAAATCTCAAAACAGTTGTCTCTTACACCCTTCAGCATCTTGGAAACTTCATTAGGTCACCAAATCACTTCAACATAAGAAAACCATGTCATGTAACAACTTGATGGAAATGGCAAAACCTGTAGAACACTTCTAAGCAAGTTACAAGCCTTGAATCAGCATCATGCTCAAACCAAAGCTACTTTTGTCTTCACCAGATCAACCTGCCAAAAATGTTGTTTCCAAAGGTTAGCTCATAAAAACATTTCTACAAACATTCAAGACCTCTAAATGGATTCATTGGATGTCAAATTCATCCCTCTTCACATTCCAGGCGATAGCAAGTATCATTCAATCCATCTCATGCTTTGAACAACTCCAAACTTTCACTAAAACACATCATGTCTTGCACTGCCAAAAATCTTCATGTCCAAAAAATGACTTGGAAACCCTGTCAAATGACCTCATCATGAAGCAAACCTTATATCACTGGAAAGCTCTCTGAATCATCTTTCCAACACAACTTGAATCATCTTCAAATTCCACATGTAGCTCAAGTTATAGCCATTTTACTGAACCCTGCTTTTTGAGACCTCAAAACTACCTTTTGACCAGTCAACTTGAATGGACCTCAAATGACCATGTACCTACATGAGCATGTCCTAAAACCTCCATGAACATCAAGACCAGCTCACATACATCATGCACCATTAATTTTGCATGCTACTCCTTTGGACAACCTTGTCCCAAAACCTTCTTCTTCAGAAACTGACTTGTTTGAGTGGGGCCCACTCATCACCATCACCTCAACCATACATTTCTAAAAAGCTAAGAGGGGTCCCCTACAACATCCAATCATCACTTTTGATAAAGCAATCAAAACTGAGCCACAATACCTCTTCTTCTGCAGACTGCTCCTAACTAGGGTTTAACGACCACTTTAACTTCTTAACATTCATTCATAAAAACCTGACGATCAATTGACCTGATTCTTTTTGTGAAATCTTTTAAACTCGCCATAAAAACATCCCTGAAAGCCACAAGGTCTCATGCAAAGCACACAATTCACAACAAGCATCAGAAGTTCAACTTCAAGCTGTAATTTCACTTTTTTTTACTATGTCTCACATAAACTGTCATATCTTGCAAAATTCACATCCTAGCAACCTAAAATTTTGCTCAAAGCACCATGACACATCACACTAACATCTCCAATCATCAAAATGTCAAAGCCAGACCTCAATCTCTCCGATCATTAAGACTTATCTTTGCTTACCTGTCTGTTTCTCACTGTAAAAGCTAGGGTTAACTGAAAGAATACAATAACTCATCATGAAACCACTGGAAGTGACCCAAACATACCTGTTATGCCATGATATACCTGAATGCATGCTTGCATGAGTTCATATAGCTCCAAAACACATTGTCATACCTCTAAGCAACCATACCTGCTCCCAATGAGCACTTGTACCATACCTAAACACATGTATCTGCATCATGCCACTGTTGTGAGTGCCTAAACACTCTCCAAACCAATTATCCATCATGTCAACATGCTTCTCAAGCATCCAAGAAAGTCATACTATCATGTTACATCTCCTAGGTACCTGAATTGGCTTGCAAGAGCAAGCAATCCTCACTGAATCTCACTGTACCAGCACAAACACATCTAAATCATCATGTTAGCATCATGAACATCATTAAATGACCTTAATCCAACATCCACTTTGTCGTTAATATGGTTTTGCATCAAAGACAACACTTAATAGGACCACATGCCAACATCATATAGGATAGGGTGTGAACCTACTATATGGGTGCAAATCTAGCCTGAGGCCGAGCTATAAAAGCGTGGTCGAATATTATGATCCTAATGTACGGATTCACTAATGCCTTGAACTTTTGGTGTAACAATTCGTTACAAATTTTAATTATTTGTTTTCTGCAACTAAACTTCACAATGGCAAGTTTGGAACTTATATAGCTAAAGTTGAGTATGCGGGTTTTTCATGATAACAAATGCAATAGTCTGCATGTATGGCATTTTTGTGATAAACAAGACAATTATGGATTTATAGCTTCAAACCACTTAAATGGCAATTTAAAAAACAAATCAAATTCATTCTCTCTTAATTTGTTAACATTACTCGACAACATCCAAAATCATTTAAAATTACCAACCATAAATTAATACATTAGGTTTATAATTTAAATAATCAATAATCATATTTTATTAAAATAACATAATATTGATTTAAATTAATTTATAATTTACTATATTTTATTCAAAACTCAAACTACAAATTTTTGAGTTGTTTTTTACTAAAAAAAATTATATAAGATTATCTAGTATTTTGCTGTCAGTTTTTTGGTGGACAAGAAGCTTTTATGAATAAAAATCACTTAATTATAAAGATGGTGCACCTATGTTCATTTTATCGATTATATATAGTAAATCATCGTGATGAAAAAATGTTCATGTCTAAATTAGAATCCATGTCTTTCTTTGACTAAGCAAACCATACTTAAAGGGAATCCAATCCGTCAAAAATATCAGCCTCAGTCCACGCCTGGAATTGATAGGCTGTATCCTGTTTTTTGAGTTTTAGACTGTATATTACAAGTAAAAATTCTAATAGGTCATGGATGTTTACAACTCAAAAATTAATTAACCATCAAATTTTACAATACTCATCTATTAAATATATACATATAGGTATTAAAATACTATCAACTGTTTCCATAATAAATAGCTTTCAACTACAAGAATGATAGTTGTAAACAAATGTACAGGTACTGAAAATGGTCAGGCCATCAACAACTTTTGATTTGACAGACAATAGATTCGAAATGTCAGGCCTGATCCTCGCCAATCAAACTAAACTTTTACAATCATAGATGAAACAAAAAAAATTAGATATATTACTATTAAATTCATATTTCTCCTCACACAAGGATGAGATTCGAGGGTTCACATAACCTGTCAATTTTTATTTAAAACAGCCAAAACCATCAACTCTCAATTATTAAATATATAATTTAATAAAAAATCAAATTTTATGTACCTTTATTTGGTAATGTTAATATATTTCCAGTCATTTTTCCGCAACATTTTAATAAAATATAAAACTACATATTGTTAAAACCTACACTTACTTACATTGCTAGTAAATCAGTTAGAAACGTGTGAAATCAGCAAACAACTTGTTGGATGGGGAAAAGACATACAACTAGTTGATGTAGGGTAGCATCCGCATATGCAATGTGTGGTTTGATTTGAGAAGCAAAACACTTGCGAGTTGCCAGAGTGGAAAAACGAAAGAAATAAAGGCTTAGGTTGAATAAGTGCCGCATTAGTCATCTTCCACATGGTCCTACTACCAAGTATACATGTTACACGTGCATGTGCCGCATGTGCCTCCACCCGAGGAGAATGGCGACAATTCATGTTTCAATCCTCCACCGAAACAACAGACGGATTTCAATGGTTTGGGAGGAGGCTCAAAACATAATTTTGGACCCCATTACATCATACATCAGATCTCACAACAGTTCGCCAAAATCTGTTAACTTGTTGTTTCTATTTTGAAGCACGGATGGCCTGTCTTTGAGTTCCTATCATGTTCACCACTCGCATCAATTTGACAATCTCTTTTAACAAATTCCCTGTAGTGCCATAAACAACAAAGAAGTGGGCGAGTTAAAAGGGAAACCCACAAGATCTCCACATCGGAAAGCCATTGTTAACAAAAAGTGTCTGGGTGGCAATGCGCATATGCAACATTGCTCAGAAAGGCAATGACATTGCTTTCTGGAGCAAAAATGGCAGCATCTATGTTTGTTTTTGTGAGCAGAGATTGATTGCCACAGTCTTGACTGCAACAGCCATCTTCATATTTGCCACAACTTTCTTTATCTTGTGCGTTCTTGACATATCTGCTACCATGTCCACCAATAAGAAGCTTCCAAAGCAGTTAAAATAGTTGTTAACCACCTATTTTCCCAAATTACAGTTGTCTACACAATTATTATCAATCGGCCAGCATACATATTAACCTGCACGCTGGTAGAACAGCTCAGGTTGTTGAGCATCATCGTTGCGAGTTGCTGAGCATTGTCATTGGGTATCCGGCTCATTGTAGACACACCTAAGGCGTAAATATAATCACCAAGTGTGTGAATCACCAAGGTGGGTGATGGGCTTCAAAAATATATTAAATAGCACTCAAAAACTTATGAAGAAAGCAGTATGCTTCCCAAAAACAATTAAAATATAAGCAATAATAAGGAAGTAGACTCTAATGATTATTAGATGAGACTTCTTTTAAGAGGTATAAATAGAAGTAATAACATGAATTGCGATAAGTCAGCTACTTAATAGACGGGCGAAAATAAATTTGTGCAAGGAACATTGCATGAATTCTTCTTGTGACGCTTTGTCCCTATAGCCTTCGTAACTATGAATGCTTCTAGATAAATTCTTCTTTTTCCCATGTCACTTCTTTCAATGGTAACCTTTCCATTAAAACATGAAACGCTTCTATCTATATTCCATGGATGTTTTACCTAAACTTGTAAGATTGCTTCCGATTCGAATAATTGGTAGCTTTAATTGGACTTATATGCCACTTTCAAGCTTCTTTTTAAAACATGATACATGGAGGACATCACGTATTTTTGCCATTTCCTAGCTCTAGAAAATATGCTGCCTAGCTTATTTGAGCCGTAACTTGACAGGGCCAATAGATTTTGGGTTGGGGTTTTAACGCGTCTTTAATTTTTAGCATTGTTTTTTCACAAGGTTGTAGTCTAACAAATACAAAATCACCAACTTTGAGGTCTCTTTCACTTCAACCTTGGCTGGCTTGTTACTACATTCTATTCAGTCGTAATGAGATTTTCCATCAAAATGTTGAAGATATATTGCATTTCTTGTATAAAATTGTGTTTTAGTGGTGACTTTAGACTCTTCGATAATAGAGTCCTTTAATAACAATCAATCATAACCATATAATGCTCTAGAAGGGGTCATCCAAATTGATGAATGGTATGTTGTATCAAACCAATGCTTTGGCATATGAATCTATTTCACGCCTAGTCTTGTTTATTACCTGCATACATTCTGAAATAAGCCTCTAGACATTTGTTATCTACCTCAATTTGATCGTTGTTTAGCAGATGATAGGCTGAAGTAATATTGAATGTTGTCCATGCTGGACAAAATAATTCTTGCAAGAACTTGCTTGAATTTTTTCAACTTATGATCGTATGTTATCATTCTCTAGAATCCACAACTTTTGAGAAATGTTTTTCATAAATACTTCCACCATGTGGGGGTGTCCTTTCAAGTTTGGCAAGGATAAAGTGGGCATATTTTGTTAGCTGGATAAAGTGGGCATATTTGCTAGCTGATCTACTACCATAGTCTTGTCACAAAATACAGTTGATATTTCCTCCCATTTGCTATTAGGGATATTTGGTAGATAAGGAGGTTAAGGGATTTCATTATGCATAGTCACATTCAACTGCAAATTTAGTAATTAGCTTTTTTCATTTTCACCTAATGAAAAAATCCATCTTTCCAATCCTTTTTGGCGCCAACAACAAGGACAGCAGTTTGATTTATCAATAGAAAATACTTCTATCTTTGGCGCAAGTTCTATTTTTGGAACAACAGCTCTCTCTTTCTTTTATATTTAATTCCTCCATGCACCTATTCTTAGTATCAATTTCTTAAAAAAAGAACATCAGTGTGCTCTTCTAATTTTATTCAAAACTCCTAAACATAGGATCTTATATTTTAAACTCTTCCATGCACTTCTCCCTTGTTCTCCCTTTGGCGCATGGGGATGCTATTTTTAGCCAATTTTATTCTACGTTTGGCGCCAAAGATAATTGGAACAGCAGCTTTCTTATTAATAAAATTCAATCCACCTCCATGCATATTTCACCTCTTTGGCACTAAGTATAGGACAGCAGCTTCTTGCCTTTTATTTTTAGCATGCACATCCATTGTTACCCATCCTTTGGCACAAATTCTTGGTGCATAATTTATGGTAACAGTAACACCTTTTTGATGAGGCAAAAGCCTCTGTGAAGCTAAATATTGTTCTTGAAAATGATCAAACTTCTTTGTATGGTCCATCAGTTTTACTTTTTCCCTTTTTGAATGTCTTTCATAGGTTTTCTGGTTTCTTTGTCGCCAGGAATCCCTCTTGTAATTCTTTGATCCATAACAGCTAACATAAAGATAAAGCGTCTAGTGTTGGTTCAAGTTTGTCCTTTCTTAAAAGTTCATTAACCATTACATTTTATTTTCCTTTTTGTTATATAAATCGAAGTCAAATACTTGCAATTTCTCAATGCATTTCTTTTACTCCTTTTTGGTTCTTTGTGAGGTAGACATTGCACGCTACTTTGGTTTTATTACACCAAGAGCTTGTTTGCTAAAAGGTATAGATCCCATTTATAGATTGCATGCAATATTGCCAACATTTATTTTCTATAAGTAGACATTCGTTTTTCGGTTTCTTTCAACTTACAACTTTCAAATGCAATAGGCCTTTTGACTTGTAATAATTGTGCTCTGATTCCACCTCTTGAAGATTGTATAATAACAAATGTCTAATAGATTTGGATTTCCAAAACTAATGGTGATTGTAAATGCCTCTTTTATCTGTTGGAATGCGCAATTAGCCTTATTGCTCCATTGGAAGTCATTCTTTTGAGTTTGGTTGGTCAATGGGAATGTTATTGTTGTATACTTTTCAGCAAACCTTCTATAAAACCCTCCAAGACATGAAATTCCCCTTTATTCTTTTTAATGTCTTTGGTTTTGGCCATTCCTTAATAGTTTTAATTTTTGTCGGGTCAACTTTGATGCCTTCTCCAAAAATTACATCACAAATAATCCAATGATGGTTTCCCAAATTCACACTTAAGACTCTAGCAATAATTCATTCTCTTGCAAGACCTTCAAGATTTTTTCAAGATGCTCCAAATGTTCTTGCTCCAATTTTCTATATACCAAAATGTCAATATAAACAATATTAAAGAAAATTTACAAGTATTTTGTGAATATTGTGTTCATTAATGTTTGAAACATAGTTGGGGTGTTACATAATCCAAATGGCATCATCTGAAATTCGTAATGCCCTTGATGGGTGCAAAACATTGTGGTCTCTCAATCTTGTCAGTGTTAGCAAATGTAGACAGATAGAATGAAGAGGAAATAGACTGCACATCAAATGAATGTGTCCTTCATTTTATTATGAGGAGCAGTTACAGTGTAGTTGGAAAAGTTATGTGACAGTACATAACTGCAATCTATCAACTAACATGTGTGCCTAAAAATATATTCATTGTATTCAATACTATTACACTAAACCAGAAACAACAAGTTTGTCCCGAAATTTTACAAACAAAAGAGGACCAAGAAGTTTATTCATTAGATCGGCAGGTTGCTCCTTAGAATGACAGAAGTGAAGAGATCACTAGAATCAACTAATTGTCAAATATAGTGATGATGAATCTTTATATGCTTGGTGCAAGCATGATATACAGGATTTTTGACGATCTTCAGTACAAGTTGATTGTCACAAAAATGTAAATTGGAGTAGGTGTAGTATGAGGAAGCTAAAGATCAAGGAGAATCTAGCAAAGCCAAACTACGTCACAACTGGAACTGACAGTTGCCTTGTATTCTACTTCAGTGGAAGAGATAGCCACAGTGGGTTGAAGCTTACCCTGCCATGAAACAACTATTGAACCGAAAGAGAAAATTTATCTAGTGGTAGATTTTTGGGTATCCATTGAACCTCCCCAATCAAAGTCTTTATAGTCAGAGAGTTTCAAATTTGTGACTGTGTGACAAAGAATGCCAAAATCAAGAGTACCTTTAACATATTAAAGAACGCGTTTTACTGCTCCCCATTGTGTGAGTTTCGGTCTAGACAAAACCTGATGCAAAAATGGATCTAGAAATTCCCAATTCTATGTATTCTCCTTATTGAGACTTGTAAAACATACCCTCAGCATGTTCATTGTTCTAGGAAAATGGTTAAGTCATGATGACGGTGATCCGGACACCTTCAAATGACAAAAGGGACCATTTCTTGTTATGTTTTGTGTATTAAATGTGCAACTTCCGGGGAACTGTCGCGTTACTTTCATGGTTTTGTTGCGTAAAGGCTTCGTAACTGCTGTGTGGTTCTATCCCAATAGCGCCAAAATGAGGAATCCGAACAGTTGCAAATGTTTGGGCTTTTCAAAACAGTTCATTTCGCCTTCCTTCCATCCTTGGGCAGAGCAACTATGAATATGAGTGCATTTATTCATTCTAAGCAAGTGATTTGAGTGAATTCAAGCATGAGCAAAGGAGGAATTTGGAATTGTTCTTGTTTTGTTCATAAATAATAGGGTTCTTTCTTGTTAAGGATTGTAAGCAAGTAATGCAAGTAGAAGGAGCTTGAATCCTTCTTGAAGGTCATTGATTGGCAGTAAACTTGTATTGTATTGGAGATTTACATAGTGAAGGGAAGCAATTGCTTACCCAACTGCAGTTTTTTTCCCACATTGGGTTTCTCCAGGATAAAATTGTTCTCCTTGTCTTGCATCTTTCATTTTCAGTATTGTGTAAATAATTCTTGCATAATAAACTAGATATTAAGAGCTTATTCAAATGGTTGATTCATCATCACAACATAGATATTGTGTGAATAATTCTTGCATAATAAATTGGATATTAAGAGCTTATTCAAATTGTTCATCCATTATCACAACATAGGATCTATTTATTGTTTAAAAGAGGTAGTTTACAAATCAAAACTAGAGAAAGATAGCTAACAATAAAACATATGCACGGCCCAGTGGATGTAAGATATATCACATGCCCAACAATTGTCAATAAAGTGAATCATATGCCAATGGTGAATCATCATGAGCTGAGAACTTCAGCCTAACCTCCATAGGTGTAGAAGAAGGATTATAATCAGACATCCTAAACTTTTGCAATAGCTTTGTAACAAACTTGATTTGAGCTATGAAAATCAAATGATCATGTTGCCAAAATTCTACACCTGGGCAATAGTGTAGGAGGCTTAACTCAGTCATGTCAAAAGCAGCACATAAATCTGATTTTACTCATTGAATAGCAGTGGCCCCACTAACCGCAATGGCAAGATCATCAACATAAACAATAAATATCACAATGTCATAACCATTGCTTTTGACATAAAGATTAGGATCAGAAAGACTTCTTCTAAATTTGAGAAATCTTCTAAGTGTTGATCTATTTTAACATACTAGGCTCGGGGAGCTTGCTTAAGATTGTACAAGGATTTAATTAGCCTACACACTAGATGTTCACGACCTTATGCCTGAAAACATTTAGTCTGCACCATATAGACTTCCTCTACCAAATCTCCATTCAAGAAGGCGCTTTTTACATCCATCTCAAAAAACTTCCATCCAAATTGAGTGGCAATTAGAAGTGACTATCTTTGTAATAGGAGCAAAATTCTCCTCATAATCTATTCCCCCTATTGCAAGAAGTTTTTTACAACAATATGTGTGTTGTACTTATCCAAAGTACCAGCAGCTTCGTACTTGACTTTGTATACACATTTGCAGCCAATGAGATGTTTCCTTGGAGGCAACTCCACTAATGTCCAAATATTATTCTTCATCAAGGCATCATATTTTGTTTGCATGGTAGTTTCCCATTGAGATATGCCTTTTACTTTAGAGTATCTTTGTGGCTCCAAGTATTTTGTGAAAAGCAAAAGAAAGAACAAAATGAACATGCTTTAAATCAAAAATGTTGCTTACCAGTCCTTTGAGACCGTGCATCTAATTGAGGCATTTCATCCTCCCTCACAACTTACAAAGTGGAGTAAAACCACTTAGGCCTTCGTTGGACTAAGGAAATCTATTTCGGTTGAGGCTCTACCAAATGAGGAACCAATTCAAGTTCACGTCTTCTATATACAAGATGTATCACTTGTGGGTGTCACAAGTTGTTGTGGTGGAGTTTGTGGAGAAGTATGACATGCACTAGACTTTTCATTGGGTAAATGAATCACAAGAGTTTTAGATGTTGCTTGCTGATCACACCCAACTGCTTGTTGATTACAACCAACTGTTTGTTGATCACATTCAAAGAGTGACTTTGTTTATTTCCCATCAACATCACGACTAATGATTACTTTGTTAGTGGAAATATCAATTAGTCTATAAGCCTTACACTAAACACTATAACCAACAAAGAAACATCTTGTAGTTTTAGATCTCTTACTCCTCTTTTTATCAGGAACCAAAGTATATGTAACTGAACCAAAAAATACAAAAAGTTGATACCTCGAGTTTGGTTTTGGACCAAGCTTCTTCAAGTGTGACGTCTTGTAAAGCTTTGCAAGGACTCCGATTGAGTATATATACCATTGTGTTTACTACTTCTCCCTGGTATTTGAACAATACACCTCTACTATGCCATCATGCACTTGAGCCATCTCCATGATGGTTCTATTTCGCCTTTCAACCACCCCATTCTATTATGGGGTGTATGGGCTTTTCAGTTGATGATGAATTCCTTCTTTATTACAGTAATCCTTGAACTATTTGGAAGTGAATTCTCCCCATTATCATATCTCAATGTCTTGATTCAGACGGTTGAGCCTGATTTTCCACCAATGCCTTGAATTTTTCATAAGAGGCAAAACAATTAGACCTCTTTTTCAAGAAGTAGACCCACATCTTTCTCGAATAATCATCCACTAGCAAAATAAAGTACCTCACACCAATGAATAGTGGGAGACTTCCATGATGGCTCACAAAGATTTGCATGAACAAAGATCTAAAAGCACCCTTGGCACGCCAAGCACCTTCAATTGGAAATGGCTTCCTTTTCTGTTTTCTGGCCAAACACCCTGCACACATATCATGTTTCTCTTGAATAGAAGGAAAACCAAGAACCATGTTGGCTATACTAAGTTTGGTGAGATATTGAAGGTTGAGATATCCATATCTCTCATGCCACAAAAATGTTGGTATTACCCTCCACAACTAAGGCATGTAAGTTGATTATGGCAGGGTCAACCGACTTTATACAAGCCTCCTTGCCCAATTCCCAGGGCAACAACTTTGTTTTAATTTTACATCAAGACACAATGCATTTCTTGCTAGATAAATTTACAAAAATATTGTGGTTTTCCATTAGCTGACTTGGAGATAAAAGATTGTATTTGTTAGGACACATATCTAACATTTCTAAAAGCTAATTTGACATTATCATTCAAAATGATTCAGATATCCCCTATCCTTCTACTGCATGTGATCTTCTATCCCTTAATGAAATTGAATCAAAAGAACTGAAATTTGTGTGAAGATTTAAATACCAATCTTTTTGACACAATGTGAAGTGTCTTGATGCTCCAGAATCAAAGAACCAACACCTTGTAGATGTTGTCATCCAAGCATGATGCCATGAATGCATACTCTTCTTTAGGCTCTTAGAAGTTCAATTGTTGCCACATTTACTTGCCCTTCTACTTTTTGTTGGCAAGATCATATTGTCTTTTTCGACAATCCTTCTTCACATGACAAAGTTTATGATAGTAGTAGCACTTCACTTGATATTTAAGGAGATGATTTTTTAGGTGAAGTCATTTCCATTTGCCTTTGGATTGAACTAGGCAAAAGCACTCTTGATTTGTCTAGAATTAATACTCAAATGTCTAAATTTCCTTCACATTGTGCATTTTGTAACAAATAGGAATGGTTTTATACAAAAGTCAAAGTCTGACTTTCAACCATCAAATGGAGTAGCTTCAACAAATGACTAATATGATGACGAAAAACTATTTAGACAACACTGCCATATCATGGGAGCTACTTTCATGTTGAAGATACAAGGTGTACTCTTTGATCCAGTTAGACCCACCCTCTTTCAACCTTGTTGAAAACAACATTTAGCTTCAGGTATAACAGTCGACTCTTCCCTATGAAGTCAAATATTTGCCCTTCAAATTAATCCATAGATCACATCGAAAGTGGCATTGTGGAATTTTGATATCAATTCATCAGCTATGGGACAAGTTTAGTAGCAATCAAGGGCTTCCTTATGGCATTTGGTCATAATCTACAAAATTAGTAGCGAGCCTACTTTCTTTGCTAGAAGTATTATTTTATCGAAATTGCAAAATCACGTTAAGATTTTTGGCCTCCAAATGTTGTATAATTTTGTCTATTGTAACTTATATACGCGTCAAAGCAAAATAAGATTAGTGTTGTATATTCTGACCAAAGTCTCACCAATTTGAATTTCCAATCCGTAAATTAATGCTGATAAACAAAGATGAAGCAGAAATAAGATATAACAACAATTTGAATGTATGTTCCAAACAAATAAATTAGAAAAAATCAAAGAAACGTGCTATGGGACCTGACCGAAATCAATAATAGTAACTTGTCTGCAATGTGAATATGAGTTCATGTATGGATTCACTAATGCATGCTCCAAGGTTTTGCCCTATAACCCACGATTATTACATGATAATACTGTCATGTTACAGTCGGCTAGTGTTACTGTGAATCTGCCTGTGCAGGAAATCCCGTGCCGTAGCACTTCCTATTCCCGAAAATGGAACCAGTGATTGAATTGTGCAAATCACTGCCAAATTTGCATGTAAATCATGAACCAACATTTTGAAAAAAAAGTTATGGTCATTAGGAACCTATGTTACCAGATCATTTTGAACCTATGTCCCACAGAAATGCACCTCGCTATCCTTGTGTAACCACAATAACGCAACCATTCCAATTTGTTTTCTCTCAAATATGCGTGTTGTTAGTCTTTTTGAGTAGTATTTCCTAGCGGAATCTCAAAACATGTGTTCTTGTGTTTAGACTCTATGAACCTCTCCTCAAAATGTTTTTTCATCAATTTGTGCCCTAGCACATTGTGGCTTCCCCGACTTGTAATATTTTATACTTCAAAAGTATGTACTTTTTCAAGTTTCCTCAGATTTTGAACCGTTGTTCAAGTACTAGAGGCTTTGATAGCAATATTAGCAAATGGAGACAAGGATAAAATGAAGGGGAAATGGACTGCCCATCAAATGAATGTGTGTCCTTCATTTTATTATGATGGGAGTAGTTACAATGTAGTTGGAACAGTTATGTGACAGTTCATAACTGAAAACTACCAACATGTGTGCCTATAAAAATATTCATTATATTCAATAGTCAGCAAATAGGAATTTGATAAGACCCTGATCCCAAATCAATTTTATAAAAACCTCATCAAAATAACTCATACATTAGATCCTCAATTATTGCCATTGCAAATCTATTCTCTATGTTTATATAATTCATCCATTAGATCATCAATCCTTGTCATTGGAAATATTATATATGTTTATATAATTCTTCCATCAGAACATCAATCCCTGGCATTGAGAATCTATTTTTTACGGTTATATAATTCATCCATTAGATAATCAATTCTTGGCGCTGGGAATCTATTTTTATGGTTATTTCATTGAATCCTCTATAATCTATGTATGGCCTACATAAGTTTTTTTTTCTGTACTAATTTAATTGGGGTTGCATATGGACTTTTACTCTGTTAGGATTCCCATCAGTAATTACTCTTCAACTACTCTCTTCAATTCTGCATTTTGGTTGAATTGATTCTTGTAAAAATTTACCATTGTGGGGCTCATAGTAGGATCAACTTGAATAATATCCTCCATGCCTCTAGTTGATGGAAGACCCTCAATTTTTCTTGAACTACCACTTGAAAAGGCTCTTCTTCCTTGACAATCAACCCATCTTCTTGTGTATGCCAAAAGACTAGAGTGGGTTCCATACAATAAATTCTTCCTATGATTACAAAATGTACTTTGTGAAATGACTTCTGTTAGGGAATAAGAGATAAAATATGCAGAATAATCCCTTACAGAATCGCAACAGTAGAAACTAATATGCAGAAAAATATTACAGATCTCAAATAAAAATGCAGAATAAATAACACAACACAGAGAGACAAGATTTAACGTGGTTCACCCAATTTGGGTTACGTCCACCAAGAATCACTTGCTCAGATTTTATTACAAACCTCCACTCTCTCGATACAATACCCAGATCCGTTTGGAGCTATGCTCAACAAACTCTACAGAATTCACACCCAAATTCAAAACACATCTGCAATATATTTGCTAGTCTATCTATCATATGCATAAGACCATATAAATAGACAACTGCTTAAGCAGTTTTACAAAACCGTGGGTATCAAACAATGAGCAAAAAACAAAACCGTCTCATAAACCTATGGATAGCCAAAGAGGCAGTTTTACAAGACAATGGGTACCGAAAAACCATGGGCCCAAAAACAGCCCATAACGGTTACCCATTACCCATGGGTTAATAAACCACCCATGAAAATTTGTTTCGGGGGCTTCGCCTCCGAACCCCCCTGACCCGCTCACCAGCGAGCAGGACCGCCGTAAAAATACCCGAGTGTGACACATAGAAGATGTACCACACTCTAACATGAAAATAGGCTCCACAAACATAACAATCTCCCACTTGGAGACTAATTTTCACTGAGCAACCTTCTCAACCCTTCACTGTCATCCGCGAAGGCCAACTAAAGCTGAACATAGCTTTAGTTTATCCTTTGTGACCACCTTGGTCATCATGTCTGCACGATTCTGACTAGTATGAATCTTCTCCAACTTCAACTTATCTTCCTCCAAAGTTGTCATGATGAAGTGATATCTCAACTGTATATGCTTCGTCCTGGAGTGGAAAGCAGAGTTTTTAGCTAGGTGTATAGCACTCTGACTATCACTATGCAGCTTACATTCCTCCTGCTTATGCCCCAACTCCTCAAGCAATTGTTGTAACCAAATTATCTCTTTACTTGCCTCTGTGGCAGCAACATACTCAGCCTCTGTGGTTGACAAAGCCACCAGCTTCTATAGTCGTGAAATCTAACTCACTGTTGTCCCACCTACAGTGTAAATATACCCTGTTGTGCTCCTCCTGCTGTCTACATCTCCAGCGATGTTTGAATCTACATAACCACGTAAAGTGGTGTCTGATCCACTGTAGCACAAAATTGTCCTCATGGTCCCTCTCAAATACCGAAGGATCCACTTTATTGTTTGTCAATGCTCTTTACCTGGATCACTCATAAATCTACTCACAGCTCCCACTGCATGGGCAATATCAGACCTAGTGCACACCATAGCATACATCAAACTGCCAACTGCTGATGAGTAAGGTACCTTGGACATCTGGTTTCTTTCCTGCTCTGTCTTGGGACACTGCTCCTTTGATAACTTAAAATGGCCTACCAAAAGAGTCCCAACCGGTTTAGCATCTTGCATGTTAAACCTATCCAATACCTTCTTAATGTACTCTTTCTGAGATAAAGTCAGTTTTCGTTCCTTCCTATCTCGAGTTATCCTCATACCAAGGATTTGTTTGACTGCCCCCAAATCCTTCATATCAAAAGATTCACTAAGTTATTTCTTGAGTACTGTTATTTCCTGCATGTTTTTACCTGCAACCAACATGTCATCAACATACAAACACAGGATAATATAACTTCTATCCTCAAATTTCTTTGTATACACGCAATGGTCAAAATGACATCTAATATAACCTTGCTCCATCATGAAGCTATCAAACTTCTTATACCATTGACGTGAAGCTTGTTTCAAGCCATACAAGCTCTTCTTCAATTTACACACCATCTCCTCTTTACCTTTGACCTCATAGCCCTCCGGTTGCTGCATATATAGTTCCTCCTCCAAATCACCATAGAGAAATGCAGTCTTTACATCTAACTGTTCTAAGTGCAAGTCTTTTGCTGCCACTATTCCAAGAACAGTTCTAATAGAAGCCATTTTTACTACAGGAGAAAATATCTCATCAAAATCTATACCTTGTTTCAGTGCAAATCCCTTGACCACCAACCGAGCCTTATATCTTTTCTTTCCTCCTTTGTCTTTAACTCTGTACACCCACTTGTTCTGCAATGTTCTTTTGCCTTCCGGTAGCTTCACCAAATCCCAAGTCTGGTTCTCCATGAGAGACTTATGCTCCTCATCCATGGCTTGCTCCCACTTCTTACTGGCATCTACCTGCATTGTTTCATCAAAGCTCTCTAGCTCTCCACTATCAGTGAGTAATAAATAATAAAGAGAACGAGAAAAATGTTCAGGTTCTTTTCTTACCCTAGAAGACCTCCTCACTGTAGGAGTTTGGGGTTCCTGTTGAGTCAGAAACTGAAATAATTCATGGGTCACTGTCCCATCCGGAAGATCCTCTATCACTGCATATTCTTTCTTAGATTCTTCCATGTTTTCCTGCAACTACTGCTTATACATGACTTTCTCATTAAAGACCACATCCCTAGATCGAATGATTTTCTTGTCCTTAATACTCCAACATTTATATCCAAAGTCATCACCACCATAACCAATGAAAGCATATTTTTCTGACTTAGCCTTTAGCTTGGTCCTATCATCCTTGTCTATATGAACAAACACCTCACATTCAAATACTCTAATAAATGAATATTCAAAGCCTCCTCAGGTATGCTTCCATCCAAGGCACTTGAGGGTCCTCTGTTTATCAAGTACACAACTGTGCTCACTGCTTATGCCCAAAAAGAAAGAGGCAGTCTTACATGTAACCTCATGCTCCTATCACATTCCATTATTGTTCTGTTCATCCTTTCTGATACCCCATTTTGCTGCGGAGTTCGTGGAATCGTCATTTGCCTGCGGATTCCATTCTTAAAACAGTAATCATCAAATTCATCGCTGCAATACTCCCCTCCATTATTTGACCTGAGACATTTTAGCTTAAGACCTGTTTCATTCTCTACCAAGGCTTTCCATTTAACAAAAGTGTCAAATACATCAGATTTGTTTCTAATACAATAAACCTAAATTTTCCTTGTTGCATCATCAATAAAAGTAACATAATAACTTGAACCCCCAAGATATGATACTTGAGCCGGCCCCCACACATCAGAATGCACCAATTCTAACTTTCTTTCTTTGTAGGTCCAACCTTAAGAAACCTTACTCGCTTTTGTTTCCCATATATACAGTCCTCACAGAACTCCAAACCTATTTCTGTATATCCAAGCAAATCCTTCTTTATGATCTCCATGCCCTTATGACTCATATGACTGAGCCTATAGTTCCACAATGTTGTATCTACTTCTGACGCCACACGATTACAAACATTAGTGCTATAAGTGGTTAAATACAAGGTTCCAACCTTCTTACCTCTTGCCACCACAAGAACACCCTTGGTAACCTTCCAAGAGTTAGCTGTAAATATCACAGTACAACCATCACTTCCCAATTGCCCCGCCGATATCAAATTTCTCTTTAATGTAGGCACATGTCTGACATCCTTCAATAGCCATGTATTCCCATTCTGCATCTTAACCTGAAAAGAACTTTTTTCCAACTATACTGCAAGGCTCATCATCACCAAGAAAAACATGCCCAAAATCTCCTTGAACATAATCAAAAAAATAATTCCTATGTGGAGTAGCTTGGAAAGAAGCCCCTAAATCTAAAACCCAAGATTCAGTAATATTATGCAAAGAAAGAATCAAAGCATCCTGGCATACATTACCCGATGCCACATTTGCCTTCTTGTTTTCTTCCTGTTGTTTCTTCTTGTCCCGAAGCTCCCAACAATCCTTCTTTGCATGCCCAGACTTTCCACAGTGCCAGCATACTATCTTGCTTTTAGATTTTGACCTTGCCCGATCCTTTGATTTTCCACAGTTTCCTCTATTCTTCTGTCTCCCTCTAGTTTCCACTGTCAAAGCATTCCCTGGAATAAAAGATTCACCAGAGCTTTTTCTTCGCATTTCCTCGCTTAGAATCACCCCTACAACATCCTCGAATTTCAACTTTGAGTTAGCAGGAACCGATTTGCTTGCCGCCATTACCAGGCTATTCCAACTCTCAGGTAAAGAGCACAGAACTAATAAAGCCCTAACTTCATCAAATTCTATTGTAACCGAAGCTAGCATATTTACAACCGTATTAAAATCATTTAGATGATTTGCTACTGAACCATTCTCAAAAAAATTCATATTAAACAATTTTTTCATTAAAAATATCTTATTAGAGGCAGAGGGTTTTTCATACAACTTCCCTAATGCATCCATCAATTCTTTTGTAGTCTTTTCCTTTGAAACATTAAATAATACTGAAGATGCAAGACACAGCCGGATCGTTCTAAGTGCCTTCCGATCCAACAAATCCTATTCCGCATCTGTCATACTCGAGGGTTTGTTCACCTTCTCAGACAGCGGAGTATAAAGATCCTTTTAATAAAGGTAATCTTCCATCTGCATCTTCCAAAGACTGAAATTCTGCCCGTTGAATTTATCAACCCTAGATCTTCCATCATCTGCCATAGCTCCCACTCAAGATAAAACTTTCCCTGCGATTCAACACTTCAACAAACCAAACCAAGCTCTGATACCAATTGTTAGGGAATAAGAGATAAAATATGCAGAATAATCCCTTACAAAATCGCAACAGTAGAAACTAATATGCAGAAAAATATTACAGATCTCAAATAAAAATGCAGAATAAATAACACAACACAGAGAGACAAGATTTAACGTGGTTCACCCAATTTGGGTTACGTCCACCAAGAATCACTTGCTCAGATTTTATTACAAGCCTCCACTCTCTCAATACAATACCCAGATCCGTTTGGAGCTATGCTCAACAAACTCTACAGAATTCACACCCGAATTCAAAACACATCTGCAATACATTTGTTTGTCTATCTATCATATACATAAGACCATATAAATAGACAATTGCTTAAGTAGTTTTACAAAACCGTGGGTATTAAACAATGGGCAAAAAACAAAACCGTCCCATAAACCTAAGGGTAGCCAAAGAGGCGGTTTTACAAAACAATGGGTACCGAAAAACCATGGGCCCAAAAACAACCCATAACGGTTACCCATTACCCATGGGTTAATAAGCCACCCATGAAAATTTGCTTCGGAGGCTTTGCCCCCGAACCCCCCTGACCCGTTCACCAGCGAGCGGGACTGCCGTAAAAATACCCGAGTGTAACACATAGAAGATGTACCACACTCTAACATGAAAATAGGCTCCACAATCCTCATTTGATTGGGAATTAGCTACCTTAAGTTCGTAAGGCTTCACTCCCTTAATTGTATAGTTTGAGTCTTTACCATTATGTTTAAATGAGAAGCAACTTTTTGTTTGTTTAGAGATATAAAGTTCCGGTGAGATAAGCCATTAGACCCCTAAGTATCATGCAACTTCTCCAACTTCTTTAATGAAGAAGGCATCCCCGTAACATGAAGTCAACACCACTACGTGATTGACTGTTATCATGTAGTTTGGACACTATAGTTAATTTAATGTCATATTCTAATCAAATTTAGTTATATCAATATACCATGTGCTTATTTGATGTGATTTATTGTATTTCTGAAAATCCAATTGTATCTATCTTCACTGCCCGCCCTTCCAAACTTGGACTTGGAATACTGAAATTTTGGGGCTGAAACCCAATAAGTGGGTTTTGTTAGTGACGGAGGGAGTGTGGACGAAAAAGCTAAATTTAAGTGTGCAACACTAATCCTAATAGATGTTTCACCATCACCTGAACAAAGTGAGCACTAAGATATTTTGCTTTCTCTCACGGGTTGAGGAAATTTTGGGGGGTCAAGACATCAGGCACGAGACATGGGTTTCTGCAAGTGGAAAGGCCAAGACAAAAGCTGACATTTGACATAAAAGCCTTATGGTGAAAGTGGCGAGGGTGGGCCAGTGCTATGGAGGAGAGAGAACATCAATTGAAGAAAATATTTATACAGCAATGGCAACAATAGGAGACAAACATAAGCTTCCAAATTGACAAACAAAGGAAAGTTTGAGTATGAGATTGCAATACACGTGAATTAATATGGATTTATTATCATACAGAGGTATAATAAATTTAGAGAGAGGGATTTCCTTCCACATTAAAGAGGTGTAATAGCTTTAGGTGAAGGCGTTTCCTACAAGTGAAATTTCACAGTAAATAAGCAAAAGGAAACATTTAATTGCTTTGCAATTCATATGAGACATCTAACTGAGCAACTTTGCACAGTCATCAGCTCCTAGTTTAATGAAAAATGCAAAATTTTCTCAGTAAAATAGCAGTATAATGTGTTCCAGAATGCAGGCTGCAACAAAAAATTGAAAAACTAAATTCAAAATGCTTTGAAGCTTTCCCTTACAGCTAAAGCCTAACAGTAAAGCAGAGAATATTCTCAAATATTCAATTGAACAAAAGATCAAAACTGTTGAGCTTTGGTCTAGTAATAAGTTTGGGGAATCATTGCCACGGTGACGCACATTTAAACACCTGCTAAGGATGTCCTCCAAGTTAATGCAAATTGTGTCAAATAGTAGAGATGACTTTCCATGATTTGGCAATTCTATGAGGGCGTGAACAGTAAGTTCACTTTTTATATAATGAAGATTGTATAGACCTGTTCCACAAAACATAGCAGGCCTATTTACCCGCATCAAAAAGAAGGATCAAAACAAATTTTCCTTCCTTATGACCTAGGCTTCAATACTAGTGGTGAGGACTCAGAAGTCAATTTGTAGGTACAAGAATTCAATTTGCATTCATTTTGACTTTTCATGTAATTTATAGTTCACAACCCACAACATCATGATGTCTAATACTAACAAAATGAATTCAAGAGCTCTGAAAAAGAAAAAAATGTAATTTTTAGTAAACAATTCCACAGTAAAACCTGTAACCTTCGTTATGACTACAAGGAACAAAATGGAATCAACAAAGCTGAAAAAGAAAAAGAAGAAACTGTAATGAATCTTAGCCTTGCAGTTATTAATAGTTCACTTAATTATCTGAATAGTGAATAGCGTAAGTAATTGCTAAAACTTACCGGAGGCTCATCAAAATGTTCATGTTCACCAGATAGGTCATAGATTCCCAAGGCAGTGCATGTAATTATTCCTGCAATAGTTATCTTTTTCCACTTCTCAGTTTCATCTGAAAAAAACCATGACAACATTAGCAATTTACAGAATTATAATATAATGCACAGCTAGCAAAAGAAAAATAGACAGCCAAATATGTGTATTCCTTTGCCAATAACAATAAACAATTAACTCTTCTTTTTTTATATAAGTTTGAATTCAAAAAGCAATGAAACATCAATCCTGCCAAGGGTATCATAGACCAGAAAAAGAAATCTGAGGAATGACAAGAAAGGAACCAAACAACCCACCATAGTTTGTCAAAGCCAATTGGGTCTGTAAAATACAAATCTGTGTTACTGTCGTTGAATCTTATTTCAATAAATGTGCAACAGACTAACAAAGTAATTACAAATCATAATGCTCCCTAAATAAGAGTTTGAAACCAGAGCAGTGAACATAACAAAACTCATACACTGTCCGGAACAATTGAATAAAAATCCTCATTACTCTCAGTGACCCTCATTTCTATGAATGTGCAACAGTCCAACAAAGACATATATACCCTAATGCTCCCTAAAGAAGAGTTCAAAACCAGAAGCATCAACATTAAAAAAATGTACAATGTCCGCCATCATAATATATAGATCCCTATTAACCTTCTTGACCCTAATTACAATAAATGTTGAAGAGTCCAACAAATAAACTATAAGCATTTATGGCCCCTGATAAGAGTTCAAAACAAGATTTATGAACATAAAAACATCAGGACATTCGTGAGGGTGTGATCAAGATTCAGACATCTCACACAGTGTTATAAGGCGGACCACAATCTCACACAAAATTTAACCAAAAAAGAGGACAAAGTCATTTTGTCCAACAATAACAAAAGCAAAATACCAAAGATTGGATAAAATTTCAGAGGCGTGGGCAACAAATAAATAGTTTTAGGGTTTCATTACGATTGCTTCGGTAAGTGTCCAGATTTAATATTAGATTCTTCAACCTTTCTTTGATTGTCTTGATTTCAAATGCCATAAGAGATTATCCTAGATCGAATTGCTCCCCAAAAACAATATGGCAAAACCCTAATTGTTAAAAAAGAAATGACAAGACTATAATTGATTAACAAATAAATGACAAAAACCCTAGTTGGGAAAAAAAATTACAGGCATCGTCGTGCTCTGCTGAAGAAGCAAAAGACCGCTTGTTGAAGGCCGACCTCACATTAACAGGTGCTAGTCTGGTCTTCAAAATGGCCGGAAACAGTCGAGATCTCAGAGTCTGAGCCATTAGAAACCCACTTTTTTCCTTCAATTAATGCAATGTGCAATCTGTCTCTTTATTTTAACCGAGCTATTCCTTCGTGACTATTTCTTGATACAGCAAACTAACCCACAAATTCACTTAGGGATTTTGTAACTATTCCTCCGTGACTATTTAGTCGATTTTCCTCTCGAACGGTCTAAGGACCTAAAGAGGGCCGGCTAAGTACCTCTTTTTTTTTCTTTCTTTATTGAAAAACATATCTATGTAATAATGATGAAATGTACAATGCTAATCATACAAAATCGGGTGGAAAAGATCACAGCCTAAATGTAGAGTAAAAATAGCCATTAAAAGGCTACAAGTGGCACAAATTACATAATCATATTAAGATAAGCTTATCAATCAAAAAAAGTCGGAGCAAAATTTGTAGAAACCAAGTCAGGCATGGAGCTAGGCGGCGGTGGCAAACATGGAGGCAAGAGGCGATTGCGGGGGGCTCTTCGGATGGTCACCCCACCCACTAGGAGGGTTGGCGGGGGTGTCAGTAATCGGCGCCCATCCGTCAGTCTACGGTTGCTCCTTCTTAGTGTCCCGCTGGTTGGGTGAGATGGCTAAGGAGAGCCGAGGAAACTTGGATTGGTCAGGCCCCTGCCACCCAAAACCGCCACTGCCCAGCCGGCCAAACACCCCTGGTGCGGGAGGAGCCCGAGAAGGAGGTGGAGAAGGACCCCGCCGAGGAGGGGAGGCGCTCCGCCGCCCACGAGCCGGACCCCGATCAAAATTGTGTCGCCCACAGGAACAGGAGCAGCGACCTTGTGAACGGGAGCAGTGATGAGGAGAATCAGGCGGAACACGACTGACAACGCAAGGGGCACTTCCCCAGTGATCCAGTAGGGTCTGCAGGTGTTCCACCTCGATGCGGACTTTCTCCGCTTGAACTTGGATCTGAAGCGAGACATTGGAAATAACAACAAGTTTGTTAGAAATAATAAAAGTTCTATCCACTGTCTCTTTGTTAAAAATAGTTGAATTTCTAGTTTTCCAGATGTGATATAAAATAGTAGCCCGAAAAGAATGCCAAATGTTGAAAAAATTTGCAGGAACAAAGGCTGAGTCCCCCAGCAGAACCATTTTCCACGTAAAGAACGTGGGCAGAAAAGGTTGAAAAAGGGTATGAATCCAACGCCAAGTAGACTGAGCGTGGGGGCAGAACCAAAAAAGATGAAGAAGAGTCTCAATGTGGTTGCAAAAAGGGCAGCGCAACAGAGGAGCTCCCATAAGAATGAGGCGTTTGCCCATAGGAAGCCCTTGGTGTAGAATACACCAAAGGAAGTGAGCAACTTTGGGCTCTATAGGAATGGCCCGGACAACCTGAAAGCGTTGTTTCCAACCAAAACGGGTGGAATGCAAGCTCCAACGAGAATTGAGCTTATTAAGAGGGAGCTACTTCTGAGCAAGAAGCTTGTAGCCCACTCGAGGTTTGTAATTTCTGAAGGGGGTGGCAGTGGACCAATGCCAATCAAACCACCATGGGCACTGCGTATAAACACCAATTTTATGCAAATAATCACCAGGTATGAGCTCTTGTATTAGAGAAATGGCTTGTTTATCATTGTCATGAAGAGAAAATTTAGCTTTCAGGCTAATCCATGGAAGCCAATCCCTAGTGGTAGGACAGAAAAGGTCCTGAATAAACTTAACCCCTTTTCTAAAAAGATGCATACCCTTAAACTGCACTAAAAGAGCAAGTGGTTTCTCCTGATGTTGAAAAACTAGGTTCCACCATAAGCTGAGAGAGTTGAGAGAGAGCCCATTTCGGAAACCATCACCCTGCCAAAGTAGGTGGAGTTTGAGGAGCTCCCAGGCTTTCCAAATACTTTTAGCCACAAAAGAACCACCAATTTTAATAGGAACAGGGCAAAACAATAAAGAATAGTAGTCCAGACCTTGCCATGCCTTCCAATTAAGAGGGGACCCTTGAGATATACAATCCCTGAGCAGAATTTTCCAATATTCCTCACCTTCAAGGCTGTGAAGAATCCATTTGGCGGTAAAAGCAACCCCTTGCAGTTGTATGTTGATAAGGATAAGACCACCGGTGTTTTTGGGTGTACAACAAACATCCCAAGCAACCCTGTGAAAACCATGGTTCCCCTCAGAGTTGGCCTAAAGAAATTCACGCAGAATTTTTTCCAACCGATGGTAAACAGCCTTAGAAGGAGCCCAACAGGAGGAATAGTAGACATGAGTGACAGCAAGAACCTTGGAACAAAATTGAAATTTGCCAGCAAGAGATAGATGCTTCGTGAGCCAAAAGGAGATTTTTTTTCAACTCGTTGAATCACATAATCCCAAAGGTCAGTAGGGGAAGCCATGAAGGCAAAGGGGATGCCAAGAAATTTAAACTGAATGTCAGGTTCAATCCAGAGCCATTGAAATCCCTCTAACCAAAGAGGTTTGGGACCCACTGCCTGCCTGTAGCATTGAGTCTTTTTCCATTGAATGGCAGAACCCGAAGCAAGACAAAAGGTGTCAAGACATTGCATAGCATTAGAAACAGAAGCCTCAAACTCAACCAGGGTGAGAAAAGAATCATCAATGAAATGACCATTAATCAGTTGCTGAGGAGAAGAAGGCAGATGAATGCCTTGGACTAAACCAGCATGAGCAACTTTAGCAAGCAAATAGCTGAGACCTTCAATAGCAATGACATAAAGAGAAGGAGCAAGAGGGCAACCTTGTTAGATGGAACGATGAAGAGAAAACTGCTTAGATTGTTGACCATTGATAGTAATACAGGCACTAGCATCTTGGAAGAGCATATTAACAAAGTGGATGAACTGAGGTCCGAAGCCAGTAGCCTACAACATGGCAAGAATGAAAGGCCACTCAACTCTGTCATAGGCTTTCTCAAAATCAATTTTGACAAACAAAGCCAGTTGAGAAGTCTGCCGCGCATATTCCATGCCCTCCCAAACTGCAATAATGTTGTCCAAGATATATTTGTTTTTAATAAAGTCGGTTTGTTCACTCCTGATGATCAAAGGTAATAGGTTTGTAAGCCTGTTAGCAAGAGCTTTGGCAATAATCTTGTATGAGACATTAAGCAGAATGATTGGCCGCCAGTTGGTGATAAGGTTTGGATCACCGGTCTTAGGTATGAATTTGATGTTACCTTGGTTGATTAGAGCTCCCAGAGTGTTGGAGGACACAGCTTCCAGATAGACCTGGTAGAGATCCGGACCAACAGTGGGCCACAAAGCCTGGTAGAACTCATAGGGAAAACCATCAACCCCAGGGGCTTTACCAGAAGCCATCTGAAGAGCAGCTTCCTTCAAATCATCAAGCGTGAGAGGTTGATCGCAAGCAACATGTTGACTTTTAGAAAGCTTGCAGGGAACAGCCTCAATACATTGGAGGAGAGCAGCATCATGAGCCAGAGTAGCAGGCTAGGCAACGAACATAGCATGGTAGTGATGCACAAAAGCTTGTAGAATGTCAGGTAAAAGGGTAAGCCTTTGATTACCTTCCTTGATTGCTTTCATTTTGGTAAGAGTTTGATTAGATTTAAGAGAAGCAAAAAACTCTTTAGTAACTCTATCACCAATTCTGAGCCAGTGAAGTTTGGCTCAAACTTGAGCTCCTCTAGCCTTATAGTGCTCATCAAGCTACAGTTTATGCTTCCAATGAGCAGCCTGCACTTGAATGTGGGTGCTAAAGGGAGACAAATTAAGCTCTTGAATAGCTCTCAAGTATTCAATATGAGAGGCTTCATGAGCATTTTTTCAAAAAAAAGCAGCATGTCTCCCATAAAGCCGAAGAAAAGCAATGGTGCGAGTGAAGGCATGAGACCACCAATCAATCTAGCCAATCCCATCAACCGGTCTTGGATCAAGATTCCAAATACGTCTAATGTAATCCAAAGTCTTAGGATGAGAAAGATGAGACGTATTCAAGTAGAACTGAGTGGATTTGGGCTTGGGACACTGAAAGTTCCATTGGAGCCCAAAGAAAATAGGCTTATGGTCAGAGACCAAAGCAGTATCCACTACCGAGACCGGGAGGCTGTGTGAAACATCAAAAGAGAACCATTGTTGTTCTGAAAGCAAAGCTCTGTCAAGGTGTTTATACACTCTGTCATCACTAGCTCGAAGGTTAGACCATGTGAACCACAGAGTGGCAGAATTTGAGTGCTTACGGTGGTTGGGATCAAATAAACAGAGCTTATTACGCAAGTAAAACTAGGCTTCATGCTCCCCAGCACACCAATGCATAGGAAGCCTGCCCAATTTGTCTTCGGGAGATTCCACCATGTTGAATTCACTGCAAAGAAGCTAGGTAGTAGAAGGCAAGTGATCAGCCAACCACCGCCAAAAGGAAGAGTGCTCCGAAGCATCATTGGAAGCATAAATGTCTGCCAGCCCAAGAATATGACCGTCAAAATCAAAAAGGGTCCACATCACCCGATGGGTGGGGTCAGAGCCCCACGATATGATATTGGAGGTGAGCTCAAGACTTAAAAGGGTAACAACGCCACCTCGACCATTATCATGCGCTAACATCTGGCAGAGAGAACTAGGCCAGATGGTACGCATGGCAGAAGAAAGATGGAAGCCAGTGATTTTGACTTCCTACAAACACAAAACCTAAAACTTTTTAAAATACTTACAACTGTCTCTGACAAGATATCTGCAAGTCAGATTAGTGAGCCCCCTGACATTCCATGAGTAAACTATCATGGAGAACTATCTTTCCTCCTCGAGGCTTGATAATGCTCCAAAACAGTTAGAAAAAGTGACTTGTTGTGTATTCCCATGCAAATAGTCTCCAAGCTCAAGCTGTCGGCGAGGTCTCTATGAAAACTTCTCATCAGAAGGAGGGGAGGGACTTCGTGAACGACATAAGGCTGATTTTCTCTTTGTCGAAACAACCGAACCGTCGGCAGTGTTATCCATGAGGCTTGAGGGTTTGAAAATCGAGGGGTGTGTAAAAACAGGCACCGATTGGTGGGAATTGATGACAATAACAGCTTGCAGAGTCCGAGAGATGGCAGATGAGGGTTTGGGAAGGGTCGCAGTGGACGGCTTCACAGGAGCAGAAGTGGAGGCATTCACCAATTTATAAGTGGCAGCTTGGGGTTTATTACGAGCTGAAGGTTTACGGCCAGTGACGGTGGTCCATCCATCAGAAGGGGGGGTGTTGGATTTAGGGTCGGTCGGGGGCTTTTCAACAACAGCTGGAGATTTTTGTTGCATGAGGGGACAATCCTTGATCATATGATTGGTGGATTGGCACCGGAAGCAGGTGTTGGGTAGGTTAATATAAAGCACCTTCTGTGCAAAGCGTGTATCCCCCACCTGGATGTCAAGGGTATCCTTAAGGTCCTTTGAGAGATCAATTTCCACATAGACCCGTTTCTGGGGTCGAGCTGAGTAAAATTTGGATTGTTCATGGCAAATGAGACGACCCAAGGGTTTGACAAGCTAGTCAATAAATCCCCATAGAGGCAATGATAGACCTGGAAATTCAATCCAAACAGGAATCTTGAGTTTGGCTTGCTCGGAGACTTGAAAGTCCCAAGTCCAGTGGGAGAATACCACAAAGGTGTTATGAATAAACCAGGGACCATGGTTGACAACAACTTTGCAATGCTCAGCATTAGCAAAGCAAAACAGAAAAAAAAAACCCTTGGTCGTATTCTGAACTCCCTTAACTTTGACGCCGTGGGGTTGCCAATGGTTATGAATCCATTGACGGAGGATGCCTTATGGGGGAACTCGGCCCACAAAGTAAGCAACAAGAGAAAAAGATTCAAACTAGTTGCATGCTTTATCAAACACAAGTAAATCAAGCACAATATTGGGGGAAGGAGTATCAGAATCCTTACCTCGTCGAATACCTTCGGAATGAATTTCCTTGCTCTTTTCGGTGTCATTGTTGTCCAGAGCTCCTGCGTTAAGACCAACATCAATAGATGAATGGCCTAAGGAGGTAGTCATTATATAAACCGCCCAAGGGGAGGGGAGGCGATCAATACAAAATTAATGCAGATATTCCCGCCTAGATCAGAAGATCGGTGGTGTGACACTATGGCAGCGTACGACAAGCCGAGCATTCACTGCGTAAAAATCGCAGAGCCTATTTTTTACATCAACGTTGTGTGCTAAGTACTTTTTTCACCCCAGGAGTTTCAAAAAAATTAACGGGGACTTGTGGTTAGGTATGTATTCACTTTTAACCCTTTTTTTATTTTTGTTCTAATCTCACCAGAGGTGTCCACCTTTGAGGATGCGTTTGCTGGAATGTGTCAAATTCCAGCAAGTTTTTTTCGGCTACCTTATTCAAGTGGTCTTGTTGTTTAAATCATATGTTTTTCATAGATTAACAAATATTAGAGAGTCAGTGGAAAAATACATGTCCATCTTCATAGAAACATGATCAACTAGTGTTTCTGAATTGTGAGGGCGCCTACTTTTTGAAATAATTTAATACAAACATTCAAAGATTGAAATATATTTTTTAGGTTTCACATTCCAAATCCAGATTATTTTGAGGCAGCTTATGGACAAAAGAACATTTGAAGCAATTGTCAAGAGGTTTTGCGGATATGCGGAGCTTGCCAGATTTATAGAGAGTCAATGTTGGACTAGATGCAAATAAGTACAGGAGATTCTGGTGGGGTTTCTCAAAGCTATAGGGAACGGAAAGATAATCCCTCTGAGAGGTACTCGCGTTTCTTTTCTTGCAAACTGGTTATCATGGCCACAAATAATTATTATTGTTATGACACCACCAAATTTGAAGATCTCGAGAAGGAATTCATCGGTGTGCTGGAGACTCTTCCACCTGTCGATCAAAATAGTATTTACCATATTTGGATAAATGCCTACAAGGGAAAATCTATGAGGTTTTAAACCGAGTATTGGGTTTCATTTGATTAGAGATTCATGTTTAAAGGATTTTTCATTTTCTATGCAGATGTTGCAGACTGATTTTCAGTGGAGTGTTACCAATTAATGACCCCATTCACTGGAAATATGTTTGTGCTTTCTCATCAAATTAGGGCTATTTTTTATTTAAGTGATTAGTGAATTGGGTATATATGTTAAGGAAATAAACTTACATTAATAGATAAACATGTTAAATCAGGATTTAATGTTAGTGAAAAGTGAAATTGAGAGCACGAGGCCATGAATCTGAGGAGAAGCTTCTCATTACCTAAACTAATGGAGTAGAATGATCCCACACAAAGCAGGGTGTGTCTTACTTTCATTACTATTGGCTCTTAATAAGAACTGATATCCTTTATTAATAGATTAGGGAAAAGATCAAGGATGAAATGGT